>SEMN01000201.1:555072-884888 GCA_005408345.1 Macquaria australasica | reverse complement strand
ATATATATATATATACATATATATATATATATATATATATACACACACACAACTGTGATATTTCAGTTTCTTTTTTAATAAATGTGCAAAAATTTCTACATTTCTGGTTTTTTCTGTCAAGATGGGGTGTTGAGTGTACATTAATGAGAAATAAAATGAACTTTTTTTGATTTTAGCAAATGGCTGCAATGAAACAAAGTGAAAAATTTTAAAGGGGTCTGAATACTTTCCGTACCGTCTGTCTGTCTAAGTCATATCAGCTAACTGAGCCATTCACCTTAAATTTGAATAATAGCCTAGTGGTATGTTTTATTTTTTCAGGAAACAATACTCCAATCCTCTTCCAACATACATTTGCTGTTGTCTTTCCCATCCTCTACTCCCTTCTCTTATCTCTTCATCATTCTTCCCTCCCTCCTCATCCTCTCCTCGTTCATCAGGTACGTTTGATGTGGTGGCGATGGTCGGTGCTATGCAACCTAATGTTGTACCATTCAGCGTTTGTAGAGAGCTGTGTGACATCACTAAACCAGGTAACCAGCTACAGCTCCCATCAGGCTTTGTGTTTCTGTACTTGTGCGCACACAGTTTTGGAGACATTTTTATGTGTTTGTGTTATTTTCAAATGGATCCCTATTTAATAAAAAAAAAACTAAAAAAAAACTTGATATGATCACATCAAATCACACAGGTGTTGCAACGTCCACTAAAACAAACAGTCGTATGGATTTTCATGCCTTTTCTTCCAGGTGGCTTGATTTGCCTGACAAAGACTCAACACAGAACTGATTCTGAAGACTCAACTGTTGCTGTGGAGAGAGAGCTGCAGCTCCTGGAGGAGGAGGGACTGTGGAATCGTGTAGGGATCAAGAAGTCTGAGAGATACATGAAAGATACGAGTATGATAGACAAGGAAGACACGCAGGATGAGAGGTATATCAGTGGAACTCTATACCTGTTCAGGAAACCCCTCATGTGATTCTGCATTATTTTAAATCCATTAGAAATCAGTCACTCAGAAGTGGTAAAAAGGTTGAAACAATGAAGCTGTCATTGTGCACATCTTAAATCATGTAAGTCTGATATATTCATCTTAAGTGTTTTGTGCTCTATGAAATAAATTTCGTTGAAAATGATACAAATAAGACATTTGCTTGTTTTTCACTACAAAAACATGCTACATGACAGGAAAATGCCCCCCACAGTTAATTCTTCTGAATGATCTGAACCAGTGTCCCAACCTCTGATACTTGGGTTTTAAGTGAAGCCTGAGATAAGGTGAAAACTGAGGACAACTGACCGGAGGACGCCCAGCTCTGTCAATACAAATGCTGGAATTCCACCAAAATGCCAGACCACTGGTATGCAAAAAAAACTGCAGCAAAATGTCACAAGTGGAACTTATACTGGCCTTAATCTCAGGAGGATATTAAACACAAGCAGCAAACAGTTTGAGGAGACGAATGAAACGCTTTCCTTGTTATAATAAATTATAATGCAATTTATATAAGTCATAAAAGGTGTGACTGTTAATGACTTTAACAAGTCTGGACCTCTCGTGAAAGAGAACTTAAAATATGATAAAGACTGTGAATGCGACAAGTTCTCTTAAATCATGCCACTTAGGAACAAATCTGTTTGTATGAGTGGTTCTTGTATGAGGCCAATTGTGTCATGATGATGGATGATGATGATGATGGTCCCACCCCACCTCTCATCTTCAGACCTCTATAATTCCCCTCTGCCCTCTTCTGTTCTGTTTTCCTCCCCTCGTCTATATTATCCTTTCTACCACCCACTCCTCATGGTGCCAATATTCAATATTGCATAAAATTTAACACAATTCATACTGTTAATGCTGCAAGTGTTGGTACTGTAATGGGTTTTCAATATCCTCCACAAATCCAAATGGAAAAAAAAAAAAAAATAGGGCTCTGCTATTCACATATCCCTCCCACTCCTTCCCTCCAACCCACTCAGAATAAGGAAAACCATGTAATTACAACACAATACAATCATACTCTGTCCTAATTATGTAAAAGCATATAAATTATTCTATTGCACTGCTGGTTACATATTCATATGTTCATTGTGCAATTGACCAAATAAGAGATTTTTCATGTAAATTGTGCATTACGGTCTTTGAATAAATTATTTGCAGAGCTGTCAAACGATCAAACGTGCAAAGCTTTCAGCATTCACCTCAACATGTTATGTCCCTGAAGGAAAGGAAGGATGCTACTGTGAGCTTAAGTTAGCTGCAATGTCAATAAGAATGTACTACCAATCAGTTTACATTAAAGTTAAACTGAAATTTGAGTTACCCTCACTTTTTGTGTTGCGAAATAGGAACTTTAATGATGCAGATATTGTGCACAATTTTGCATTTAAAAAAAAAAAAAGGATTAAATCAGCAATGCTAGGAGAGACACTGTCAACTGTTGAGGGCACAGATTGTCCTGTATAGCCCACGAATGTTTTTCTCCTCTTTTTCAGCAAGCCCGCATAGCATTGGTTATGTACTGCATCTGGTTAACTGCAAGCCCCCAGGAACAGCGCCGGACTGCGAGACAATTTTGGCGTATTGGCCACACTCGTTATTGTAACTTCTGGCAGCATCACATGACACACATTAGCCCAAAAAGATTTTTTTCATAAAAAATCATTAGAAAGGGAGCAGCAGTAAAATTGTGAATACTTTTTTAAGAGCTCACAGACCCTCAAAATGACTGTTATCAGAATTTACTCTGTTCGGTCCAATAACATTTGGAGAGTCTGTATTTTATCCAATACATGTGTGCACGGAGCAACAAAAGGTCAGCCTGCTCGGCCAGAGGAAGGCTTGAACAAACATGCTCTCAACCAGCTCGGCTGAAGAAAAACTCATAATGAAGTTTAAGCAAGCGCTCTGAGGCAAAACGCCACCTATGACCCTAACCTACCTTGTCGGTTTGCAAGAGAAAAGTGACCAGAGATGAGAAGGCCAGTGAGCAGTCAGTCAAGGTGAGAGAAAGACGCTTCCCCCTGGTTCCTTCCCCAAGCTCCTTCGAGGGCTTCCCTGATGACATTCCCTCTTTTTCAAGTGGCTGCAATGTTAAAAAGAAGGGTGTATCAGCTGAAACGATCAGCATGGCATTGATATAGCCATTAGTGGTTGCACGATACATTACTTTGGCGAAGAAGTTACTGCTAACAAGGTATCATACTATTGACCAACATCCCAGCCAGAGCTCATCTAGAAGTGAGGTTGTAGAGTTGAGCAGCATGCGGTCTTTACTGCACAAACAGTGGCCTCCAATGTTTCATCTGCTCACCTGCTAGGCTCAAAGTCATCACAGAACACACACACACACACACACACACACACACACACACACAAAGACAACATGATTAGCTTTATGTTATAGATTTAGGTTCTTCTCCTCTCTACATCAGGAGAATCCAGGAACCACTTACCAGCTGACATCTCCTCATTTCTTTTTAATACACTGTACAGTACCTTCCTGTATGACTAATAGATAAGGCTGAACTATGAGTCATGTTATTTGGTTGGAAACAAATGTATGAGTTAATACAGTTAATAATGGCTGTAGTGCATGGACTTATCTGCCCTCAATTAGCTTAAAACTACCATACATTGTATATGCTCTGCCCCATACTGTATGTGCAAAACGCTTTTGATAGCACTAACGAAATGGCTTACATAAAAATGCACAGATTTGATTTAGCAGAAGGCACACAAGTATTTTGCACATATTTTAATTCTAAGGAAGAATTTAAATTTTAGCTCCTCCATTTTGTCGTGTGTCCTGTAACCCTGCTACACTTCTCCCCTGCCTCTCTCTATAAAATTCTGTGTGTAAATTACATTATTTTCTCTGCTAATGTCCAGTTTTTAATTAACAGAGAACAAAAAAGACATTCAGACTGGAGTCCGGATTTTAAATATTTACATTTGTTACAATATAGGGCTGTGCACACAGTGAAAAAGAAAACAATGTGCAAGCGCAAACATTTCAGTCCATGTTGGACTTTCCTCAGTGCAAAATGAGACATGCTCGATGAGTAGCACTATATATGGGTTACTCTGCAGGTGCACCTAGTCAATGATCTAAGGCTTGATTAAACACACATGAAGCCACTTACCAGCAGGTCAAGTCATTATGAACACAGTAGAAGAATTAGCATTGACACATTCTCATGCACATACTGATAAGAGAGTGACAGAAAAAAGGTCAGAACGAATTCTTCATTTAAGCCACTGGGCTGTAGAGTTTTAAGATAAAAGATGTATCTGCATTCACGTTGGAGTAAAATCTGATCCACATTGCCCCCACGGCGATTAGGAATCGTCATGTCAATGCCACAGAAATCCAAAATTTAAAACAATGTATAAAATTATTATTAAAGCGCAATCTCTTTTATGACAAGACTAAGAGTCTTCAGCCTTGTTAGCTGCTCTGTGAGGCTGTACTTGGCCTGCTGAGGCTGATGAGAATCGCTCCTCTGTCACATAGGTTAACACTCATTTTGTGCAGTAGAACAAAACTTAATTTTACAGTTGAGACAGGTGACAGAGACTGAGAGAATGGGAATTGAACCTATCACTATGTGTTTCAACTACTGCTCTTCTGCGACTGCACTTTCGTGGCCATTATTTGCTCCATCATTAATGATTCACGTTTGAAAGTTGAAATTGTACATTTGACTTTCACACTCCTAACTCCTAACTTACACACTGAGTGATTATCCAGTTATATCCCCCTGGGCACGCTTCGGGCCTGGCGGTTGGCCTTTTGATGAGTGTGCTGGTCAAATAGAGAAATAACTATTGCATTAGCTTTCACTGTACACTCTGACTGGGGACATTTAAGTGGCATTTAAGAGTTTGTGTCTGAGCCAGGGAGACAAAGAGAGAGGAACAGGATGAGGTCTTCAACAGCAAGAATGACAAATTCAGTCTGACAATGACTAGATTACAGTCTCCTCATGGCTCCACACAAATCTGATGTTTTAATCTGCCACTAATTTTAGTTTCTTCAGTGGAACGGAAGTTTCAGTGGACCTTTTTGCTTTTATCGACACAACAACTTGCCAAAACTCTGCAACAACTCAGCCAAAACTTTTTTGCGATATTTTGTGATTCTTTTCTGCATTTCCAAACAGGTTTTTCTATGCGCAAATTGAAAATGGGCCTAAAAGCAGGTGGATGGAAACCCATTTCTTGTGTCCCATCCCATCGAAACTCTTAGTTTTGTGTTGTGTATCAGGCTGCTGTCTTTTGATTGGTTGTATTGAAATAAGGTCTCCATCTACGTAGACGGATACCTACCGCTATTCCGCCAAGTCAATGCAAAACTAGGGGGTGCCATTATGAAACCAAAAAATGTCAATTTCTTCCTTTTGGTTTCTGATTCATTTCTTAAAGGAGAACACAGGACATGTGATTTACAGTGCAGATATGTGTGCTGTAGCCGACAAAAAAAATTCAATTTATTTTCAGTTGGACTACAGAGAAAATATGTATTGCATTTAAGAATGTATATCGATCTCTAATCTACACATAGCGTAGTGTATACTGTAGCAGGCAAGGCCTTAATGGGTTTGTGATCTCCTTCATCCCCTTCTTAAAACATACTTTTATTGGAGAGCCTTTCCTGATTTTACCTGAGTTTTAATTTTTCTTTGAACTGTCTTTTATTTCCTTTAAAATGTTTTTCTTTTCCTATTCTTGCCTTTTCCTGTACTGTATTGGTATCTGTTTTCTTTTAAAACCTGATGATGTAATGACTAGTCTGACTAGTTTTATTTTGCTGCCTTTGTGAAGCACTTTGTAATGTGGATTTTGAAAAGTGCTCTATAAAATTATTATTATTATTATTACTACCACCCCTTTTGTGATGGACATGCAATTGCAATGTGCAGTTGTTACCTCTCACACAGTCTCAAGAAAAAATTTGACATTAAGCTTCACAAAGGTACACTGAGGTGTACATTGTTTTCGTTGTCTAAGCTGTGTCTCATGGAGACTTGTGTCTTTTTGCCTCTTCAATAAAGCTGGTGAGAAACAGGAGTGAAAATTACCAGAACAAAACCCAGTTTGTAAACATGTGTAATATTCCCCTTTAAGAGCCTACACTGTATTAAGCTTCTGGGTATAAATCTAATTTGTTGGTTGAAATACCCAAGGTGGCATTGTCAGTGTTGCATATTGCAAGGATACTTTCCCACACAAGCTAATATTTGCATTTTATTTGGTGACATTATCAAAATATGTAAATAAGCAGGTTTAATTCCTCCTCTGTGAGGCTTTTCCTGAGGTCTCCTCTCATTTTATTCCCTATGAGAGTTTAATGGAACACTTTCTTCTTCTCCAATATACAGTATGTGGTTTGTCATTTTCATATCTTGTTTAATGTGTTGTTTGACGTAGGTTATGTTAAAGCCCTTTGAGGCTGGAATAGTGATGAGTTTGTTTTTGTGTTAAGTGGCCAAAACAATCTGGCCCAAATTGAATATCTATGGAATGAAGTCAAACTCAAAGTGAAATGGAAGGTAGTAAAGAAATTATGTTGAATACATGAATGCGGATCAGATATCATGGCAGCAGGCAGGATCTTTGTAGCATGTATTTATTTATCCCTCATAATTAGCCTGCTGGTTGGAGTTTAGCTAAAGTTATTGACCATTAGCTAAAATACTACTTACACTACATGTTTCAATTGGCCTTTCTGCTCGGCCAGAACCTACAAGTTTTATGCCCACCTGACATGGGTGCTGGCACTGAACGTAAGGGTGGAACACCTGAGCTGTGTCCCAAACCGCGTACTTACGTACTCAAACTTAGTATTTTGAGTGCATAAGTGCATTCACGCTGGTAAGTATGGCAAAATGCAGTGTACTATAAGTACCCGGATGGTGTACACAAAATGGCCAGAAAGTTGAGTGTGGAACGCTGCACACTTCTCACCCTCAAAGGTCGCCATCTTGGCCACATAGCGGAAGGGGAGGACCACCAACGTATGAAAATGGACGTAAAAGCACGTTCATTTTTCATTCATTTTTAATATAATTGAATTGAAGTCAAGTGAGCAAACAAGCTGGCAGATATTTCGGCGTGCAGCAATCATGGTAAATGTTGGCGATAATGCTCCGCCCGGTTGCAATCCATCATTAAAAAGAAGAAGAAGAAGACGCGGTCAAAGGTTGCGATCATCATTTCCGGTAAGTGCACAACTGCAGTATTCGATTTGAGACGACACTACCCTGTCAAAATGAACGCACTACACAAGTCAGTACACAGTGTACACAGTATACTGCATGTAAGTGTACTAACGGGAGTACGCGATTTGGGACACAGCTCTGGTCACTTTTGTCCATTGACAATTCCAATAAAGTTTATTCAAACAAGGCGACTGCGCCATCAACAATGTTGAAAAACAGAGAGAAAGGCAGTATTACTTTTTGCAATTCAACTATGAACATAAAGTAAGTAGAAAAAGACAAATATTGATCTGCAGATGGATGAAAGTCTGCTCAGTTTTATATCACAGCAGTCTCAGTCAAGACTTTTAGCCACAACATGTAAAATACTACTCCAGTAATATATGTATAAAAAAAAGGCTCCCTGCACTTTATAACTGATCGTTTGACGGCAGCCATGAAATCGGACCTTGGAACTGCTCAAACTGCAAGACAGCCGACCAAAATTTCTGACATGCCAGAGGTACACCCGATTGTCTGAGAGTCAGATTATTGATAACAACAACCCGTCTGGCAGGATTTTGCTCAATTGTAACAATTAGTCGGGTGTGACCAGTTCAGGGCTAAATTGGGCTTAGTTTTACAGTGTCTGCCCAGATTAAGAATTTTAAACTGCAAACATGCTGTGCAAGAACAGCGTAGCAACAGTAAGCAAACGGCCAACTGACAAAATATTACATACATATTTCTTACAAGACATACAAGACATATACTTAATTCAGGAAAGTTTGTCCTCCATCCACTTTGAAGACTAAAAGTCATGGCCACGGAACGTTCTAGAAACTGTTCATTTTCTATCCGTCCATAGAGCTAGCAAAGCCCTGAGGAGCATTGAACTGTGCCAACTCAGGTTAAAACCCTGGAGACTGCAGCTGCAAACAACAAATCTAAACTGCAGCAAGGCCACGAACCACAGAGGGAGATGTTGGAGGCGGAGGTAACAAGCTCCTTTATTTTGTATGTGCATTCAACTGAACCGTGGCTGAACAAGATGCCCAAAGCAAAAACAACTTTCTTTTCAAGTTCAAGGTGGATGCCAAGAGATCTCCTACGGTATACCTAACATCTTTTCAGGCAAAATGAGGCTCAGCGGCTGATTACTTAGTTGTGAGTACAGAGCAGCACAAGCAAGAATCAATCTGGATTTTGAGACGAATGATTAGGTATTTAGTTGTAAATGAAAAGAAGCGCAAGGCAGAATCACTCATGGATGAATTGCATCAAAGCTCTAAGCCCTCAATAAGCACAACAATGAAATGTGAATGAAAAGGGATTACTAGTTTTACAAATTCTCTTATCAGTAGGTAACACCTGTTAAAACACTTACAATTTTAAGGTAATTGTATGGATTTTGATTCCTGAAAAAGTAACAAACCTGAAGTGGATTTGCTGCCTCTCACACATACACTACCCTACCCTTTTTTAACATTAGGAATATATGTGATTTATCCTTGTGTTTACTGGTTGACAAGTGGCCAGATCACAGTATAACACTCAGGGAAACATTAAGGGCCATATTTTCACCCCGCTCCTCTCAAGTGTCAAAGAAAAGGAGTCAAAAAAAGGCGGCCCTTTCTTGATTTCCTAAAATTTGTCACTGTCTCAGAGAGTTCAAAGCCTTGAAAACTATTAATCCATCACAGACTTGGCTCCCTGGCCCCTCTGCTCTGACCTTGGGCCATAAACAGCATTACTGATGTATTACAGGAGCAGAGACTGAATAATTACACAGAGGAGTTGAGGGAATTTGACGCACAGCACGACAGGCTGGATGCTGCCAGAACAGATGGGTATAAATACTGTGTGTCATTTGAATCTAGATACGCCTACATATCTGATTCTGTGTGGGGTAAAATCACAGTGTGGGTGGTGATTATGAGTCTGGACCAAAAACTAAATTAGATGGTTTAGGATCCATAGATATCACACTCCGTGAGTGTGTTGTGTATAAAATTGCTTTGTTGAAAGAAGGACTATATAATAGTATTGGTTAGCATTATAATTGCTACTAACCAGCAAGCATTGAGATTTGTGCACCTATGTAATTTCTTTTATGAAATTGAAAATATAAAATAATATATAATGATACCACAGCTATAGTGTATGGCAGCATATTACTTTCGTCAAAAAATTTAAATTATGGAAATTTCTTATTATAACAAAAGTTTGTTGTTTTAATGAGATACGTTGATTTTTTTTTAAGTAACGAGAAAGTGATGTAACAAGATAAAATGATACATTACAAGACAAGTTTCTATATATCAATTGCATGAAAAATATCCTTTTATAACGTAAAACTTTTCTTAATGTCACTGCTGCAAAATAGATCAAGCTTTAAATTTCTTCTTCTTTGGTTATCAGAATTTTGAATAAATAAGTACAATCTCTAATTGAATCTCTCAAATAAGTACTGAATAAATCCAATTCTGCTCAAATTTAGGGACTTAACAGTACATGTTGTTGTAGATGTGTGCGACTTCTCCTTCCCAGTTTGTTGTGTGATCATGTCTAATTTGCAAGTGATCCTCATTATAAGGTTATTGTTTGTATCGAGAGGGTGGGCAGTTAATACACTGTTAAGTTCACAATATGTCTTATAATTAATTCATTCTTTACCATTTTCATTAGCAGCACAACAGGTGTGCGTGCTTGTGAGCAAGCAGCCTTTCTGCATGCATACTGATGTGACCTTCCCCGTATACAGAGGGAAGGAGCAGGAGCAGCAGCATCTATTGTAGCTACAGTTCAATCTGCCTGATGGTGAAATTAAACTGTGTTCTTCAGCCCCACCTGAGCCAGCCTGCTTCTACAGCTGTGCCTCCATGTCTGAACAAATGAACCAAACAAACTCACCCTGACTTATATATTTATTTTACGGTTATCTGGGTCTTGTTCTCTGACATCTGCTCCAGTGATGCCACAGCTTTAGAAAGATCAGAAGAGACAGGAATAAACAAACGTTGAAAATTCATAGTAATAATAAAATATGTAATATGGATCTCAGAAATGTGCTTCCAAAAGTCGGCAAAGCAGACTTGATATCAGTTCTGTAACATGTTTTCATGGTCATAGTACTGACAAAAATATATATGACCTTACTTGAATATGATGCTATATATTTCTGGCATGATCTGTGATAATAACCTGTTTTCAGACCTGTTAAAAAATGTTAATTTGTATGAAATTTTGCTGAGAGAATCTAATACTGACATTCACAAAGTTCATCAACTTATGCCCATTTTTGACCTCTAATGGCACCCAATTTTCTGAGTTCAAAGTGCCTCTTCCAACCTATGATTATATGGGTTGATGTGTGGCTGACTGAGGTCCCAGTGATTTTATCTGGCAGTGTTCAAACTCCCAAGACTGCCCAAGACCCATCCCCTCGGTTTTACAGAGCTTCATACCAAGTGTCAGCTCATTGTTTACCTTAACGGTTGACCCATTCACACACCATTGGTGACGGAGCTGCCATGCAAGATGCTGGCCTCCATTGGGAGCAACTTAGGGTTCAGTGTCTTGCCCAAGGACACTTCGACATGTGGACAGGAGGAGCCGGGGATCGAACCGCCAACCCTGGGATTAATGGACGACCTGCTCTACCTCCTCTAGCTGCCCACTACAAGGCAGCTGTTTTCAGTGAAAAAGCTCTTAAAACCCACCGAACACAACCTGCTCAGCAGACAGACACAGTTAGAGCCTAGCTGGTGAACATAGTGGAGCATTTAGCAGTTTATGAGCAAGATCCCTCAGGAGTTGGTAGAGACCAAAAACAGAGCTAAAAGAGAGTGAATATTGGACTTACATTCCTCAAGTGGCCAGAGACACGACTCCAAATGAATGACAATGTTGTTCTGTAACTACTGGATGAATAAATATGCAACTGTTTGCTAACAAGTTCACCATAACTTAAAAGTTGATGATACATCAATGTTGTTCATGCTGCCCCAAGTGGCCAAAGAAATGATTGCAAGTTTAAGATAAAATTCACCATCCAACCTCAAATTTCTGGTTCCACTTTTAAGACTTCAAACTATAACAACTTTTTAGAAACCCTCCAACCTTCCCTTTTGAAGTACATTGATTGTTCACATTAAATTGCCCTCAGAGCTATGGAAGCCTTGAGGAGCACTGAACTGTGCCAACTCAGGTTAAAACCCTCTGGACTGGAGCTGAAAACAACAAATCACACCACAGCGAGGCCACAACCACAGCAGGATATGGTGGAGGCAGAGGTAACAGCTTTTCTCTAAGCTTCTCTAATTATGTCCTCTGGTACCAGAATGCAAAACTCAGATCCACTGGCACAAACTTAATATTTTTTAATGTACAAAGAAAGTATATGTTGCAGTGGCAGTTTAAAGTACACACTAGTTAGATTTAAAGAGTTGCTTTTAAAAAGCTAGAGACCACAACCATTCAACTGTGTCTATTCTTATGGAAACATGAGTTAGAGATGCAGGTTATTACAGTATTTTCTTAAAAAGATTCAACTGAAACTGAAGTAACATGGTCACACATACTGTAGCACATAGACAGCATGATATCATCATTCAGCTTAATGTTTTGTATGAGCCAGTTTGCATGAAACATAAAGAAGTAAAGTTATTCACATGATCACCTCTGTTTGTCGTCACAACTCCTCTTGCCAACAAAGGTGTTGCAGAGGGTTACGAGGTTGTTGTTGTTCACTCTTTGTCAAGCAAGCAAGAACAGGTTTGGTTGACAAAGTTTTGTGATAAACAGCAGTAAGACACGGATGTTAACATCCTTCAGAAACAGTTTTGAAACAGATGCTGAGGTTCATCCTGTTTCAAGACACATGGAGGTTGAAGAGGTGAGACTGAGGTCCTGCTGACATCCTGAGAGATGAACCGAAGCGGTGAGTGGTCTGAGGGATGAACTCCGACTGTTTGCATGCAGAATATCAATAAAACATGAGGTGTTAAGAGACTTTGTGTCCGCCGGATCGCTTTTATTTATGGAGCTTTTTCTGCATAATGCTGCTGAAGATGTAATCAGCGGAGCAGCAAAGCCCAGTGATCTATGTCTGTACTCTTATCTGATCACCCAAGGGAGCACTGGCCGGGCAGGGACGAGATGTAGCAATGCTCCTAATTAATAGTCTATGTTGTGTAGATGTTGTGGTGTCAAACAGCAACCACTGCTTCTAACCTAGCCTTCTCCCTCGCACTTATCTGCCATGGTGATAAGAAACAAAAGTGATGTTGAAAAATGTTTAAGATAAATTAATTTACTATCAAATGCTGAAGCCCCAAGGTGGCTTTATGGTGATAATTGATATGCATCAGGAGCACTGGTGAAAGAAGTACTCAGATCCTTTACTTAAGTAAAAGTAGTAATACCACACTGTGAAAATACTGCACGACAAATAAAGGTCCTGCATTCAAAACCTTAAGTAAAAGTATGTAAGCCTCAAAAGTGAAAGTACTCATTCTGCAGAAAAATGGTCAGTGTTTTACTATTACATATGATGTTTTCTGGATTAACATTACTGCTGCACTAATGTGTATGTGTATGTTTAAGGTTGTATACATTTTAACTACTTTATATACTGTTGGGTAGTTTAATCTATACAGCAATGCATAAGAAAAACAGCCCTGTTTTCAGCTTTGTGATGATGCATTTTCCAGCTAATCCAAGGAGGTTTTAAATTGTCTATTTAGCTTAAGAAGTAGGAGAATTGTCTCAACCCATAAAGGAACACTTAATCCTACAGTTTACCAGACAAATTCAAAATCACACAATTTGGAGATACATGGTTTTCACTGGACAGGAAGGGTATGAAAAATAGTCATCTGAAAGGTAACTAGTAACTAAAGCTGTCAGACAAATGTAGTGGAGTAAAAAGTACAATATTTGCCTCTGTGACAGTGAGAGTGAGAGTAGAAGTATAAAGTTGCATAAAATGGAAATACTCAAGTAAAGTAGGCCTACAAGTACCTCAAATTTACTTACTTTAGTACTTAAATAAATGTACTGTTACATTCCACCATTGATAAGGAAGAATATTAAATCCTCTTCATGCAGAGAGGAGACTGTGGATAGTCCGCCCACAAAAGCCACACTGCTAAAAGATAAAAAGTCACAAAAAGTCTGTTTTGTTAGACCCGCTTGTTCGGTCTTGTCTTTAAAAATGACACAATGTTTTGCCACCGTCAAAGCCACATTGCTATGCCAGATACATTTCCCAGAATGATTATGATGAATATAAACCGACAACAGAGGTCTGCGATGTCGTTTGTAATCAGGTGGGTGGCGGTGCTGTTTCTGCTCGTAGCGCTGCAGTCTCATCAGATCACTCATCAGGGAGAAGGCCGCTGGTAATTATCCAGCCCACCTCCAGAATGCAGCAGGAAACAGCAGCAGAGAGTCACCGCGCTCTCCATCCGCCTCTTCTCTTACCACTGATTGCTGCTGTTTCATCTGTGCGGAGAAGCATTAATCAACTCTCTTGATTCAGGTGAGGGCTCATTTATTTGTAACACTTGACATCACCCTTGAGTGAGCAGTGAGTAAAATTCAATTATCATTTCAGTGAGCCGTGGAATGCTTTACATTGCATTAGAGACGAGCAGAAATCCTAATGGTATTTAAGTAATTTTGAATTATGTAAGCATGTAATGATACAAAATGATTATTCAAAAATGACAGCAGATTTGAAGGAAGCTCTGAGGGACTGTAAAATAATCTGTGATGAGCATGTAGATTGAAATGCTGCATTCATTGAAGCTGAACTCTGGAGAATGTCCTGTTAGAGTGATCAAATGGAAAACAACTTTGGACATTAAAGCTGGAGTGCGGAACTGTTGTCTCCTCCTCCTGGCAGTGAGAGTTATGCCTACAGGGGAGCTCGCTCAACTTTCCACAGTTCAAAGACAATAATCCATTATTTAGGTAGAGTAAATGTAATATCTACATACCCAAATATTTTACAAAGACCAACCTGTCCAAGAGCAGTAACGCGACATCCTGTCTGCCCTCAGTCCCTTCTTTTCTTTCAGCGCTCTCCAATGAGGAGAAGCTACACCAGTAGTTATCCGTGTTTGTCCTCGCCGTCGATCGCTTTCTTTTTTATCTGGAGCATCAGAAACTTTTCTTGGATGCTTCTTAGGTACTTCCATACTCCTAGTTGCTGTAGCCTGGTTGCTCCCCTCAGCTCTGGCAAACCAGAGCCAGGTAGAGAGAACTATCTATCTATCTATCTAAGTCTACATGAATCACGCAACGATCAAGTATTTTGAACGTCTGTTGACATGACTCTCTCTCTACATGGCTCTGGTTTTACTAACGGTGCCCAGTGCGAGAATGTCACCACACACACCAGATTTAAAAACTCCGGTATACTGCAAAATACAGAGATTTACCTGGAGGTGATTGGCTGAATCAGCATTGGTTGAACTCGTCTGGCAATGGGTTGAAGTAGAACGTTAATTCATTTATATGTAAAAGTCTCGCACTATAGTTTTCAAGTGACTGCATCTGAGGAACAGAAGCAATGAATACACAGAGGTCCGCTTTTCAAACTTCAAAGAACTAATCCAAAAGCCTCTCTCCATGTCAAGTAGACAGGGTTTCATTTGTAGATGGATTATCAGATGAACAGTTCCAGAGAGTCTAACAGCAGCAGGATCAGATTCCCTCCGTTATTAACATTCAACCCACTTTACTTCAGCAGTAGCTTCTTCATCGTAGAAAATGGTAAAAAAAAAAAAAAGAGAGAGCAACAAATTGCTAAAGAGAAGTAAAGTTTTATGTTTGTTATCAAATTTTTATCCATGATTTCCAAGTCCTTTTGAACAGTTCATTGTCAAGTGTCTCTGTCTTTAATGACATGGAACAATAAAAAAGTAAATGGAAACTATGAATTTACAGTACGTATACAATGTCTGATAAGGAAATGACAGGGTGCAATTATTCCCCTATGGATGTTTTGGCCTTTTCTGTTTTCAGCCCAGGGAGCTGCTGATGATGAGAGGCTTGAATGAGTCCCACTGGGTAAATAAAATACCTGGAGATCATCAGATCACAGCATTCTGCATCATGTGATGAGGTCCACAGGGAGAGTGGCTCCTGTGCAGACTAACCACGGGAGAGATGAGAGAATGAACAAACAGAGGGGAGGTGACAGGCAGGAGGGCTGAGCTCCATTTCAACAGGTTGCTTATCCTTCTGGGACTTCACAGTGTCTAGATCACACAAAGATATGTGTTGTTACGCAGCAAAACATTAGGCTACAGAGGGAATTTGAAATCATGGGCTACCTTCATACCTTCTACCCACCTAACGTGCTAACCACTGGACCTTTTTCTCTGCCCCGCTACCTTTATGGGCCAGAGCTATTTTTGCCACAAGTTTGAAATTCACTTGTAAATGCAGATATTTAAAGAGTAACTAATCACCAGACAGAAAACAGTGTTTTGCTGCCCTCTCTGGTGGAAAATGTCAAACAGTGCTGGGTGTGGTTGGGTGTGATCAAAAATGTGTATGTTGAAAACAACAAATCAAACAATTGAGCAACAATTCATCTCGGCATGGCACAACTCGCCCATGCTCTCTCTCCCAGGTGTGTTGCATCTGTGGTTAATAATCAGTCAGGCCGATCCCCCCATGTGAGCCTCAACCCTCCCATACATCTTCCTACACACAGCCTAATCTACCAAACTAGAAGTGACTGTGTTAGAAAAACTGAGGTTTGAACAACAGAGTAAAGTGTGACGATACCCTGAGTCCAAATGACCCATTGAATAGGAGTTTAAGTACCTGTTGGACATATGGAGAATACTGTATCACAAGAGTTAATGAATTCTTTCCTAATTTCAGCTACAATGGACGCTCTATCAGAACTGTACTCCCCATGGTTCCATTACGGGATAATTAGATGTCATCTCACTCTGTGCAACATCTCCACTTTCAGTATGTCTTCTTCAAAGTGGGAGGCTCTATTAACCTCATGCAGATAATATGCAAACAGAGTAAAATGCGTTATCAAGGTTTTTGCAGGCATCTCTGCTTATTAAAATCAAATAAGTGCAAGATTCTCTTGGGATGCTGCAGGTCCACCCTTTGTGCCCAAAATGAAGTTCTTGTCTTGTGTCTGAAGTGCTGAAGTGTAACTAAAGAGTGAAATACAACACAGCAGGAACTGGTGCTCTGTCCAGAGAAAGCTGCAGCATTTAGCAACATTTGATCTTTTGTCTCTATCATTCCTTTGGTTTTCTTTGATATTAAATGCAGGGTTGGTTAAATGAACATGCTGTGTGCTGTTTACTGATGTCATGTTATACAATAACTGGGTATTGAAGACAAGACGTTTGACAGAATGCCACCAACAGCCAATGTTGCCCAGTGAAAATTTCAATAGCATCCATACAATAAAGATTGTAAGGAGAGACAGGGGAGGGAAGATTTCATGAAACAAAGATGATTAAATGGACTTGCAGTATTTGCAATTGTATAAATTCAGGTGTAAATGTATAGAATGACGAAGTTAAATTTCTGAAAATCAAATTGCAAAACCATACCTTATACAGTATTTACATAAAATATAAGATAGGGGTGATTGATTTTGTCTAATCCAGTGCATAAAAATCTTGAAAAATCATGGAACACCTTGACACAAAAAACTCTGTAAATCCATTTTTGCCAGTCTTGGCACACTGATTTGAGAAATTGCCTGCAAAAGCCTAATGCAACAAAAGACATGAAATGAAGAGATACCACGGGAAGAAATGCCTGGTGGGTGATAAATCAATATTATTGTGGTGTTTACATCATCACCTTGCCCCATCCTAATAGTTAGGTGCAAAGTCTCGCTGTACAGTGAGCTAAACGTAGAAGACAGCGGTTGAGTTTGAATTTTTCACTGGAATTAAGTGCGAAACTGTGAAAATGGTTTTGGATACTGCAAAACAAATAAAGTGATAGTGATTACAAATCAACAAAGATGAGATACCATAAACTAGAAATACTGTAAAAATGAATTAGTGCTGTAACAAGAAAACACAAATATAGATTACGGTCAAATTAACACTAGTTTAATTGCGCTTTATGCCGGGAAGAATGTGAAAGATTAAAATGAAGTCCCCATAGGAAGTAATTAATCAGTAAACAAATACCTGAAGTTAACAGTTAGATGGTCACTTAAAATGTTGTATTAGCAACACAGTAGCCTCAGAGAACTAGTATTATGGCTAGTTTGGTTAGCAGTGAAAGGACTACAGAAAAACAAGTGAACAAATCAATCATCAAAAATAGGTTATAATAAAAAAAAATAATGCTCCAACAAGGGCAAAGATTTCCATCAATATTTGTTTGGTCACAGATCTGACAAAATGGTGGCTGTAATAATGTCAGTTAAACTGCTTTCACTTCAGCTGATCAGACCTCTTGTCAGGACTCCCAGTATAGCTCCAGCCATCTTCAACCTGAACACAGGTCTACTCAGAGTCAGTGAAAACACCTGTGTGACTCTGCAGGGCAATTCTTACTCAAGCCACTGTTCCTCTCCTTACAAAGAAGTGCAAGTTCTTGTTTCTTATTCTGTGTAGAACTGTGATGTTGTTGACCAAAAGTAACAGCATGACGTGGATTTAGGATTATAAATAGTTGGCTCATATCTGATAGATCACATGTTGATATTTGAGTCCTAGTGGTATTCAACAGTGTCTGACCCCATATCTTCGTTTAATCCAGCCTGTTTACTAAATGATGAACTCTGACAATGCCCCCTCATCTAATAGGATGTACAGTAGGCCTATATACTATTACTAATATTACTAACATGTTTGGTCAGTGTGGTATATAGTTGGACCATGGATGTATTATAAGATCTGGATACCGGACCAAAGATGGTGCCTGTTCATTCCAATGAGACTTGCTCGCCTGGCGCACATGGGGAAAATGCTTTTTGGGCCTCAGGGGAATTTTTTGCTGCAATAGTGCGAGTGGCCACTGGGAAAAATTGGAAGCGAGGCTGAGCAGCGGCGCCATATCCAGTTCTTATTATACATCCATGAGTTGGACGTACACGTTGCTAAATTAGCATCGCTAGGGGCATGGCTCTGTGGATAGCAATGTAGGTCTGTCGGTCAAACCACCACTTTGGTCCAGACTAAAATATCTCACCAACTACTGGATGGATTGTCATGGAATTTTGTACAGACATTCATTGTTCCCAGAGGATCATTCCTGATGACTCTGGTAACTTGCCATGAAATTTGATACAGACGTTCATGTCCCCTTCAGGAATTGCACTAATAAAACTTTGTGACCTAAAAACCGCAGAACTAATGACATCACCATCAGCTGCACTTTGTGTTTTGTGCTAAATAGCTCATGTTAGCATGCTAACAGGTTAGACTAAGATGGGGAACATGGTAAACTTTTTGCATGCTAAACATCAACATGTTAGCATTGCCATTGTGAGGATGCTAGCATGGTGACATTAACATTTGGCTAAGGTACAGACTCACAGAGCTGCTAACATGACTGTAGACTTTTAATCTTGTTACAAAGTGGATTGTGGGAGTTTGTATTTTCTCATTTATGAACTGCTCCCAATTGCAAGGCCTGCGGTGGTAACCAGCCATGAGTTCCTCCTTCTGCTGCCTCTAAATTCAGGGTAGTTTCACTTTTTTATTTCCTTTGCAGAACTGCGAACAATTCACATTGGTTGGGGCAAATTTATTTTAAGTTTCCTGACAAGGTATTCTGACTTGCGTACTTAATGGTTTGATTGTGTTTTTGCCCTGTTTGTTTTATGCCCTCACTATAAGTGAGTTTCGTTCTTTGTTGAAGATTTAAAAGTACTGCAGTAGGTTTGCTTCTGCTTAGAAGTTATTTTAGTTAATAAGTTGTAGTACTAAACTTTTATTGGTGATTTGATTTATCTTTTCATTATTTGCAAAAGGCTTAGATAAGATATTCATTTCTGTTTAGGGGAATGGCCAATGCAAGAGAAGTTTTAGGACAGTTTTACTTCAGTTCTGTTGAAACAATCTCTGTTGTTGAACTCTTGATGTTGTACAGTGTCACCAACTACAGCATCAAATCTGGATTTATTTCCAGTGTCAGGGGTGTTTCTGAATCAGTCTTTAACTTTTTGATAAGTGGGAGGGAATTTTGTCATCATAAAAAATTACTTTGACATTTCCTTCTCCTGGATGTTTCAGTTTTAGTCATTTAGTCAACCGTCTTTATCTCCTCTCCGCAGACAGAAGCATATTAATACCCATCAATAATATCATGTAGTGCATAAAGGGAACCCTCCCCTGGAAAGTTTAGGAGGAACAACAATCTGTGATGTAAATTTATGTTAATTTAATTTGCTCTAGAGAGGGAAAGGGTTGCTGTGTTTCAGCTTCATTTAACAGGGAAACAAAAGACCTTAGCTGCCTCAAAACACTGTTTTTCCACCGCATTTTCTGCTACAGTAATGATGCTTTTTTCTTTACAACAGGATTTGAATTTGCACGCAATCCATGAAAGTTTACTTTAAGACCATTAGTGACGATTATGGGTAAATCCAACATAAAGGCAGGTAAAAATGTACAGTAACTTATTTTCAGTCGTTGTATATATTGTAAACATTCTATTTAAAAAAAAATTTTGACTGGCCAGCCTCGTCAGTCATAATGGGTTTTACCAGCAGACTAATGCAGATAAAAAGCTGCACATCACTTCAATCTGATCAAAGACTGAGACTCCACATGAAACACCCAGAGAGACAGAGAGGGAGAAGTTGAGTAGCTGTTATGCCAGTTAAAAGGAGGGTTTGTACAGCTCACATCAGCTCATTTCCTCAGTTGTACCCAGGGGGATATTTATTACCCTTTAACCTCTTTAACCACCAGAGAATAAAGCCCACAGCTGACTTCTCAGTCAGATGTTTGAACCAACTGAGCTGCTTCCAACAACTGGATCCACAGTAACAACAAGCAGCAATTACAGGACATGCATTATATTAATAAGAAATGTACATCTATGTTTAGTATTTCCATTGGACAAATGTTGGACACATACACAAGACTGAAGTGTGTATGTGTCTTGTACAATCTTTGTGAAGACAAATTTTAGTTTAAGATCTTGAGAGTGGGGGTTTTGGAGGAAAATGGGAGATTTTGGTCCATCCCTTCTATTACAAAAGCTGTTTGAGGGTTAAGACTAAGTTTTAAGGTTAATTAGGGTTAGTGTTATGTTAGGATACAAACTATATCCCATGGATGTAGTAAAATTCAATATAGCAGTCCTCCAATGATATAAAATCTATTAGAAAATATGCCGGTTAGGCCTTGGGGGAATAAAACAGCAATCCAAGCCTATCATGCTTCATATATTTTTCTGTGGTCTCCCCTCCAGGCTGCAATCAGGTTCAGCTCTGCTTAACTTTTTAAATAACTCAAGTTTCAATGCTTGTGAGCTCCGGGTCCCAGAGCCCCACCCGGGATGGTGGTTTGGGTGTGGGGATGAATGTCAGTTGGAATGTTGGAAGAGTGGGCCCTCTCCTCACATGTTTAACCGCTCTAACCAGTATCGGAGAATGTCCGAGGCCGTCCTACCTGTCCACTGCACTGGGTCCCAGGGATCTGTATGGAAACAGAGTTTCAAGTATTTCTGGTTTATATTGTTGTTTATAGTGGTGATTAAATCCTGGGCTCTCTTCTCCAACCTGTCAGAATTGTTAATGAGGGGGACG
Source organism: Macquaria australasica (assembly GCA_005408345.1). Taxonomy (NCBI): domain Eukaryota; kingdom Metazoa; phylum Chordata; class Actinopteri; order Centrarchiformes; family Percichthyidae; genus Macquaria; species Macquaria australasica. The sequence goes on along the minus strand of SEMN01000201.1, from coordinate 863,908 downwards.
TAGATCAGGGCTTTGGGGAAAGTTAGTTTTGTGGTTCTCAGCAAATTCTGCAATTGTTTCCAGGTTGTCATTGGTGTTCTCTAAAAAATGTTGCTGGGCAGGTCAAGCTAGCAGAAAGGAAGGAAAAGGCAGACTTAGGTATCATCTTAGGTCATGTTGCTGGGGGGATTTATTTCTTAAGAATGTGGTCATGCTGTCCGATCCGCATTTCTATCACAATGTGTTTTGTGTGCATTTACATGTGTTTTTCCTTATCCAGATACAGATCACGTCAGGTGTAAATGAGGTCAGTCAAAGGAAACTCTGTTTAGTCTTAGCACTTCTAGAAAGAGTAATGTCTTTGGCTTGCAGGGCAGGCACATAACAGAACAGTATGTTTTGATTGCCCTCTTTATGACAGTGGTCATGTACATGGACACCATCAGTGCTAAGCAGTCATTGCATGGGTGGTTTTACTCTACATTTCCTGTCAATCAGCCTCCTTGGGATTTTCCTAGTCTGGCTCTGTGGTGCTCTTTTCGTTGTTCATGCATGGTGGCAATCGCGGCTCCTGCTAACTACCCAGGAAATATAAAATACATCGCTTTATTTGCACCACAGGAATTTTCAAAGAAAGAGCTACCAGACAGCAGGTGTTCAGAAGAGCAAATGTAATCATTGTATATCATTATTGTGTGGGATTATTGTGAGTATCAAAAGAGACATTTATTTATATGAAAATTACTTCAACCATAAAAACCTCTTGGAGACAGAGTTGTGTGAGAGAAATGAACAAATAATTGAGATGGGAGGAAAAAAGCATTTTCTACTTTTTCTCCTGCTTTAAAATCCCACCCACGATCCAAAGTTTTGCAGTGACAGTGAAGTATAAAAACACCAATTTTAATATTTGGATGGCTGATTTTCATTGCATCATTTATGTCTCATCAGCTTCTCTTCAATTCTTTCTCTTTCCCTTCTGATTATCCAATAGTCTACCTGTCAGGCAAACACAGATTAGTGCTTCAGCAAAAACACATTAAATGTTTGCAGAGCGAAGGAAGTGACACACAGTCAGTGTTTTATAGTCCGTGCTGCTTTTAGCTTCACTGTTCAAAGAGTTTCGGTGTCGGCTGCTCACTGCAGGCGGTACAGGCAGGAAGTAAAAGTAAAAAAAAAACAACCTTGGTCTCATTGTAAAGCTTTTATTTTTCTCATGATATAAAGAAAAAGCACAGCGAGTAACATAAAAGCTCTCTGACTAACTCAAAGAAAGTGTGGAAGTTACGTTTTTAAGAGTGGCTTTGTATTTATATTTACAGCAGGTGTTGAAATTATGTTCAGTTATAACAGATGGACTTTAGTTGATTCTGGGACCGTGCTTTGGCCGAACTCTGATGTGTAGATGTGAAACACACACGTCAATCCTCCAGTCAGTTGAATCCATCTTCCCATATTTTGACACTTTATGGCTGTGACTTCTCAAATTTCACAGAAAGTTCATCGTCCTCGTAGAAAAAGTGCTTTTTTATAAATGAACACGAAGTTAACCAAAAGTCTAAGTTGATCATCACATCTATTCTGCACGTTTCCGTTTAATAAATTATTTTAAACATTTCCATATGGCAGAGATATCTTGTTATAAGCACACAAATCACCATTTACATTTTTAAATATTTACATCCTCAAAATGACAGCAGAAAGGAAATAAAGAAACTCAAACTGTTCTGTTTTTGACTTCACATCTTGTTGATCCACTGGTACCAGTAGCCGAGGGGCTCTGTGTGTCTGGTAAAGCACTGAGCTCTTGGTAAATCATCCCGCTCTGTCCTGTCAGGTCAGTGGGAGGTCAGGGCTCCTGCTAAATGAAATACTCCTTTTGGTTTTCACTGGGAGCGCTCTGAGAGTCCACCTGGCTGCTGAAGGGGAACTCGTGACTGTCTTCAGGCTGCGCTGCTTTGACTTCCTGGTTTCGATACGTCTCCTTTCTGCTGCAGAGGAACCTGGCCATTATCGCCAATGCAGACACAGTGACAAAGATCACAATGGCGATCACCCCTAAAAACACAGAAAATCATATGCATGAATGTAAGTAACCAGGTTATTGTCGGCTTTGTGCAAGGAGTAGTTCATTCTGGAAAATCAGCTTATTTTCATCCGTATCTAATCTGTAACATTTAAAAAAAGAGTTATAAACGAACTCAAATTTATATCATTAAAGCTTCTCTGCTTGACTGAGTTGAACGCTGCATTAAAGTGGTTTTAAAATGGAAACGCAATTCTAAAATACTTTGGTCAGCAATGTTTTCATGTGTTGTGTGATTTGATTTCATTAAACAGCCAACCCATTACTTTTCCTCACCACCTCCTCAGCCTTCAGCATCAAAATTATTCTTTCCTCACCTGCTCAAAAACTGAGAATTGTATCTTCCCCATCTAACACACCTCTTGCTTATTCCCTTTACAATGTCAGGCTGTATTTTTTTTTCAAGTGATGATGATGTCATAATCTTCCCAAATATAAAGTATATATATACAAATATAAATATTTTAATGAATTATTCCTGCTGAGATGGATTGCATTACCTCCGATTAGAGCTGAGTCACTCCTGATGGCGTTGACTAAAGGTTGACCTGGATCCACTGAACCAGGTTGGTCTGTAGAGAGAAAGACAGAGAAGAAAAAACTAATAAAAAGCAGAAAAGGAGTCCCGAAAGTAGAGTCAAAAAAGGTTAATAGGAACACAAAAAATACAGATACAGAGAAGAAAGAATGTGGATCAAAGACGAGAGGTGGAGAAGAAAAAAGTAGAGAAGTTAGGAAAAACGATAAATAGAATAAAAAAGAACGATGACGTGAAGAAATGTATAAGGACAGATGAGAGGAAGGTGTGAGAACCATCAGTCAGTGCAGACTGTGCTCGTTGAAAGCCTCAGCTCAGCCTCAAAGGACTTCGCTACAGTTATCTGACTAATCTCATCTATCGAAGTGCCATCACTCTGTCTGCTTACTGAGGAGGATGGTTAATGAGCCCATAAAAAAGTCTAATGAACAGCCCTAAGAAAAATATTAAAGGCATACCAGACAGACTCCCACATTGGGAGAGGATGGGGTAGTTACCTAATGATATATAGTATGGTATAATGTGGGATATAAGGGCTGAGTCTGCTCCTTGTACCTGATAAGGAGTGTGTGGTTTCTGCTGCGTAGGGATTGGCTGGAGAGGATGAAGCACAGCTCGACTGGGCCAATGGGCCGGTGACCGTAACAGAGCTGTCAGGGTGCAGCAGAGCAGCTTTAAGAGGACTGATGGAGTTAAAGCGAACACCTGACAGACAGCCGGTGAACCCAAGAGAGGCCAGCCCGGCCAGCTCTGCATCCAGCTCATCAGACTCTGAACGCAGAGAGAGAAACACAGAGACAAGAGTTTGTTATCAGCTAAGTTCCAATTACACACTTTAAATAGAGCAGTGATGAACATTACATTTATCTTGATGATAAGTGTTATCTTGCAATGATAAGTGGTATCTATCTATGTCTTAATCAATAAACCTGCCAAATAAAACACTGATAGTGGATGATGGTGAAAAACCACACATTATGTTCAAAGGCAAAGTTTTTGAAACAGTTATTCCCACAATATTCATGCATGCTAACTACAGTATAGTTAAGTCACTGGAAGGTTAGGCAACTAAAACACTTGGTTAAGGTTAAAGAAAGATCATGGCTATAGTTAAATATATAAAAACTATATGGGATCGGACATGAATCGAGGTGTCCAACATCAAAGTCAGATGTGTTATGCTGCGCCCTTGTCACTTGTCGTGCTATAGTACATAAGGTAGCACTACTTCCTGCATCTTCACTTAATATTGGCACCAGACATAAATCATGTCCTACACAATCTACCAATATGAACTGCGGAGACTGGCTAATTTCAATCCTTCTGCCACTTGCAAAGGTTTGAGTTAAGAGATCAGCACCCTCTCCTTCTTAGTGGGCGTTCAGACCAACAACAGCACTGGGGGGGGGATTTCACAACTGCAGAAATCATATCATGAGGGCAACTATTTTATCATCATTTGTCACGACTACCACGAGAGAAACAGTAGAAATACACGCCTTGCCAGATGATGTTGCATTGCAATTGTTTTTTGTATTGTAAAATACAATGAAGGAGGAGGCCTGTTTTGTTGAAATGGCAGCAACTTTTTGATCGTAAAACGCCATATGTAGCAACAGCTGGTAAGCAACAAGTCTTAAGCCACACTAGTGGTGAGTGAAATGTTAATTATTACACTGTACAATATGAAAGAGCTGGGTGAAACAAACTACATAACAGCTACTTTTCTACTCTCAGTCTTACCAGTAATGGTGGTGCTAGAGGGGAGGCAATTGGGTTATTAAAATCAAAAGAACTTATTCCCTTTGGAGCATGACTATGCTGGGCACATTTCATGGTAACATGCCTTTTACATTACTATATTTCTTGTGTACAAGTACAGGTTTTAGTCTAAAAGTGTTGTGAGAGGAAAAAGGTCTATGGGGTCACCCAAACATTATTATTCATCCTCTGGGGACCATTCGTTTTCAAATACCTTCATGGACCGAAGTGTTGTTGAAGTGGACATTTTGACCTGATGATGATGGACGTGTGCCAACAAATGCACTGCAGTTTCCATATTTGTGACACCTGCCTTAAAACACTAGGTCATATGCTTTTAAAAATCTGTTTTGACAGAATGCAGCAGACAATATATTTACAGGTAAAACTTGTGAGATTTTGTCACTCACTGGGTTGCCTCTCAGCTGTCATAACAGTTACACAATGTGTAGAAAAAAGAAAACATGAATGTGCATACCTCCTTAAGAAACTTTCAGTGAGTCTCACTTGTGGCTAATGTACTCACAGCATCACTGTTTGTGACAGCAGGTGCTAAAAAAATCTCCAGCAGCTATAAATGTCAGCGTGAACTACAATTATTCCTGCAGTGCAATTTAAATTTCACAGCACATAATTTCCAGTCATCTAAGTTATTACCAGAGAGAATCAACTTTTCAACACATAAACGGGACACTGCAGAGTGGCCTGGCTGGAGAGGGCTGTTCATCAGCTGTATTAAATTGAATGTGATCCTCTGAGCAGCGGGAAATAATTTGACTTTGAATTATATAGCTCATGGCACGTGTATATCTGTTGAGCCGGTTGAGATAGGAGGAAAAAGCTAATAAACACAACAGATTTAAGTAACAGCTGCAGCATTATATTGCATTGCATTAGTGTCCATATTTTCTCTCCACTGTTTAAGAAGACACTTTTTCTCTATCTCTTAACTTTCTTTAACTGTTTTTTTTTTAATGAATTAAAGCAGGTGAGGGAGTTAATTGTCTCTGAGGTAGTTTAAGTAAAAACAAATTTGCTTCAAGCAGCATGCATGTGCACATGTTTAACTAGCTATATTAACTAGTTAAACATGTTGTCTTTGTGATAAAGGAATATCCAAGAATATGGTCAAAATAAAAGCCCCAAAATTGGACCTAAACAGCTAAAATTACGCAGTTCCTCCTTAAATCAAAATGAATAAAAATACAGTATGTAAAAGAAATCAATATAGAATGAATCACCAGTATTAGTGCTGAATGGAGTCTGTGCCTGAGAAGGATTTGGATGGCTGCGCGAGCAGTCTAACCCCACACTGACAGCACTGGCCCTTAGCTCTGAATTTAAGATTACTGTCCACCTCCGCCCAGCTGCTGCCCTTTACCTCCACCTCTCTCTGTATCACTATGTCACCCTCCCTCTCTCTTCATCATCTCTCTCTTTCCATCCTCTCTCTCTCTCTCTCTCTCAGGCTGATGGATGACAGCGCTGGCAGGGAGTGACAGTATATCAACTATCTTGCTGCCTCTCTGATACTGATATGACTGCCTGACTCCTCTGGCTTGGCAGAGGGAAGACTGGGTCACATACTAACATGGCCTGGGTCAACAAAAAAAAAAGACTTGTTTCTTACACGTGCACCACATGTTGGTTTCAGTAGACCTATTTGGTTTTTCTTAGTCAAAACACATTTATTCATTACTGCAGTTCAAAAATGGCTCATCCTCTCAGCCTAGGGTTGGGGTACTCAGTAGATTGTGTAGATTCTAGTTCTGTTTCCGATGCTGAGTATCTATTTTGCTTCTTCTTCTTCTGTTGTATGTTTGTTTTATGTCTGCAACCGTGTTATTTTGCTGCTGCCTGTCTTGGCCAGGGCACTCTTGAAAAAGAGATTATTAATTTCAATGAGTCTTTTAATCCTGGTTAAATACAGGTTAAATAAAAATAAATTAAAAAATCTTACTGATTCCTGGTTTCAATTTGTGGCATATTATTTGAGAATGAAAATAAACCAATATACTGTATGTGGAAAGCAACCTTATTTCAAGTAGAATCAAGCATCTCTTAACAGCCAGTTGGCCCTGTAAGTGGCAAGCTGTCCGGTGTGTACCCTGCCTGTCGTCCAATGTGTGCTAGAATAGGCTCCAGCTCCAAGAGACCCTCGACATGATAAGTGGGTTAGAAAATGGATGAATGCATGGATGGATAAATGACAAGATATTTTGTGATACTTCAGTGTGTTCATCAACAATCAACAACAACAATTACTACACATAGCAAACTGTTTTGTTTTCCCTTTTTATCTGCTCTGTTCTGAGTTTTAATGGCATCTGTTAAAACAAACCTAACACTGCTGACTGGCCTTCCACCACCTATTGATTGAATTTGTTTTATTAGAGCTTTATTATAGCTTAGTGTCACCTACAGTCACCAGTGTTAGTGAATGCTAACTCCTTGGTGTGTAAAAATACAAGGCAACGTCAAATCTCCAACACACCACCATGGTAAGCAACACCTGCTTTGCCATTGCTTTTTATTTTTTGTTTAAAGATATTTTGGGGGGCATTTCAACTTTTTTAGACAGCTGATAGTGAAGAGACAGACTGGAAAAAAGGGGAAAGACAGAGTGGTATGACGTGTAACAAAAGGTCCCAGGCTGGAAGTGAGCCAGTGATGTTGTGGTTATGTGGCATGCACTGTAACCTTTCTGCACCCGGGACGCTCCCTGTGCCATCGCTTTTGTATGGAAAACCACTTCCACCTTGAACAGTTGTTGAATTGTAGCCTCATGTTTGAGCTCTGCTGTAGCTTTCGTCAGCCATATTATAAGAGTTAGGCTTGATTTATACTATAGTTGTGTGTAAGTGGGTGACGGTGTAGTTTTGAGCCTGAGCACGCAGATGCTGTAACTGACATGCGTCTCCCCAAACAATTTAACACATCTGAGAAATTTGTTTCTCCTGCAAATTTCTTGGAGTTAATATTAAAGACAGTATTAAGGAAGTAGAAGAAAGGCCGAGTAATCTGCTCCTTTTCAGTAACATACATCTAGCAAAGCCATTTCCATTGCAAACCTTCGGCTCACTGCGATTGCCGCTCTGTATGAAAGTGAATGAAAGAACATAAACACAGCAGTAGTCTCCTATTAAGAAATGACACAAGGCAAAATAGAAATTACCTGGATGTAAGATCACATACAATACATCCATGTAGTGCTGTGGTGGAGATATCAACGGCTGAAATCTGACACTGAACTATAAATCAAATACTTACACCGTAGGTATGTACAGTGAGTTTGCTGTTAACCGTTTGCATCAAGTATAAATCCAACCTTAGGGTAAGGGTTAATGAATTATACGGTTTAGTTACGAATAGTTTCTAATTGAGAACTTCTTTTGCTATCTCAGCCCCACGTGTTTATAACAGCTTTTTCTCAATTTCTCTCAGACGGCGCTATCCAAAGATATGATACGTAACGGAAGAAAGCACAAAGGCATCACATCTCTGGTACAAAGTCTTTCCCCTTTAAGAGAAGCCTGGGGAGGACAGATCAGTCCTATAGAGGACAGCAGGAGTGACGTGAAAGTAAAATGTTCTGTCAGGCAGAGAGCGGCTGAACTGTACTGTCTGACTTCCTGGTTTAGTTTGACCCCACCCACAGCAGCAGAGACTTATTGGTTGTTATGCTGAATCGCAGGGTGCTGACTCCAATCTCCTAAATAATTTGTTCTTTTCAATCTCTCCTCATTACCATACAAAGTGAAGGACCTTTTCTAAAGTTATTACTTTTACAGCTGTCTGAAGCCACGCTCAGCTAGACAGGCATAAAGACTGTATTACTCACCGCTTCGATAACACCGATAGATGACCAACGTATACTGTATTTTCTGAACTTCTGCATTAGTGAAAAAACAATGCCGTTTACGCAAATACTTTACCTACCCATATGGCGCTAAAATGCATCTAATGCCACATAACAATGACTTAAGTGGGTGGCTCCACCTTTAGTCATTTCTAAGGTTGTTCTTATTTTGCATCTCCACAGTAAAGTGCTCTCTTAGTGAGAATTTGAATATGGATGTCAATTTTTTTAAGCACCACAGCTGTTGCTCAGACTGCAGCTTCCCCTCTGGTCCACCCCAACATGATGAATAGAAAACAGCAGAAAGCTCCAGAACAGTGTTTTGTCGCATGAGGCCAAACATCTCACTGCTGTTATTCAAATGAGTCTGTCTAAGTGCTGGAGTCTGCACTAGGAGAACCCCACTTACGCTGCACTCTGCCCAGAATGAGCAATTTGATGGTGTTGAATTCCACATCAGATGTCAAGTTGAAGTCCTCTCTGGTATTCTGGTCAATCTGAAAGATAACGTATATCACATGTGTAAAGGGAAAAGCTTAGCAGGTAGAAAGCAAAGTCTGTCAAGCACAGCTTTCTATTGTTAACTGTTAAAACGAGGGCTGCTCTGTGAAGAAACTTCGACGAAATGGCTGCAGAGAAGCAAGCAATTAAACATGAAAAGCTAGCCGGGGGCTCTGATCTAACCTGCATATTCAAATGGGATTCAACCCCAGAGCTGGAAACCAATAGACCTGTGAGATGCAGAGGTTCACAGTAGCTGAGCAAAGAAGTCTAAGTGGAGCAGGTTTTGAGGTGGTAAATGTCTCAGACAGAGACACTTGTTACAATAAAACAGAGAGGGGGTGATGTATTGCTTGCAAACACTGAGATTTGGGCTTTAGTGAATCATTTATCAATAAGACATCTGCTTATGTTGATCAACACGAGACTAAAGTGGACACAGAAAACAGAGAAAAAGAAAGTAGCTTGAAAACAGAAAGGAAATGTAGCATTTGTGAAATGTTATTCTACAAGGTTTCCAAAAGTTTTTTTTGTGGTTGGAGCCGTTTCTGGACATTTAGTGCCCTAGGCAAGATGTCCATCGGCACCCCTGAGGGGACTGATGTTTTCATTATAATTATTTTTTAATTCTAATATAATAATTTGAAGATTATTGCTCTTTGATTGCTCTCACTGTCATATCATTAATTAAAACTGCTGGCTGCCGTTTCTGTATTTCGTAAATCTGAAAGTCACTCGCTCACACTCTGTCGCTCACATGCTGTATAAAGCACAGAAGGATGTTTTTGACAGCTGTCATTCACAGAACAAACATCTGGATTTATAGCCAGTACCTATAAATCAGAATGCCTGCATTGATTCTGATCTTGTTCCTGTGGATCGTCCTTACTTTTCTTTCCATTTCAGAGTGCAGATTATTCTTTATCATTTTATCTTTTGTTATAGGTGACTCGAGGTTAGGACACACCTGTGCACAAAGTTTCCTGTTCATGAGTATGATCCCAGCTGGGATCATACTGCATGGAACACAAGTAAGCTGGGTATTCATATCCCTGTATACATGATTCATTTGCAGAGGCAGAATTTACTGTGGGGTCACAGAATAAGCAGCAGCCAGCAGTTTCAGTTAATAATATGACGAGTGTCTGCCTGAAGATTCCTCTCATTATCATGTGCTTAGTGCAGTGTGAGCAGTGGCTTTATATAACAATGTAATGCACAATGTGGATGTCAGTGTGACAGACTTTTAAAAAGGTAGATCAAGCATCTGAAATCAATTACAAAAGATTTTGGTTCTTTGGTTCACAGTGTCTATGTCCAAACACATCCCTGCTTGTAGCGATGTGTCACACACTGTGAATTATTTGTTGTGTGTGTGTGTGTGTGTGTGTGTGTACCTGAACAGTGACAGTGTCTGCCAGTCTCCTGATGGTCACTGTGTGCAGACATCCATCAGCCAAGTTTGTGACTCTGCTCCCCAGCACCTCCACATCTCTGCCGCTGTGCAACTTGTACCTCAATTCCAGCTCATCTTTGCAAACATGAAACAACAATACACTCTTACTCTTTAATGCAAACACATTAGTTAATTCAAAAATGTCTTTAAAAAGATTGTTGATAGAATCAAGTTGCAATCCTGAAAGCATTGGACACAAGTATATATACTCGAAGAGCCAATGTTCTATTACTTTACATCTATTACATATTAATGTAACCTCAGATTTTATATATATATATATATATATATATATATATATATATATATATACACACACTCTACTCTTCCTTAATATATATATGTATATATATTAAGGAAGAGTAGAGTATTTGTCCCTGAGGATCAATTTGACTTATAGACAGAGGTCACTGAATAATGAATATTACTCATGATTTATAAAAACAGACCTAATACAAGATGTTGCTAAAAACTGGAGTCAACTGTATTAGCATTAATTTGTAATATTTATTTTTATATTCATAAAGTACTGTTATTGTTGACCACCAACCATAAAGGAAAGCCGATGCCATGAAAAACAGAAATGTGAGATAATGTGATCTACAATGTTGCTAATTTGTACAAAGATGTCTAAAGTTAAAGACCCAAAACAAAATTTTGATAATTAATTAAGCACTTAAGCCATTTTACTCAAACATTTCTTGGCTTTTAGAAGAAAGAACATCCAGATATCTGATGCTCCAAGATACCAGCTGCTGAATTAAGAAGCTATAAACCATTTAAGACTGCGAGGATTAATACTTGAATACATCTCTATGAATAACACTCCGTGATATAAAATGAAATTTCCCAATTTCTTTACAGTGTTACACTTAATAAATTCCACATTGCTGGGATAATTTGAATGCTCTGAGATGTCTGCAGACTTTACAGATGAGCAGAAATAATCTTTTTTTAATAATCCAAACACATAATACTTAATGCACTTTCCCATTTTTTCTAATTATGACTCACTATGTTACTTTTTTCCCCACTTACTAATAGGGAGCAATTCCCCTATCCCAAGAGCAACATCTTGATAATAAAAACAATCTCACGGAGGGCAAAAGGTGTTTCAGGCTCTCAGCGAGTGACTTAGAAAAGTTTCTTTGTGCGCAGCAGCTGAGGCTCCCGTTACTGCAGCAGCAAAAGAGAGAAACATGAGAAAAGGCTTTTTGGAGCGACAAAAAGAAAGCTCTCTCTGAGATTCAATTAGACACTAGAGCAAGAGTGCAGATACCCGATGACAAATTTATCCGCTATTCAAAACCTGCTATCCCTCGGCTTTCTCTCAATCATTGAAAAAGCTGAGTTAATTCTACTAACAGCAGAATTAGTAACATTTTATTCATAAAAGTGATATAAAAAGTACATGTCACCAAATGGGTTGAAGGATACCTCTGAATATTTTCATGAAAGGTTTTAGTGTGCTAGTTTTTTTCCACCATGACAATGGACTGTGTTCAAAATTACAAAAGAAATCCCCAACACCTGAACTCTACTTCACGCTAGTATAAATAACGTGTAATTCAGCTACATTTACAAGTTTCATACACTGGATAATGGCAAATCCTATTATGCTACGCAGAACTGCTGAATTGCTCCCTGCCAACTGGAGCTCTGTAAATCTCTACAGTGAAGCGAGAGATGAAAATTTGAACACAATAAATAAGCACTATAGCAAGAACAAAGAAAAGACCCCCCCCCCCCACTGAAAACAGAATTATGATTTAATAGTAACTGCACCAAATGTTTTCTTTGAATCTGGCACTGTGCATAACAATTAGGCTGCTTGGACGAGGAGGCACCAGAGGATGACAGACTGAATCCAGAGGGAGAAAGAAACGGAGTGAGAGGAGAGGAGAGGAGGGGAGGGGAGAGGAGAGCAGAGGGCAGTTGGCCAATCTGGTCAAACCAAAAGGAAAGAAAACAAAATCAATTCCAGTGTCCTCACCATGTTTGTTGATGAGCAGGGCCAGGTATTCCCTGTAGAAAGAGCTGACGTAGAGCAGCAGAGCAGGACTCTGGCTCATCCTGAAGCTCAGGGAGATGTTTTCTCCTCTCAGCGTCGTATCAGAGTAGACGGAGGAAGGCAAGGCACTGCTGTTCCTGCTCAGTTCATAGGGCTCCTTGAGGACGTAGGCGATGGATGTGGTCGACGTAAAGCTGGCTGAAACCTCTGAATGTTAGAAAGTCACAGTATTGGGATGTGTCAGTGGTGGAGCTCGGTGGTGGTGGTTACTATTCAACATGGACTTGGATTTGCAGCAAAGGTACATTTAGATTTCATAACAAAATACACACATAAAAAAAAAAAAAAACCAAACACCTAAAATACTTTTTGTTGAATGATCTCTTCTATATTTAAAGGAATAGTTTGACATTTTTGGAAATATGCTCCTTTGCTTTCTTGAGATTTAAATGAGAAGATCGATACTGTATTTTAGCTTAACTCAGCATAAAGACTGGAAACAGGCGGAAACGGCAAGCCTGGGTATGTCCAGAGGTAACAAAATCCACCTACCATCATCCAATTGTTATGGGTGGGACTATTTTTTGGCTGGGCGCAGTCATTTCCAGTTCACTTTGCCTCACAATGACAAACTCTTTTCTTTTTCTGTGACCGGCCAAGAAATAGTACAGCACATAACCCGCTGTAAACTGTCTTTTTACACTTTATTTTCATACAGATTAAAAACAAAACAAAACAAAACATGTTAATTAGTGAGTTGTCAGAAGTGCTGGTAGGCAGATTTTGTTACCTCTGGACAGAGCCGACTAGCTGTTTCAGAGTTTCCAGTCTTTGTGCTAAGCTATGCTAAGCTAAGCTAACCAACTGCTGGCTGCAGAATACACAAACATGAGAGCGGTCTCGATCATCTCTCTAACTCTGGGCAAGAAAGCGAATAAACGTATTTCCCAAAGTGTTGATCTACTCCTTTAACAACTCAGCACAACATATTTCTACAGTGCTGACATTTTGTTGACTTTTAACAGTGTCCAACAAGCTCTTGATGCATCACATGGCGGACACATTGGCACGGTGGGTTAAAAGAGTCCTTTAAGTCCCTGATGCTTGACCTTCAGGACAGAATGGGCTCATTATGGCTCACTTAAAACCAGTGTTGAGAGGACAAGCTGTGCAGACAGGAAACGAGACAGACAGTCAGGGTCAGTCTAATGTCTGCTGACTGAAGGATCCTCTTCAGAAAGCTGTCTGATCTTTGCTCTCTCCTCCTCATTAGAGCACCAGGACATGATAGATCATAATAATTGTATTTTGTGGAGCTTTAACATAAACCTCTCTGTCGGCTTACAAATGAATCCAAACTGCATTTCAAGTCCTCTTGTTGTTGTTTTGGATATTTGAAATTTGGGTTGGTAGTAATTGACTGCTGGCTAAACCCCCTCCCTTGGATTTTGGATTTCCCCGCATGTTGTTTTTCTCCCAGCATTTCCCCACTGTGTGTGTCCTGGATGTTACTACATCAGAGTGTGGGCTAAAATTAGCGGCTCTGTCCTCTGTTGGATTTGGGGAAGTTTACTCTCCAGCAGCCCCAGCCAAACTCATTATCCAAGATATCACTACATTTGCCAAACACAGGTTAGTCGTCATCCTGAAAAGCCTTTTCTCTTTATTTTAACTTTAAAAGTGAAAAAGAGTTTCAAAATACAAACAATAAAGCAACATGTAACCTGTCTTGCTTTTCCAAGTGTGTAGCTAAGCAGCAAAACAGAGTTACTTTAGTACAAAGTAACAGTCTGATCTTACTTTTTTTAATATTATATGTACAAGAGTAGAACTAACTGGTTCTACACTGCAGTACAAGAACAATACTGTTTATTTGTTTTTACATGTCTTCTACATGGATCATCACTTTTTGCCTGGGGCATGCAGCATTAGCCTTTAGTCTTTTAGAGCAATATCAAGCGCATATTTAAGACCCTTTTACAGGATTCTTATTTTAATAGTCTGCTGGAAACATTAAAAACTCAGCTGAAGACAGCGTTTTCAAGCAACTCATGGAGCTAATGTTAGCGTAAGCTAGAATGGAAAGCTTGACAGGCATAGCAACAGTAACTAAGGGAGGTGGGGCTTAGCGAACTGTCAATTACCTTCATTTCCCATTAGTTACACAAACAACAAGGGATGGTGGGATGCTAAACGTATGTTGCAAAGAGACATTTCTGTGCCGGGACCTTCACATACCATTGCAGTGGAGGTGGCATTCCTGATGTAGGTGTGTTATTCCTCTGTGAGTCTGACTAATACATCACTGCCTGTGACTGCCATATCTGACTGGCAAACAAATCTCTTCCTCTTTATTTGGAGAGCCTCTGAATAGCACGCACAGACTGAGCTGGCAAAGGAAAATGCAATAAAAAGCAGGAGAATAGGCTGCTGTTGTAATCAAACAGTCACAACAATAATATTATACTGATACCATATGAGAGAAATATTAGAAACTCACTGTTGAGTCATAAAAAGAAAAGTAGGCATAGGTGCAACATAACATATGATGAAGAAATGAAGGTACTAGGAGAGAGGAAAAACACCATGACTTACTTCTGAAATGTTTAAACATATTACTGTTAAAGGCACATCCAGATACTTCCTAGGTCATTTAATACTATAAAAAATGTTATGTTTAAATACAATACCTATTAATACTCCTCCTTTTTATTCTTTACTCCGTGAATGATGTCTGGAGCAGTTTTATAGCATCTGCCTTCCTGAGACACAATCCTATAATGAACTTTGTGCTAAATTAGCCTATCATCTCTTATGCACAAGAAAATTAAATTGTCAAGGCAATTGCAGGGACAAAAACTAAAGGAGCCAATTTTTAAGGTTTCTTCTGTCTGTCAAATATAATTGGATCTGTCTGGAAGGTCAGGTGTACTGTAGCTATGATAGAAGTTACTAGTAGTTTGAAAAGTCTTCATGAATTCGAAAACAGTAGCAAAACTGTACTTTATTGTCATTAAAATGTCATTGAATGCTACTTTAAGGCTCAGAACATCAATAATATTGGGGCTCTAGTCTTTGGATCTGTGTATCTACTGGCAAAAAGTCTCCAGTGTGTATTTGAACGTATGTACCTTTATGACAGAAGGATCCGGTGTAGGCTGACTGGCCACAGTCGCAGGAGAAACCACTGGCTCTCTCCACACAGCGGCCCTGGTTCTGGCAGAGAGAGCCGTAGCTGCTGCAGTGGCCCGGGCATCCAGGTCGGACCCCTGGGGTGATCTTCGCCCTCTCCTCCAGGTCCAGAGTGACGCCGTTCAGCTGCAGAGAGCGGATGCAGCCCAGAAAGCCTTTCTGCCTGGACGCAGTGCCTCCTGCCAACAAAAACAAATACCGTACACATGATACACTAGTACCAGCTTTCTCTTTCTCAACTGAGTTGCCACGGATTTGACTAGTAGCCCAGTCAGAGTTTAAAACCTGCCCAATCCTCAGTTGTCTTGTTTTATAATTAAGCCAATACAAATTGACCTTTTTATTATCTTTTAGATAATGTTACATTCAGAAGTATCAACTTATATGAACAGATGTAAGTTTTTACAAGGCTGATTGAATAATAATTTGAAAAGGAGAAAAAAGTTTCAGCCTATCTGCAATAAGCTTGAATGTTATTTGTTGTTCCTGAGTGCCCTGTCAATCTCAATGATCAGTTTAGCTATACTAATTGGAGAAGCAAAGGGGCCAGTTCATTGGAATATAGTGTAAATTATTCATTGGGAAAACCACTCAATCTGGCGACACTGCTCACTCCTCCTCTCATTCTGTCTTTGTATGACTGTAAATCAATAATTTTCTTGTCTTCTCGGCAGTAAATTATGATTGACAGCCACATGTTGCCACTGCAGCACAACAAGGCCATGTCTGCTCTGCAGGGCACTGAGACACTGACACTGCCTATGTCACTGTGCTGGTTGTTGATTGGCTGACTGCATGGCTGATGAGCCATCTGGTGTCTGATATTCATCCTTTCCACCAACAGGCGAAAGGAAGAATCTCTTCCTCCTTTCACCTGACAATTAGCATTCTAATATACTGCAGCAACTTCACACTGTTCACAGAGTTTAGTCTTGGCAAAATTACATTTCACCTGGAGTTCCAAGTTGGCGACGTCTTATTTTATATCCACGCGTGACAGTTGTTATTGTTCTCGCAGACTGGAATTGGCAGGGTGTTACTCTCGCAGTTTGAGCCTGGAAAAGCTTCAAATGTTAAGCCAGAGCAGCTTTTCATACCACTAAATCACAAACCTCTGTGAGGCTCTAGTCTCCTTTTGCAGCAAGAGTTATTAAACACAGACAACACATTCCCACAGAGTTAGAAATTCAATTAAGTATGCTCTAAACAACTCAATAAGGAACAGTTTGACTACACTGAATGAAACACATGCACAGCAAACTTCTATTAAATGGTGATTTAACCAGGAAAGGTTAGAATGTGGAGTTCATGGTTGTGACTGCATGAAATGACCAAATCCTTTGGCTAAAAGACAAATGACAGACTCCTGAGGGACAGATCCTCTGAAAGAGGGAGAGAAAGGACAGGATCTGCCAGAGAAAGAAGTCCTGCAGGAGTCAAAAGAAAAACCCTATATATGACATTGTCAGCCACTTAAGCAGCTTCAGAGGCTCACCTCATGGTGATAGAATACAAAAATGTCCAGCATCACTTATAAGCAAGAAAGACCAAGGACTTGTAACATCCCGTTAATCATTGCCTGTTGTGTTTTATCTCGAAATACTAACATGTCTTGTCATTTCAGTTCCTGCCCTCGCTTGTCTCCCACTCCCTCGATTATCCACACCTGCTCCCTATTACTCACCTGCCCCTGATTCTGCTATCAACCTACCTCGTATTTAGTCTCCCCTGGTTTTCCTGTTCCCCTGCCAGATTGTCTTTGTTCATTGCTTTCCAGCACCATTCCTAGTGTTAGTCTCTCTGGTTTTTGGATTTTTGCCTACCCTGTCTGGATTTGTTTGCTTGTTTCGGACTGATTACCCGTGTATGACAGTCTGGCTTAGTAGTAAAGACTTGGCCTTTTGAACTTTATGTGTCCTGAGTCTTTCTCTGCATTTGAAGATCTGATCTGCCCAGAAACGTTATAGGACTATAGTGTTTCATTAAAATACTGTCAGGGATGGAAAGAGTACTAGAATATATATTGTAGTCAAGTAAAAGTAAAAAGTAGGTCAGTTAAAATGAATAAATTAGACAACCTGCCACCTCTTATAGAATTAACAGCAGAATAAAACATCACCAAGGTAGACAACACAAAGATGTATGTTCGATATAGAGTCAACAGTGGTGTGGATCCACCATGAGCATTTTAGCCAGACCCAGCATGCACCTGTTGGTTGTGCAACATCGTGGGTGTGTTTGATTCGGGTCACTTAGCGTGCCGGGTGGTGCATTAAATTAGGGATTAATTAAGGTAGATGCAACCTTTTTTATCTATGCCGAGTCACAATAATGCTAACCATAACCCGTAAGATGTTATCCTTAATTTTATTTTTTGTACTGTTCACTAACTGCTAGACCCTCCCAGGTTCGACTGCACCCCCTGCACCCCCTGACACACACTTTTTCATGTGACATTCGTTCTTACACTGTAACGGATGCAACATAAAATGTAGAAAAAGTACAATACTTTGGGCATAACTTAAGTAAAAGTAAAATGACTGATTTTCAAAAATACTCACTTTGTTACAGAAACAAGAACAAGTCGTTACTTCCATTCCTGCATACTCTATATGACCATATGTTTTCTAATGTGATAAGAACTAAGCAGGAGGACATAGACACACATATCTGTTCACATCAGCCAACAATGACTCTATAACAATACAATAACTTAATAATGATATTAATATAATATGATTATTTTAATTATCGCTTGTACAAGGATGTGTGTTACAGTGTGTATACAAAATGAATTCCTTCCTTCTTCTTAGTTGAACCAGAATAACTTTGTGTCATATAAATTCACCCAAGGCAATATCACGGCCTATTAATTCAAACTATGGAATATCCTGTCTTATTAAATTATAGAAGGCAATTTTACACATTACAAACGGGACACAGTATTCATAGCAATATAGAAGTCTTTGCAGTTCTGTGAAATATGATTTAATTCTAACAGTATGGATTAACAATAACATTTTCTGGAGCACATGGCCCTTAACTTTCCAAAACAAGACAGTGGAGACACCCAAATGCATACTGCTTCGCTTTATATCAAGTCTTTGTCAAACACAAACACCCTCTCCCACGGCAGTCTATTTCATAATCCCATCACATTTCCATTCAAAAATATGAATCCCTCTGCATCGCCGGTAAACACAAACCAGGACAGGACAGTGCTGCCCATATAAGGAGAACAACTCATGGTCACTTCTTTTTGGCTGTTCAGAGAGGATTATTAGCTTAACACAGCCAGCCAATCAATGCTTGCTCGACTCCATCTTCTCTGCACCTCCCCAATCTCATCATTATTTGCTGGATGATTTTCTCTTCAAAAATGTTTGTTTACAAATGAACCAGTATCCATAATATTTGCAAAAAGATAAAGCCTCATAAAACATGATGAATTTTCACCCCCTCAAACACAGTTCGACAGATAAGCGCGAGAGGTTAAACAGAATTATGAAAGTCTGTGGAAGAGATGAAGAGAAGATAAGAAGAGTTTAAAGTGATGAAGTTGAGAGGAACAGTGGGATTGTTGAAAAGTTCATAAGGCCTTAGTTCCTTAAAATGACCCAAAATCTATCCTTTTTGTATCAAATAATCAGACTGAATTAATGGTTTACGTGTACGCCAATGGCTACAACTTGTCACAGTTCAACTTCAAAATGTTTATATTTAGTTCTTAAACCAGGGAAAATGTTGCTGCTTCCAGCCATTAAGTCAAGTTTATCTTGATTTTAAAGGCTGGTGACATTTAGTATTTTTCTTATTGTCAACAATTCCCATGAAGAAAACAAAACCAGCAATGAATCGATCCTACTAAGTATTGCCTGATTAGCCAAAGTCTGATATAACTTATTCCTTTGTGCCATAGAGTTCCGTTGTTGTAGTCCAAAAACACATCAATGAGCCACACTGTTGCACAAGTTTATTTTGAGTCAATCTCACATACACTGTCCTGGTGTCATAAATACTCACTGTATTGTACTGTAAATTGGTCCACGTGTGAAAATAGTCCCCAACAAAAGCACTGTTTCCTCCTGTTTGAGTAATGTTTGCTAAAAACTACAGTGCCCAGCTGTTTTAGAAAATTACTGAGCCTTTTTTAAAAACAACACTATATACCCTGCGACCTCTCTTTAAGATTTATGTCTTCAGTAGGAATAAATGGACTGAGAGCCACAGACAGAGTAGTGAAGTCAGAACGTACTGAGAGACGGACTAACACATTGTTGGTTTTAGTGTTTTCATGGGATTTGTTGATGATAGGAGAATCATAGGATAACACAAGCCTTTTCCTTTTACTTCAAAAGTGCCATAGTCAGTGTGTCATCAGGTAAAACACTGATCCCTCAACCCTCAACTGCTTGTTGGAATTAGAGCTAAACATTGTCTGGTTAAAGGGTGCAGAACAATTTTGCCTTTAATGAGTATCTGATGCGTCTGTTCTCGTGCAACTTTGATCACAGCAGACATGCAATTTTCCAGTCAACAAGTCAATATGGCTCTGTTGAGACGTAGGTGCATATTTACAGGGCTACACACACACATATATACAAACACTGCATAATCCATTCTATCAGCACACCATAATGCATGGTCATTTATCAAAGGTAATTATTGTTCAGTGTTTAGAAAGCATGGACTCAGTACCTCCTATTTCCAGTGCAGCGCCAAAGATTTATTTCTAAATAGGCCAATATCAGCAGGACGTGTTAACACTACTCGCCACTTTCTAAGTACCTCAGGCCAGTTGGGTTATAAAGGACTCTGAGGATAAGGTTTACTGTTATTAGACACATTTCCTGAACTCCAGCAGCTGCCCATGTGGAACTTCTGTGGTGTATAGCAAAGCTTTTATGAACTGAATGGCAAAGTGGGAAGAAATTGCAGAATTTACTGTGTAAAAGAAAAGTTCACCAAGGTTTAATTTCTCCGAATGGCTGCCTACTTCAGGATGAGTTGTTGAGACAAAAAGGCTGTAATCTCCTGGTTTCCTCCACTCATAAATTAATCAGTTTCTCTCAGTACGTCTTTGTGTATGTGTGCGTGTGTGCTTGTGGACACTTTTGCATGCTTGTGTTGCTAGAGCCACAGTCTAAGGCAAGAAAGGATAAGATGCGACAGCAATTATCACCAGCACTCAGCTGCTAATGAGGTTAATGTTCAAACACTACTCTCTACTACATGCCTAAGCCATTCAGAAACACACGCACACACACACACACACACACACACACACACACACACACACACACACGCGTCACATTCTTGCTTCCCACCTATGAATAACTGGCTGTTGAGCTGCAGATGGATGTGTCCATCAGCAGGAGCCTCCTGCGTGGCGGCAGGGAACTCGTCGACCCGTAGTGATGTTTCCTTCACATTTCGCTCGGCTCGCACGCTGTGCCACCGGTTGTCGTTCAGCGGGACGCTCGTCTCCACTCGCACCTCCAGCGGCCCGTTTCCCACGTCCAAAGAGAAGACGACCTCTGAGGAGGCTGGAGAGGAGGGTAATGGTCAGAACAGTTAGATCGGTTTATACACACAGACTGTGTAAGAAGCATTTGGATGACTGGGTGAGTGTCACACCAGCAGAGTGAGTTTGACTTGTTGCCGCTGAATTCTAACAAACCTTCCCTGACACTTTGAGATAATTGTGTCCTCTGATGAGTGAGACATTGCAAATCCCTTATGTCACTTCCAAATACATCACAGCTCAGAGAGAAACACACTTTAAACAATCCATCTTGGCACTGTGTGTCATGATGTTGACGCTCTTAAAGCTGCAGTATGTTAAGTAAGTTTTACTTACTTTAACATTTATTCATGAATGATAAAAATGAATTTGCTCACCGAAGTTAAGCAAGAAAATATGTTAGTTTCAGATCCAGCAGTTGCCTCATTTTTCTGGTGTTCTAAGTGAAATGTGTGAAATCCATCCAACGAATGAGGAACAGGCTGCAGCAGAAGTATGAAGACCCTGTCCTGACAATTGTTCTTAGACAGTTGTGGGTGGAGTAGGAGGAGTGCAAGGCATTACATAAAAAAATCTCCTACCAAACGAGAGGAAGGAAAAAAGGAGCTTAAAGAAATTTCATTTTGTTTTCTAACCATATAGTTGTATAAATGCGACAGACTTAGACAAAAATGTCTTTTTCTGTCACATTGTTCATTGGAAAATAATTTTCCTCAGCTTGGCTCCAGACTCTGCCATCTTTCAGTGAACCCATTAGTCAGTCGTGTTCCTCCATCATCATATGTTGGCAGGAAGTGTGAAGTGACTTCCTCCCACCCGTCCATCTGTTGGCAGGATGGACAGACAGCTGGACACAGATCCGAGATGATTCAGAGACCAGCCCAAGGCCAGAAAGAAAGGCTGAAGCTACATACTCACTCATCTGTTAATTTCCTTTTGTGAGTGTGTGTAATCTGGCTATAATTTGCTTAATTATCGAATTTGGATCTAGTTAAATGGGAAAGTTATTAAACAGCTTTTACTGGCCTACTGGATTGCCATGAAATCTAGTACAGACATTTACACTATGTCCCCCTCAGGATGAATTGTACTTTGATAACTTTGGTCACTGCTTCACTTTTTATCACGCGCCATCATCAGGTCAAAACATTTGATTTTGTCCAATACTTTGGTTTATGACCAAATACCTGCAAACATAATGACATTCCCATCGACCCCATTTTTAGCATTTTATCACTTTAAATTGATGGTGAACATGGTTAACAATATACATGCCTCAGAATGGCATGTTAGCATTGCCATTCTGATGCTGATGCTAGCATTTAGCTCAGTACAGCCTCACAGCACAGAGGCAATAATGCAGCTGTAGACTCCTTTAATTCTACTTCTACTTTAGTAAACCTGCAGTAATAGTAAACTTGGTACTTTCTCCACCTTGTTGATACATCACACAGAAAGACAACATTAAACTTTTTTAGCATCAAGCAATTTAAAGACATGAGAATGTACTGTATGTCGTCTGATGGACACAAATCCAATGCAATGCCCTTTCTTGTTAAGATATGCGTTGTAAGTATGTGCCATCCCAGTGGGACTGAATCTCCAAACCTAATCTAGGTTAGCATGCTGTAGTCATTAATCTTCACAACATTTACACATCTCTATTAGGTTAAAAACTTAACCTATAATAAAGGGAGGTGAGCTGAAGGCCACATGGAGTCCGTTCATCCATCATCACACTGCCAGCGTACCTACGCTCCACATTTAGAGGTGAAGTTAGCAGAGTGGTGACATCTGTGCATGAACACAACATCATCCCTCATGGATGATGCTGACAGTGGAGGGAAAGCTGTATCGCTGTGGGATTGTGGAACCATTTGATAGAAAAACCCAGAGGCATAACTTAATTTAGAAACTGCACTCTGGCCCAGCTCCAGTCATGTTAACAGCAGTAATAATGATACACAGTCATCTCAACAGCAGTTGTCATAATAACAGCAGTAATAGTGCTGCAGTGAGATAAGAGACGCGCTCCGCTGTAACAATGCCAGGGTTTCCCCAAGGAGGATGAGCTCCATTTGTTCTGTGTGTGAGTGAGTGTGTGAGTGAGATAGCGAGAAAAATATAAAAAGACAGATTGCGGTTTAGTTCCCACAGATCACCTGTCGAACAGTGTGGCCAGTACTCTAACATTTGTTCCTTGGACTTCCTGCTAGAGACAATCAAACAAACTAACTAACAAAAAAGCATCACTTTTTGTGCAGCATGAAATTAAAGCACTCCCTACTACCCAAGTCCCCCGAATACAACAACCGAATACATCATTTTTGACTGATGTTGATACAGAACAACACATAACCATTTTATAATCTGAAGCCCCTATCGGCAGGATATCATTTAATAGTCCCTTCCAAAACTGTTACAAATCAAAAATACAACAAATTATTAATCAGACACAGTTATGGTTGAGGTTTGGTTAGGTTTAGGGAAAGATGATGGTTTTGGTTAAAGTAAGATCTTTGTTTACTGTTTTAATGGTAGGGAAGCATTGTAGATTATGTTAAAATTACTACTTTGTTAAGGTTAGGGGACGTTCATAATTCCTACAGATGCTAGAGGGCTTTGTCACTCTCACTCACGCTTTGTGTCCTCTCCAGACACACATGTAGTTTGTGTCTGATGTGGGTTTACCACAATTTGTTTTTAATTACCTATAAAAATTCGTCAAATTACATCTACTCCAGAATCCAGAATATGCACAAAATCCAGAATCTATGAATATGCACATTTGTTTCATTTCAAAAGTTCTACGTCTGGACACAAGTTGTCACTGAAAGTCAATTTTCAGTGTCTGTGCTCTGGAGGTTTAAAGTATTCATATCACGATTGTGTAAGTTGCATTTTGGACCACGAATGGCCTCCACACTAGTTGTGATGTCACAAAACCATGTTCGTTCATACGCGTCTTAAACTCAGATTTAAGGTGAGCGCAGAGAAACTTTCCCCACCTTCAGCAGGTGAATGTGAAAACAGCCTTGTAGTGTCAAACTCTGTGAGTGAAGAAACAATAAGCAAAACACATTTTTGAGTGAAGGGGGACTTTAACATAATATGTTCGTTGATGCTGTCCTTTTTCTTGGGAGGACAGTCTCCCACTACCAGGTATTTAGAACAAAACCAGAAAACATTTATATGATAATGAGACAGAGCATTGTTGAGTTCTCACTTACAGCTGAGTTCGATCCGGATGAAGTCCTTAATGCCTAGATTTTCCAGGAAGACCCCAGAGGAGGACGTTGTTTTAAACAGGAAGGAGATGTCTGCATTCAGCTCTCCATGGAAGGTGGGAAAGTGAAGATATGATGTCTCCTTGTCAAAAAACGCAGCGTTCCAGAAGTTCTCTAAAAGACAAACAAACTTCTTAAATGTTTCATATCCTTCCTTAATTTTTCGTTTTCTAATATAAAATTAAATCTTTTTTTTTTTTTTTCCAAAAGTGGATATATCACTCTGGAACAAAGCTTATTAAAAGAAATCTCATTATGATGGCTGTGTAATGAAAATCATGTAGTAAACAAATGAACCAACTGTTCAGCTAATTAGCCAAAAACAAAGGCATTACTCCAACTACGCTATCTCATTTATGTTGATTTATCTCTCAAGGCGTTTCTTTATTTATTTGCTCATTAAACTAAAGGCTGAAATTAGAAGCAATTAAAACAAGGTAAAACATATCACTTAAATTAGTTTATTATATATCTTTTCATTAGAAGTTGTTATTAAAGAGCATAAAGGGAGTCATATTTAAGCTATTGGTCTGCTAATTAGCTAGTGTAATTAGCCGCAGCCTTGTTTTTCCATTAACAAATTAAATGGCAGGGGAAGATTGGTTACAGGGATTCCTTTAGTTCAGTTCACTGAACACTATTTAAAAAAACACCCTCAATATGTATATTATCAAAATATATAAAGAGGCAACAATACACGTGAAGAAAACAGTATCAACATTGACACCAGCATCGTGTAAAGAAATAACCAGCAACTGAAACAGACTTACTGTCTCCATGACAACGGAGGGGTCCCACCTTGTAGGCAGCCTCTGACCCCGGCCGCTGGATGTCACCCAGCACCAGAGACCTGACTGGGAGGGTCTCCTTATGGGTGAGCAGGCCTGAGTCATCGGCCCTGCAGGACAAGGAGGAGGAAGAGAAGAAGAAGAAGAAGGAGGAAAAGGAGGATGTGAGGGAGTAGAAGGAAAAGAAAAGAGGATGGAGGAGGAGGTGGAGGAGAGGGATGAGGAGGAGAATGGTGAGGACAAGAAGGAGGAAGTCGAGAAGAGAAAGACAAGAGGAATAAGGTGAAGGAAAAGAAGGAGGAATACATGAGGGAGGAGGAGGAGAAGAAGGAGGAGCAGAAGAAATATGTAGAAAAGTGAGGGGGGAAAGAATGAGAAGAAAAAGAGAAGGAGAAGAGGGGGGTAAATGGGGTGGAAAGGAAGGAGTAGGAGGAGGTGGTGAAGAAGAACATAAAAAAAGAGTAGAAGGAGAGGAAAGAAGAGCAAAGGGGAAAAAAGAAGAAAGGGAACATGAAAGACAAAAATAAGAGTAGGAGGTGGATTAGAAGATGAAGAAGACAAAGGCGGAGAAGGAGGAGAAGGAAAAGGACAAGAGAAAAAAGGAGGTGGTGGAGAAGGAGAAAAACAACAGGAGGAGGATGACAAGGATGGGAGGAAGAAGAAAAACAAGAACAAAGAGGAGGATATGAGGAGGAGGAGAAGGAAGAAGATAACATTAGAAAGTTGATGATCATGCATACAGCAGCAGTGTAAAACTTGTGCCCACCTGAACTCAAACTAAACTGCATTAGAAAAAGTGGGACATACTGTATTTAGCTTACTAACGCTCCATCTCTCGACTGTGTTTGTTTGTTCTCTGATGTTTGCAGGTAGATGTTCAAATGAAGACAAGCATTTCATCTGATACAACATGTCTCAGCCGTTTTCCGAACGAACGTAGGCTGGGTGATTCATCTGCACATTCACCACACTCTCTCAGCTCTGTGGTGTTTCAAATTCCAACAGTCAGCTTTGTTGCTGTGAAATTTTGTCAAAAAATAAATCTAGGACTGTAGGCAGCTAGGTGCACACAGCACCGGTGAATCTGATGAGATATGGACAGCAGGACAAAGTCTATAAAAATAGAGTAGGATTCGCACAGATTTAGGCAGGGAGATAATGGAAAGAGGGACCTTTGGCTATGCAGACAGTAGCAGTATTGGTTACAATATGGGAAAATGGGTCTAACTGCAGGATTGGGGAAGGTGACCTAAATACAGAATTGCTTACAGCATGGATAAAAGGATTTAAATACAGGATTGGATAAAACATGGGGAGGGATGTTTAAATATATTGGGATTTGTCTCATTGCTCTTTTTTGTCCAGTATGGCAGGATGTGATGGTAAACACTGAATCGTATTAATGACTTAATTAGAGCACTGAGACAGATTTCATTTAATCATTTCACTGAAGAGTCTCAGAAGCAAGAGGAGTCTTTTCAAAATACATCTTACACACTCTACAGTGTCTTATTTCTGTCCTTAAAAGAGACATTTAAATATTTCTTTTCAAAGCTGGTCCAAACCAAATCATTGTTTTTATAGACCAGTTTGATTTAAAGTAAAAGACTACAGCCTTGCTAGCTGCTATGTGAATCTGTACTTAGACACAGTGGTGCTTTGAGCTAAATGGTTAGTTTAGCATACTAACAATGAAGATGCTAACATGCTGGTGTTAAGCAGGTATAATGTTTACCAGGTTCACCATCTTAATATAGCATAATTAGCATGCTAACATTTGCTAAGTAGCACAAAACACAAAGTACAGCTGAGGCTGATGGGATTGTCATTAGTTTTGCAGGAATTTGGTCATAAACCAAAGCATCGGACAGGTTTTGACCTGATGATGGCGCTAGATGAAAAGTCTGAGAATCAATCAATCAATCAATCAATCAATCAAAGTGATTTCAATTCATCCTGAGGGGGACATGAATGTCTGTACCAAATTTCAGGGCAATCCATTTAACAATTGTTGAGCTACATGCCAACCTCATGGTGGCGCTACAGGAAAAGTCAAGGGATCACCGACGTCAATAGGATTCATGGTCCGGAAACCATGAATCTCTGTACCAATCCATCCAATAGATGTTGGAATATCTCACAGGATAAATTAAAAGTTTGACGTGCAGGTGGCAATACAGGAAAAGTCAGGGGATCACCAAAGTGATTAAAATGCATCCTCTGGGTATCATGAATATCTGTAACATTTCATGGAAATCCATTGAATAGTTATTTCAGTATTCTATCTGTAATTTCTTCTATAAGACACCACCATAAATCACTGGTCAATGTATATTAAAGTGCAGGTAACCATGGAGACAACACTTATGCTTCACACCACATTACCAGTTAACTCTGGTGAAACTAACCTAAACATACTGAAACTTGACAATGCAGCCTCCATTATTTTCCTTTGGTGCAACAGTATTCTTTTACATTACGAAACCTCATAATTTGTTATTTTACCATGACTATGGAAACGTATTCTTTCTGATTGCATTCTGTTTTTTCTTACAGTATATCAAGACACTTTATCATGCATTATTACTCACTTAATATTGAGAATCAAAGGGTCAGATTCTAAAGACCCCTGCATTTTGATAAAGACATACAGAGATTGAATAGTGTGTTTTGGTGATCGTGGATTAACTAAAAATAGTTATTATGTAATGGATTTGAACTAAAGGACACAGGAACATAATAAAGTACAGTACCATTGGTCGTAGTCAGCGTCACAGTTGCAGTAGTGATTTGAATCCAGACAGTTGTCCTGCAGACCGCAGGCACACTGCCGGCTGCCCGGCAGAGCCCCGCCCCAGTACGTCTGCACCTGACCATGACCCGGACCTCCCACCCACCAGCTGAACGGAGCACCCTCTGAAACACACACACACACACACACACACACACACACACACACACACACACACACACACACACACACACACACACACACACACACACACACACCATTAACCACGAATCCTCTTTTTGCTTCAGGGAACAGTTAAACTGCAAAACAGACATGAATTTCACATGAATCAACAAACAGATGAGACAGTGAATCCTACAGTAACCGACAGTTGAATGGAAAATGTTTTTTAACAGAGAATTTGCATTCATCTATGTTTTCATCACAAGACATTTTGTAGATGTATCTGTTTAAGTCAGCACTCGTCAGATCTTCCTGTCCTTTTCCTTCCCCTCTTCTATTTGTCTTCTTCCATCTGCCTGTCTAACAACACCCATCTCTTTAGGATTTCAACACAAACCAACTCTCTTCTGTCACTGAACTCTTACATCCCTGCTGCCCCAGCCTTCACTGTGTATCACTGCTGTTATTGGACAGATAAAGGGCAGCCGCTGTACACAGCGCTGGTTCAAAGGTGAAAACAAGATGAGCTACTTTCATCAGTATAGTTTGAACTCAAGTATTCTATTTTCCGCTTTATATGAGTGAAGGTAAGAAGATGTTAAAGTTTAGATTCTTCTGGCAAGAAGACGAGCATAAATGTTGTGGTAAAAATGCAGCTATGCAGCTTGTAAGTGCCTACTTTGAACCTGTCCATTGTAAACATAATTTTTTGTGTATTTAAAAAAACAGAATAACACAAAGAACCCAGAAACAAAAGCAGCTGATGATTTACTTGAGCAATCAAACCGTGGTGTAGATAAACTTTTAGCTGCTGCAGTGGTGTGAGGAGGAGAAAATGCACAACAGAAATGTAATTGATGTTTTAATTAGTTACTAAATTAAGTAAATCAGCATTTCACACCACCCCTCTCTTGTTCCAGATATAGATCCCTCAGATGCAGAAAAGCTTGCTTTGCTGCCATTCTCCTTTTAACAAGAACACCACTCTCCTCCATCTCAAACACACACAAACACACTCAGAGTGCTCAACAACAGCAGTAAAACTCAAACATCTCACTGTCCTCAGCATAGGTCTTACCTGGTGTGTTGAGGAGGCGGGACTTCCTGCAGTGGTAGGACAGTTCCTGCTCGCAGTGCTCTGATTGGCTGATGATGGCTGCTAACTGCTCCTCTTCAGAGGCATAGTCAAAGTGGGTTAAATGTTGGTTTCTCTCAGGGGACGAATGCACTCGGGTCAGCTCTGTGTTATTGTGCTGGATCACCATCCATGCCCTGTCCTCTGGTGGAGAGGCCAAAAGAGAAAGAGGGAAATAAACGATTATGCCAAAAATGATCTCTTCCAATCATTCAAACTATCTGATTAAAAATTTGTATGAAATCAAACAAAATAAATTGATACTTTTCTTTTTAAGAGTACGATTTAAGCACTTTTCAAGCTCTTTCAAGGTACTTAAACCAAAAGCCTCTCAGAGCCTTTAATTGTTAGTATAAATGCCAGGAGATAACAAACAAATATGACGATGGGATCGTTTCATTTCAAATATTAAAAGATTTTTGGTTTACATGAGTGATTGTGTAGAGTAGTGCGTGTGCGTCTTTGTGTGTTACCTGTCATGTTACAGTAGATGAGCTGGGGTTTGATTGGTCCACTGCCGTCCACGTCTATGTAATAATGTCCTGATGCGTTGCCTTTATGTTTGTACGCCTCACATGACTGTTTGTATGTCGCTGTTAAAAGGCAATAAAAGGATATAAACAACAATAACATCTCAAATAACTATCTTGTATCAAAGGCATATAAGTGTTAGCATATGGAACGGGAGACAGCTTAAAAGTAAACAGTTTTTCTGTACTACCAACAACACCAGTTCTGAATTTGAAATGAATAAGAACCAAAGATTTGTGAGGAAACATTGTGCTTAATAATTCCTAAAAGTAACATTAGGGACTAATACACTGTCTGACAGAGCCACTTGTGTCAAAGAAATGAATAATTTATTGCAAATGGTTATACAGTTTGGTGGAAAAGGCTCTGCTCTTTGAGGGAGCTTTCAAATAATCCGAGCAGCAATTAGGAGTCTGCTTGGATTGGTTTTATTTTATTTTCGTTGCTATTTATTTGTGACAATTTGGTTTTCGTTTTCACTATTGTCTATCTTTTCATATGCAGAGTAATTTCACTTGTTTCCTGATCTTTATGTCTGGCTTCTTTTGCCTTTTCTTGTTTGATTGGCATGGTGGTGCAGTGGTTAGCACTGTCGCCTCACAGCAAGAGGGTTCTGGGTTTGAACCCAGTGGAGTTTGCGTGGGTTTTCTCCAGGTACTCCGGCTTCTTCTCACAATCCAAAGACATGCAGGTTAGGTTAATGGACGATTCTAAATTGCCTGTAGGTGTAAATGGTTGTCTGTCTCTATGTGTCAGCCCTGTGATTGACTGGTGACCTGTCCTGAGGGAAACCCTGCCTCTCGCCCAATGTCAGCTGGGATCGGCTCCAGCGACCCTCTAAGGATAAGCGGATATAGATAATGGATGGATGTTTTGGTTAACAATTTAAAAAAAAAAAAGGCATCAATCAATTAAAATCAGTTATGTAACAATAAAACTGGCAACTATGGAACTAAAATAGGTGAAAACAAATTATATAAAGCCCTCTGGTTACATAAGTTACATAAGTTTGCTCTGTAGAACACACACACACAAACTTACACACACGCTTTACAGTATAGTGCAGGAGTCAATATATAAACAGTGGAAGAAAGCTTCCCACATTGTATACATGCGTTTTTTTCTTTTTCTCATGTCAGTCAAAGACTTATCCCAAGACAGCGCCTTGATACAGCTCGAGAAAGGTTTTGACCCAAAAATAACAATCAAACACGGAGGTGAGCAGTGTGTGTGTGTGGGGAACCTGAGTCGGCCCTGATCCAGCCCGGAGCTCATCACACCACCGGAGCGTAGAAAGATTCAATCAATGCCTGGCTGCGTAATCAAAGCCAGAATCTCTTTAATTTCTAATTTGACTCACCTAAAATACTGTAGGCAGTCTGTAAGTTGAAATCCATTTATGTAGAAAGAACAGTCTGCCTTAGGACTCACTTTCCTTTTCTGACATGCTCTCTGCCTCCATCTCTTCCGCTGTATACCTCCGTCTTGCTCCCATCCTCGCTCTCTCTATATCTTTCTCTCTGTATGACTTCTTCCAGTCTTCAATTCTTTTTTTGGTTTCATCTTTCTGTCTCTCCACCCTTCTCTCCTTTTCATTTTTAGTTTTTTTTTTTTCTGATAACGCAGGGGAGGGAGTTGAACAATTTTGCCGTTTGTTCTGAGCCTAACAATAAGTCTTTCATTCTAGTTCAAATGTTCTGACCTATATAGCAATATTTAGAACTGATTACAACAAAGAATAAAACGTTTCATATATTATAGTTTAGTTGCTTTCAAGACGAAATATAACAAGCTGTGAGGGAATTGTTTCAGCCTACACTCTTAAAAACTCTCTCATAAAAATGCTCAATGAGGAACACCAGAGTTCTTTCCCCCAAAATAAATAACCTTTTGCAAAAAAAACAGAAAAAAGAAAAACAGGGGGTGACACTTTATTTTACAGGTAATGAGTGATAATTAGCAAGTAACGTATTTGAAATTTCTTTGAACTTACCCCCAAATTACCCCAACATTTACCCCCAAATTAACTGAAAATTACCCCAACATTATTTATTGCACTACTTCCCAATAAGCAGGTTATAAATAGCTGGTAATTTCTTTAATACATTTACAGGAAAATAATACAAAGTTTATTGATAGGCATGATTACAAATGCTTTATTTCCAGGTGAGAAGTTTCTTGGTAAGTAGGTAATAAATACGTAACTTGTTAATTATCACCTAATCACCATGAAATCCACGGACCTGTAAAATGAAGTGTTACCAAAAAAGGTTCAATATTAGATTTGTACAGAAAATAGATTAATAAAAAAGAAAGTCATCTTCTAAAAGTTCTTTGACTTTCTGGGTACTTAAGAGTAAACCCATGTTTTTTGTTAGTTCTCAGTTGCCTCTTTTTATGACTACCTCTTATAATGAACTACCTGGAGACCTCATACCTCTAAAAATCTAAATACTAAGCAAGTAGAAAGAAGTTCACCCCGCTTGCTCCGATGTTGTGGTTGATGTGTGCTGTTTGAAGTGGGAAGTGGGTGAAAATTGTGGCTTTCATCTACAGCGGGATGCCATCCCTTTGTTCTTTCTTCAGCTTTCTCTCAGTGGATAAAGTGACACTTATTTCAGCATTGAGTATTACCAAGCAGGCTGTTTTTTGTTGAGAAGCAGAATATACAATTTGGTGCAAACTTATCCACAAGTCTCCACTCGCCTACAGGTAATGTATAATTTTGAGAAAAAAAGCCATTGCGGTTTTTTAAGCTAATTTTGTATTAAAAGCATGTTTAACTTAATTTCCATTTGAATTACCTGATTCAGTTAGGAGGGAAATGTGTAACTTAAGTATTGAGAGTTGCTTTAAACATTGTAGTTACAGTTTAGGAGAAAAATAATGTCAGTCATATCATAGCACAGCATTCATTATCTCCTGGTGCCTTTCTTCAAATGAAACTCTTGTTCCGAAAAATAGTTTTCCTTTGAGAATTTTTGAGAAACATGAGAGATTGCTTCTAATATTTATGCTCCCAAATATCAGAAATCACTTTATCCTTGTTACATTTGCTTTACTTAAAGGAAGAGATAAAAGAAGTGGTTCTTCGTCTGTGACAAAGTGATATACTTTGAGTGATGGGTGTTTGACTTTGAGCATGAACCTTTGCCTCATTATGTCTAATGGGACTTGATTGAAAAGCAGCCTGTCACATCACTTTACAGCCTGGGCTAGAGTTAGACAGACACACACACACACACACACACACACACACACACACACACACACACACACACACACACACATAAATACATACATATCAAACAAATATGCACACACATTGAAAATAAACAAATACAATAAGAAGACCAGAGATAGTGGGCCATCTGCAGGTGTTAGAAAGCCAAAAATAAGACACTTTAAGACTTAAAAATGAAATGGAAGTCTAATTCACTCAGCATAATAAAGTACCAGCAAACTGTTTAGTCTATTCCCGACTGAACACGGCTAATTAAAATTCTGAAACAATGGAGTAGGAAAAAAAAACACAAAAGGAAATTAAGTGTTAGGGGACATGGGGTCTCACTGTTATTAAAGCAGATGCAATGAGAACATATCTGGAATACTGTATTAATCCTGTTCTCTATTAATCAAAGGCAACATGTGATATTCAGCCAAGCACCAAATGTTGCACAGTGATCACCTGTAGTTAAATGAGTGAAATATGTTCTCTGTATTGTATTACAATACAAACATGCCAATAGCTCATGCAATTAATAATATTTCACTACTATGAGCCTCAACTGTATGTTAACAGAGTCAGTCAGATTCTTCCAGCATAACCATAATTCTACGGTGATGCTAGAGAGAAACAAGCTCTAAGAACACGAATCCTCCATTATTTTTCAAATATATGCTGGGTTTAAAGTTAAAATTAAAATGTTTTTGTTGTTGTTTTTTTTGGTACCACTTTTTCCTTTTTATATAAATAATTAGATAGTTAAAATAAAGCAGAGGGTAGTGGATTTAAAGCCAGTTCCGTCCAGTTCCTCATCTATGAACTTCTAGCATGTACTGCAACACAACTCAAATGTTAAGCTACACATAGGAAGCATATAAGAAATCAATTTATAGCAAACTGTAAATACAGTGCAATTACTGAAATACATAATCAGATGATGTTTACATTTACATTTTTGAGAAGCAATCACTTAAATTTGACTCATTTTGCTTGCCTTACTTCGTAACTACCTTGAAAGCAGCACTAATGAATATTTGTATATTAACAATGGGTTAAATAACTATGAGTCTGTGAAAAGGTGTTGCTAGTAGTGATGAACCCATGGAGAATTATCACCCGACTCATGGCCGACGGAGAGTTTCAGCATCTTTCAGCTCATTGTTTTGGTTTTAATGCCCACAACTTTACTGTGTTGGTTCGCTCTCACTGTTTCAGGCAGAAAAGGGCTGATGAAGCCACTGTACGCTACCTGCCCAGCACCAAACAGCACACAAAGTTAGCTACTAACTAAGTTGAGCATTTAGCAGTTAAAGAGTTAGATATTTCCATCAGGAGTTGGTGGAGACCAAAAACAGAGCTAAAGGACAGTGAATATTGGACTTACATTGGCCAGAAACTTAAAATTAGCATGGTAAATAGGCAACTGTTTGCTAACACATTCATCATAGCAACTTTATAAGGTGATAACATGTCAATATTGTGTGGCCTTCAATTAATGTTGCTTTAAGTAAGTAAGTTTGATTAAAAACCCATCCTTATAGCATAACGATGACAGAAGTAGTAGAGAAGAATGTACTGACCACATTTCAACACTTTAATAACTTCTATTTTCATCATTATATTTTAGGCTTCAAGCATTTTAAAGACCTGCAGATGCCCTGTTGCTGGTTGCTTACAGCTGTGGCAGGTGGCTCCTCTGTAGCCGCTGTTGGAGCAGTTACAGTGGAAGGTGGTCCATGACTGAGTACATCTACCTCCGTGTTCACAGTGACTGGGGGAGCACCTGAAAGACAGACAGATACAGATAGAGACAGGGAGAGAGAAGTGTCTGTCAAAAGTTCTCCAAAAAGTTTTTCAAGAATGTCGATATGAAAAGGAACAACAGGCCTTCAGCACACATGACTGTTCTGTTGAGCAGGTGTGTAGGAGGGACCTGAATAAAAGCAGTCTTAAAACAAAAAAAAAAATTTCACAAGTCTTTATTTTCATGTCAAGTGGCGCACAGGTGCATGTTCTGAGAAGCAGCTGGTTTGAAACACCCCTTTGTTAGTATTGTTAACTAACACTGAATCAGCCAGAGACAAAACTTTTGAACTCCCACCCAATCCGTCTCTCAAAGAACAAGGTCACATTTTATTATTTATATTTGTTTTTGGGGCCATAAAAAAAACCCTTTTTTCAATATATGGAACCACATTTCTTTCCTTATTCTCCCATCTGCTGAGTTGCTCCTAAGATGCACACGGGACACTTTTTTATAAACAGCTTCTGATCAAACTCTTTTCCCGTTTACACAGACAAAATGGAATCCATGAGATCCTGTTTTTATTAAATTACCTTTTTTTCCCTTTTTGCTTAGGCATCAACTTTGTCGCCAATTGCTCACTGCTGTATTGTTTGTCACTGTGTCCTGTACTGCTGAATGATGTCTTTTTGTTTGATTTTCTGTATAAAGTGTTGAGGGTTCCTTGTCTGTGGTTATCAATGATAACTGCTCATGTGTTACAGATTTCAAAATCTCCAAACTACATGCAACCACAACAGCAAAGCTATCTATCCAGGGAGTGCAGTGGATGATGTCCATAGTGTTTCCCACAGAATGAGAATATTTGTGGTGGTTTGAAGTGGTGCTATTAGAGGTGAGGGGAGGTCATTTGCTATTGGGAGACTATAACATTAGAAAGTCGGACGCAAAACAGTTCAATATATTGTATATTTAGCTAGGACCAAGTGCAAATAAATCAGCTGTAGTTGAGTACTAATAGGCTAATTAGTATCTGCAGGCATGTGGGCAAAATGTACAACACACAAGATCACTGCATTAACAGTGATTCTAACAGTCAAATCTATACAGTTGCACATTAATGTACAATTCCAGCAGAGTTTGTAAAATAAATACAAAAAATAATATAATTGGCCACCCGAATACAGTTAATTCTATACCAGTGGGAAACACTGCTTCAGAGAACATAGTCTACACTCTAATAAGAAACATCTGTCCATGCAATTTTCTATAGATGATAACTGTGTTGCTCAGAAACAGCTTGGGTTCAAGTTTATTTCCTGTAACCTTTTATATTATACAAACACTAACACAGTGTATGCTATAAATAGGAAATAAACCTGGACCCATTTAGAATGTTTATGTGTAAAATAGTGAAACTGAATTATGTATTTGTTAACTCTCAGTTGTGAAAACTAATTCAGCAACAACATTCTCATTTTAGATCACAATCACACACGTTTTTTGTTTGTTTTACCAAACCTTACCCAAACCTTAACCAGGATGTCCTTGTCCTCAAGGTCTAAAACTCACAATGGTCCTAACTAAGGTAGTTGGACAAGAGAGCATAGACATACTAACACAAAATGTTCCTCAAGCAAAGCTAGGTATCCAAAAGGATGAAAGAAAGGAGGTACATTCAGAGGATTTAGGAATTAAGACGCATGGATGGTGCAGGATGGAAGGAGAGAGAAGCAGAGAAGGTGGAAAGGAAGGAAGAGGTGAGACAGAGGGCTGAGGCTGATGGAGGGAAGGATGGAGGAAGAGAGCAGCAGCGAGATGGAGCCAGTGACTGGATATCAACTGTATTTGGACAGTGAACCTGAGGAAATGGGGTCAGGGGACTGTAGCTAGAGAGAGACTGAAAGAAAAGCTGTTTTCCACACAACAGAGTTTTAAAAAATGATGCTTTCCTATCCCCAAGCATTACCCAAACCATAACCAGAATGTCCTCACCCTCAAGGTCTAAAACTCACAATGGTCCTCACTAAGGTAGTTTGACAAGAGAGCATAGACATACTAACACAAAATGTTCCTCAAGCAAAGCTAGGTATCCAAAAGGATGAAAGAAAGGAGGAACATTCAGAGGATTTAGGAATTAAGACGCATGGATGGTGCAGGATGGAAGGAGAGAGAAGCAGAGAAGGTGGAAAGGAAGGAAGAGGTGAGACAGAGGGCTGAGGCTGATGGAGGGAAGGATGGAGGAAGAGAGCAGCAGCGAGATGGAGCCAGTGACTGGATATCAACTGTATTTGGACAGTGAACCTGAGGAAATGGGGTCAGGGGACTGTAGCTAGAGAGAGACTGAAGGAGAAGCTGTGATGCTAGCTGGCATCATGGCAGTCAATAGCAATGGATAAGCTGCTTTCAACTGCCAAAGTGATTTTTGATTAACAAGAGGTGCGATCATTTAAAGGTGACACGAGTGAAACTTTGTTCCCGTCATATCCAATCAATTTTTTTTCTTCCAATTCCCAGCAAATCCTGAAAGTTTTATGGTTACCCATCTTGTCCTGTCCCGGTCCTATGACTTTATCTCAAATACCACTCTCATAACTCTACAGTATATATGAAGCTAAAGCAGCTGGTTAGCTTAGTGCAAAGACAGGGAACAGGGGGAAAGGGCACCCTGGCTCTGTTCATACAAAAACCAAAGTGTAAAAAAGTTGTGTTTTATGAGGGGTTACGTACAGGTCTTGGTCAGGTGCAGACTCCTGGAAGTAACTGTGCTCGACCAAGAAATAGTCCGGCAATGTGTCGTTTTGACATTTTGTTTATTGTACACATTAAACAAACAAGATATATCGTGCTAACTAGTGAGCTTTAGATGTGCTGGTACTGTTTCGCCCTGTTTCCAGTCTTTGTGCTAAGCTGAGCTAACTGGCTGCTGGCTGTAGCTTCGTATTTATTCTACAGACATGAGAGTGGTATCTTCTCATCTAACTCTACTCTACATCTTTTCCCATGTTAAGACCTTCCGTACAATCAGATCCATCCTGATTAAAACAGGGGAAAAAACTACTGAAAACATGCCTATTTTAAATTTCTTCAACATTGACTTTCATTTGAAGATGACTAACATTTTGATTAAACTATTAAACCCAATTTCCTCTGTAAATTAAATGGAGGCCAAGCACATAAAAATACCACAATTTGCCATCAGGCTACATCTTCTCCCATGCAGGCTGCAGAAGGAATGCCCAGAGAAAATACTTTATCTTCATTGTGAGAGCAGACAAGAGGAGCAGGTAGACAAATGTCTGGCATGCACCCATTTTGCTGGATTTTTCAACATCCACTTTGTCCCTACTCCCACTGCACTCGGCAAAAGTTGTGAAATTTTCTTGGCAAGAACCATCTGCAGCCAATGTAGGCAACTCCTTCCAGCAGCGTTGGTGGAGTTTTCTGTCGTCTCAACATTCAGTTTGCTGTCGGCAGCGTATGCAGCCTCAAACAGGAACACAGAGAGAGGAAATTACAGAAAGATTCAGAAACACAAGCCTGGGTAAAACGGTGAGCTGCACTGTAGCCTGTATCACTAAATCTACCATAAATCTTTTCAGGGCTAAAAGTTTCGAGTTTTGCAAACACTTTGTTCTCTATAAATCTCTGGAGGGCTCCTAGCTTGACTAACAATTTGCAATGCAACGTGACAGCGTACTTTACCACAGCTTAGATCACAGGACTCCTGGATTAACTGAGCAAAGAGACTTTGTAGCTTATCTAAAAGTTTCTAGTGTGGTGTGACAGTGTCCTATAACGTAGCTTGGATCACAGGGCTTGCATCCAATCTCCCTGGTTTCTATTACTGCCCCTGGCTAAACCAACACAGCACAGCACCTCCCCCGATCTGCACACTATTACTGTACAGGTAGACTGGGATGTCCTACAAAGACTTCAAATAACTGCAGTCTGGTGAACAGCATGAGAGAGAGAGAGAGAGAGAGAGAGAGAGAGAGAGAGAGAGAGAGAGAGAGAGAGAGAGAGAGAGAGAGAGAGAGAGAAAGGGAGAGAGAGAACGGTATGCTCTGCACCTGGTCCTGGATAAGCACCTGGTCCTGGATAAGCTCACACACACAGGAGAGGGAAGGGTAAGATCTATGGGTAGGTGTGAGTCTCAGACATAAAGTCACTGGCTGACAGACAGACAGACAGATACACAGACAGTAAGACACAACAAGAAGAGTGGACCTCTTGGTGACCTGTGATTCTTTTTATTTGTGGATGTGCGTGTGTGTTTTGACAAGGTGTATTATTAAGTTGTCAAGAACGTGACAGAAGCAAAGAGGTCAGAATTACTGCCTTCTGACAGCTTAATCTATCTCGCTTCAAAACATACACTCACACACACACACACTCACACACACACACTCACACAGTGAGGAAAGAGGTCGGGGGGAGGGAGTGATAAGTTCAGAGACTTCACAGCCCTGGAAAGCAAGTGTGTCCTCAAGGTGTCAGTATGCTTTAAACTGTGCTTCTTGGATTGTCAAGCATCTGAAACCCTCTCCCCCCACACTTTTTCCATGTCAGGTTTTGGGGCTGTGTCCAACAATTTTTTTTATTTTCCAAAACTGTAAATCCGAAAAGCAACTTCTGTCTCGTTTTTTCATTCTTTACACAACTGCTTCTGTCACGCATGTACAATCGAGTGCAACACTTGAATGCTGTCGGGGAGAGAATGTCTGAAACTGTTCGCCTTTATCTTTATTTGTATGATTCATTGTGTCGTACCCCTCACTCTTTTTTTTTTCACCCTGCCTTCGAGCTTGGCCATTCGGAACAGGTATTAACACTTTGCCAATAGACGTGGTCTATAAAAATTTTATAGACCATTTTTACACTTCGGTTTTGGTCCCGGTTAAACAAACAAGATATAACATGTTAATAGGATAGCTTTAGAGGTGCTGGTGAGTGGATTTTGTTACCAGCTAGCTGTTTCCCCCCGTTTCCAGTCTTTATGTTAAGCTAGGCTAATCCTGTTTCCAGCTTCATATTCGATGGACAGACACGACAGTGGTATCAGTCTTCTCATTTAACTCTCAGCAAGTAAGCAGATTTCCCCAAAAGTCGAACTGTTTCATCAAAAGTCTTCCTGAATTTACATATACATAAAGATATATATATATAGCCTATACATAATGTTTAATGACCAAAGTATGAATCCAAACCACAAAGGTAGAAAAAGTCAACACAGAATTCATTTAATGTCTTTAATGGGAAACCTCAACACTCACCGCAAGAACCCTGGAACACTTCCACTGGCATGTATTAATCAGTAGCAGGACTTGCTTAAGTCTGTTGTCTCCATGACAACTTAGGAAGAACCTCCTTCCCATTTTTGGCTTTGCTAATCACCTTAAGTGAATGAGGACATAAAATACATTTGCCTCTCAATGCTAATTAAGTCTTTCAGTCTCTCCTAAGGAATGCAGTTAGGTGTAGCCAGTGTGTTAAGTGGTAAATGGTAGTTTTGGATAAATAAGTGGCTACTCGTGCTCCCTTTTCAGTCCCTGATTTCTCTTGTGCCTCTGGGAGGGATTCTTCAACATGATCTTTTTCCATCTGTTTTATAAACAAGTGATTTAGCCACCCCAGAGAGATGGTTCAGATTTGGAAACTTACATAACTGTGTGTTGACGGAGGAGTGTGGATTATAAGAAATACCCTACAGAACTTTTCCTTGAGTAAAAAGCCCCAGTCAGCAGGCTGTCAGATTTTAATGTCACAATTTTTGTAAGGTGACACCCATTAAATGTAATATTTGTTATTCACATCACCACTTTATTAGTGAAGGTATATTCATTTATATATCTGTCTATCTGAGTGCACAGGGAAATGTTAAGAACTGTGAACTTGTGTGCTGTACATAAATATTACACAACACACCCATTAAAAAGCACATGTATACACATCTATATTACATGAATGGGTTTACAACGATACTTATGCCTGCAAATGCAGTAAACTCTGAAATGAAAGTCCAGACTGCATGCTGCAGCGCTCTCCAAGGTCCTGATCATGCAGTTAGTCAGCCGCAAGAGAGCTGTCCAAGCTACCAGCTAATGCGTGCCATGTCTAATATTGATTTCATCTGTTTGGTAGGTTGAATATACCCTGTGCTAGTTTTGTTGTGGTTGCTGAGTCTTGAGTACGCCTCCATTGTTTACTCCCCTGTCTCTTTGCATCTCTCAAACAGACCAGTTAAAGGATTATTTTTCTCTGAGTCATAAAGTGACAATTGCCAAGTCTACTTTATTATACTAGTTTTTTTTTTTGTGTTGACAAGTCAACAAAAGTAACTTGAGAACATCTACAGTGCCCTGCTTCTATCTGTACGTGGGTTTCAACTGACTTTAAAAAGGAAAGCTAATGAAATTTCGTTTTTCATCTTATTAAGCATTGTAAAAGGAGAAACCGTGTCCGGGCAATACATTTATAATATGATTTTCAAACATGTGGTCCAGACCAGGAGTGAAATGCAAATATGTCACAAACGGAGTACTTACTCCTATCACTGTTTTCACAAATCCCCAAAGGACCAAAACAACACACAAAGCAGAGGAACATCATGAGATGAGTTGATTAGCGCAAAAGAGCAAAATAAAAATAGACTGGTGACGCATAAAATGTGCATGTTTGCCTGCATGGCATCACATTCAGACACCTGTGGGATGTGTGGGTTTGACAGCAGTAACAGCAAGAAAGAAAATAATTCAGATGGCACTTCTGGAGACTAACCTGTCGATGATGCCGCACATATCAATCTGCAAGTGGCTGTAGTTTCCCAGCAGCCTTTGTTGCACCTTGATCAGGTCATAAGGTTGGTTATCCAGAGTCAAGAGACGCATACAGCCCTGAAACCCTCTGAAGGGGTTCCTACACTCCTGACTGCTCTCCTGAACAGGACAACCTGCGGAGGGAAACACATGACACTCAATCAATGGTTGGGCTACAGCTTTGTATTTGTTTTTATGCTGTTTCCTTGGTAGGATCATCAATAAAAAATAGAATTATTTAATTAATTTAAATGAATTAACCCCCCCCCACGTTATGTCATCTGAATATAAACCAGTATGTTATAATACATTCAAAATCATAAAATAAGTTCTTTATACCCTACATGTATCAAGAAACCAAGACCTTATAAAACAGCTACTGTGGAGCACTCAGCCCAATTAAAAACAAATATAATTTCACACTGGAGTGTAGACTGTAATGCTGTCATAATAAAACTTCATTAATGTATTTGTGAGTGGAACATTTTGTCTTCTGTCTAATGAAAATATTGAGGTCAGTGTCGATGTTAATACAAAGTGCAGAAAACTGGGGCACAATTAGTTGTAATATAAAATCTAAAATTAAGCTAAAACCAACAATGTCTTGTCAGGTAGAACCAGAAAGTTGACAGTGTCTATATATTTCTAATTTCATCACTCGATGTGGAAAGTTATAGATGCCAGCTTTAATATAACTTCACTGTGATGTTCTATAAGAGGTTTAAACTCATATTGATGGGTATTCAAGGTGATAATGATTTATTGTGAAATCCTTCCTGACTGCCAGGCTGTGAAGGATGCTGAATATTTTTCCACTCGCACGCAAATTGAGAATTTATGCCAACAAAGTGACACAGGATAATATAGGCCAACAGACACTGTAACCACCACTGTCATCTAAGAAAAAAGGCTGCTCCAGGTTATTATTCGCGGCATTAGCTTACAACCTACTCTTGTCATGTTAAAAGGGATCACCATTCAGGACTGTAGATTGATTCTCACTCCGAAGACTGCACCTGGCTGCAATCTAGTTCCTCTCCAGTGGCTTTTCTTGCTCCTGTTTCCCTCAGCAGAGTTGCATTTTCAGATTCAACGTAGGCAAGAGGCTTTTTATTCCGTAATCGCTGCAGAATCTACTATTTTTAGCTAGCTTTAAGTTCAAAAGTGTTTTTGTTCTCCACTTCATTATCTCGGCATAAATGATGTTTACCCTCGTCAAATCCCTCAGCACAGGCAGACCCGAGGTGGCTGTCATATTAAACCAAGCATGTGAACGAGCTCCATGTCTTATCCATCAGTGATCCTGGATGGTGGCATTCTGTGGCCAAATACAGCATTCCTGCTCCAGGCTCTGCGATGCTCTAATTACAGTCAGCCCATCAGGTGCACAGTTCGACGCCTCCCGACAGAGGAGGGAGAGAAGATGAGTCACTGTTTCTTGTCAATTTGAATTTTAGGAGCTCAAAACAACATTTAGTTGGAGGTTTTCCTCATGGCGGTGACAATGACGCATGGAGGAAGTTTGAGAAATTTGGTGTTAATACACTGAGTCATAGCACTGGAGTTGCACTATAATTTCACTTTGAGGATTAAACATCACAATAGATGACTATTGGAGTCAAGGCCACTGTAATCTTTTGAGACTGTGCTCCATAATCTTTCAGGAAATGGCTGTTCAAGGCCACAATCTCATTAATAGACAATGAGATGTGCGTAGAGGGTTAATGTATGTATCCACAGCATGTGCCTTTATTTGTGTGTGTGAGTGTACAAGAGTATGTGCTGGAGGGAGAACATATACAAGCACTGCAGCGACGGGAGAGGTGGATATGAAATACGAGAGCTTGAGAAAAATTAAAAGGGAAGGTGATTGGAGAGAGAGGAATGCATCGAGGAAGGAAGAGCAAGAAGGGAAACCGGGAAAGAGGCAAGAAAAAAGGAGAGGAGGAAGATCACGTCAAAGAGGGAAGAGGAGGAGGCAGTGGAGAGGGAGAGACTAAGCAGCTTTACGACTTCATCCCTCTCTGGGTAGCACTAAACCTCCAAAGGAGATCTGGAGATGATAATTATTACCCGAGTACCTCCATGCATTTTAACCAGTCCTAAATGTCCATGTCAGCAGTTTTCCCACCTTTCACAGCAAAATACTCGAGGTACAATTTAAAAAAAGAAACAAAAAGAAACAGATAGAAACAGCACGCATGTATTCTTTCATGTCTTCTTACCACCGAAGAAGAGTTTGCTATATGTGGTTAGAGGAAGTGGGATGCTGGTGTGAGCGGTGGCTCCTTCATCTCTGTCCACTGTGACGCTCAGATGATCTTGTCTGGAGTTCAGCTCCACAGAGTGCCACTGACCATCATTCAGACCTGAGCCTTTTTTGCACACACAGACACAAACATAAATGCCAAATTAATTAAACATTTTTAGTTAGTTAACCTTTTCATTTTAATGTGACCTATGGGTGATTTTATGTTCTTTGCTGTTTGGGTTTGGCTGCAAATCAGGATCATGACTCCTGAAACTCGATGGTGTTTTAGCCTTGTGGAGCTGAATAGAGTTGTGATTTAACTATGGGAGAAGTTTGACTATTATACTTAAACTACTGAAAAAGTCTTAACTCAAAGTGCTCTATACTTCTTTTATTGAGTCAGTTTTAACATTTGCTTTGATCTGTTGGTTTGATAATCTCAGTGTGAAAAACAAAAACTTGTTGGGAAAAACTGTGAATTTAAATGATCTTTGATAAATGATAAATCTGATCGACCTGCGCTGAGCTCCAGCTGGGCCCTGCCAGCTTTATTGATCTGTAGGCGGAGTCTGGCCTCACTCAGGTACAGCCAGACTGTGCCCTCCTGCTGCGGGAGGTCAAAGGTCAAGAGAAGCCCCGCCTTGTTCCACGTCCGGAACTGCAGCGCTACCGAGACAACCCCCGATGACCACGACGTCAGTCCTGGCAACTGCAGGAAGCTCTGGGAGTCAGTGAACGTCACAGCGACTGAAACTGGCTCAGCACAAGAAAAGGTCACATTGCCCTGAGAAAGAGAGGAGGGAAGGGAGAGACAGAAATGATTATGAAAGAGATAATAAAACATGAATATGCATTAGCTGCAGAGGCTGACTCGGTTTGACTCGATGTCACAGAGGTCTCATCAGCAGCTCCCTGAAAAAGGACACCTGTATTACCATATTGATATTAGCTGAGCAGCTAAAATAAGATAGAAAACCTGAAGCATCAGGGTCACACAGCGTTTGCACCCACTTTCACTATTTGTCTCACATCTCCTAATGCCAGCACGGCATCGGGAAATAGAAATGATACAATGGATAAACGGATATCAGACTAGAACAATTGTTTTCCAGAAATGCTGCAGTTCGATCCAAAGTTCAGAGGTATTAGCATGATTGAAATTTCCATAACACATCAGAAAAACTAAATAACATATGGAAGAAAATAAAGATACTCAGCACAATGAATATATGATAAGGTTAGTGTTCGTTTATAATGTATTCAGGGAAATCTCCTATACAGCATAATGTGTTGTGACCA
Source organism: Macquaria australasica (assembly GCA_005408345.1). Taxonomy (NCBI): domain Eukaryota; kingdom Metazoa; phylum Chordata; class Actinopteri; order Centrarchiformes; family Percichthyidae; genus Macquaria; species Macquaria australasica. The sequence continues at coordinate 819,008 of SEMN01000201.1, read as the reverse complement.
TTAATTCCTATTATCATGCAAGAATAAAATTAATATTTAATAAACTTTGACTAATAGGCATCACAAAGTGCCAGTTTCTCTCTTTCCCTCCTCCCTGTCTCCTTCTTTCCTCACCTCTCTTCATTTTCATTCTCCACCTCCTTTCCTCCCTGATTGTTCTTTTCCAACTCTCTACTTTTCTTCTCTAGTTTTTCTTGCTCTGGGCTTTTGTAACTCCAAAATGTGCAAGTGATGACATTGGTGATGATAATGAAGGAGATTATGATGATGCTAATGGCAACGATGATGATGACGGGTATAAAAATAAAGAGGATGATGATGCAGATGATGAAAATAATGATAATGACAATAATAATCATGACAGTGACCGTTAGCGTAATAATGACGGGGAAGAGGAGAAAACAGTGGGAGGAAGAGTACAAAAAGTCTGAAAAGTGATCAACTTGTTCTAAAGTTTCTCATCATGGCAGCAGATAAAGGACGTTAACAAATGAGAAACTACAGGACAAAAATAATGGCATGATCAAGAGATATCCAAGGCGACACTTACAGGACTAGGATCAGACTAAGGTTTCATGTATGTGTTGTTGCTAAGTTGAATAATATGAGTCAGAAAATAAAGGCATTCAACACCAGAAACATATATTACATGTGATGAATGATTCCCTATAGATGCAACATATAATTGTAGATAAACAGCATTCATGTAAACAACACGGCTATACTGAATGCGTGTTATCTAACCATAAACAGTAACACTATATAACACCAGGCAATAAACAGCAGACACTATATTTCTAGATATACAGTTTTACAGTGACATCATAGCATGCAATGATACATGACCAAGCTGCAATGTAATAATGAAGATTCATTATAACTTGAATATCTAAAAATCATGTAAATGTGAATAAAAACTTGAGAAATCACCTGTTTTCTAGCCAGTTTGCTCTTTCAAATGGCACTTAACACTACATTACCCATAAGCCTCAGAGACAAATCTAGAATTCTAGAATGTTCGGAATGCTTTGGTTTTGTATTCAGTAAAAAAAATAATAAAAACGTGCAGTGCCACAGTTACTTAATTGATTCAAAATTGTTTCAGAATCCACATTTGAATTGATTCAAGCTGAATGTATAAACAGTTTCACAGAGCTGTAACTGTAACTAAACCCCTCCATCCATGAATTTTAAGATTGCTGAACGGTTGTTTTGTTCCTTCAGGCTTCTTGGGATTTATATTTGACTTCTCTCTTTTTTTTTTATGCACACAGGAAAAAAAATCCCATTTGCTTTTGAGATACTGGAGAATTTTTTATCTTTTCATGACTAAAAACTATTCAAGTGAAACAATCTAAGAAGAGAACATCATTAGCTGAGCTGTTAATAGCTTTGACATACTCTGCCACTGTTTTGCTGTAAAGAGTCACAAGCCTAAAAGGTTGGGATTCACTGGTCTATGGGAAAATAAACCTCTGATTTAACCCTCACCACATCTCGACTCTGTACCTCCCCCACTCTAAACCAACATACCTCCACGGTCACCTATTTGTCCTTCTGTTGAACGCTGAGTGGCAGATTTCCATAATGATGTTCCAAAGATGCTTACCACTACAGAGACCTGGTGGTTGTGCTTTTTGGCCAGGTCTATCAGGTTGAAGTCATTGTACAGCAGGTTTTCCAGGCAGCCATGGAAGTTCCTGTTGGACAGGATGGGTTTCTGCAGTCCGTGACTCTGGACTGCTCCCAGACTTAGCTGCACAAGAAAACAACACATGAAATATATAAAAACAAATGTGTAAGTAGCAGTCACCCTTGTAGGCTTCAAAGGTTTCTGTAAAAAGTAGACATAAATCTAAACATCCATAGAAACATTCTCTTCATTCACAAGCACTTTGTAACTCTGTTTTGAAAAGTGCTATTCAAATAAAGTTTATTATTATTATTATTTTATTATTCATAGACTCAGTATGCTCTACAGGCATATTTCACTAGAATATGGCTGAATGCACATCCCTGTCAAGCTTGTTAGTGGGCTAGTTTGCGTTTTTTTCACATAGACACCTTCTCCTTTTTTATAGGTTAGGAGAACTGGCTGTCTTCAGGTGTTTGGTTTATTTAAGGAGCATGTTACTCAATAAATTTTTTAAAAAGTGATGTGCCTGGGAGCCAATCAGTAAACTACAAAAGGAAACTTCCGACCAGTAAACAAACTGTAGGCGGCTGCAGAAGTGAATTATGCTGGAGGTGTGGTTTTATAAGTTTCTATTTAGATTTATATATAAGTTTTTAAACATTTTTTACACCACAAAAACTGGAAACTTTTGGGATCCAAAGTTACTAACATGATTATAGCTGTCACACAATATTCCATAAAGGATGAGACTACAAACTCTCTCCAGCCACCTTTCAAATCTACAGGAAAGAAGAAAGAAAATTTGAGAAAAGGAGTACCACTTTAAAGTATGGGTTGTTTTTGTCTGCCTTATATGCTGCCAATTTCCTCTCACCTGGTGAATGTCCCAGTGACTGAGCTCAGCTGGTGTGTGAACCTGATGAGTGTTTTTATCCACGGTGAGGTTGAGGTGAGTGCTGAGCCGCTCCAGCTTTACATGGTGCCAGTGCTGGTCATCAAGCAGACTACCCAGTGAAACAAGAAGCTGTCCGCCAGAGGATGAACTCACACCTGCAAGGGAGGTGAAGAACAATCAATGATGGTGTATTTGATGGCTGCTCAATGACTCCAGCTAATGCATAAATCCTCTTACGTGCACTTCCTGCTGAGGAACTTTGATTTGTTTCTGAGGTGTACACCTCAAAAACACTTCAAGGGGCGCCCCGGTAGCTCACTTGGTAGAGCGCGTACCCTTGGCTGCATGTCATCCCCTCTCCCACCTTTCCTGTCTCTCTCTCTACAGCTGCACTTTCAAATAAAAGCCAAAATGCCCAAAAAATAATCTAAAAACAAAACAAACAAAAAAAACACTTCAAGGTCAGCATTCAGTGTGTCCTTCTCCATAATGCATTTTTAACAAGGACAAACACGCTTGAAAAAATCATTTTGCCTCTTCGTTCTGGCAGTAGGAAAACTGAAAAGAAGGTTAGTGTTTGATTTATCAAAACAAAAAGTCGTGGAAACATTGCAGCGTCAGTGGAGTATTTTCATCTTTTGTTTCAAACAGTGAGCAGGTCACTGAGGTCAATCTCTCTCATTAGAGCGCACATATCTGTATGCTGGCAGGGAGGAAGGACCCACCACGATAAACGATGATGCTGCAAAATGACAGCAGGACATAATTAATGACAGACCCAACACCAGCAGGTCCAAACTGGTGGACCCGTCTCTGCATCCCCTAACGTGCTGGGAGAGAAAAGGGTTTCTGCTGACAGAAGGAGCTACAACAGAAGGAGCGAGATACACCAAGTCATTAATTATGATAGATAGATAGATAGATAGATAGATAGATAGATAGATAGATAGATAGATAGATAGATAGATAGATAGATAGATAGATAGATAGATAGATAGATAGATAGATAGATAGATAGATAGATAGATAGATAGATAGATAGATAGATGGCGTCCTCCTGTCCTGGGTTGCATGTAAAGGAGTAGTTTGACATTTTATTTCTGTATATTGTGTTTTGTTGGTGCTCTTTGGCCTCAGTTAGCAAAAGGTATTATGTAAATGAACCAAGGCAAGCTACCTTGAAGGTTGGTAGTACTTTCAAAAGTCTTAAAGTTATATTTCTCCGTTTGAAGCATACAACTGGACTTTTCTTGTGTCTGCTTTGGTTTCAGCTTTACAGTTTCAGGTGTCGTTGCCATCTCAACAGCTTAGTTTTGAATCAAACTGTGATCACGGGGTTGATTGCTTATGTGATGCCAGTACTGTCAATCACATCTGATCAACCACTCAGTCCAGCCTAGTTGTCGAGTGTTAAACTTAAGTTAAATTTAGGTATAATAATACCTAAGGATGTCTTTTTTTTTTCCAAAATTGATTGTTGCTTCTCAAGTCACAAATATTTCATGTTGTAGAGAAGCACTACCAAGGTTTCAGGGGCTTTACTCAAAGTGTGGAGCTGCCAGGAGGTGATTCGCTTCGCTTGGCATAGAGACTTGAAGGAGGGGGAAACAGCTAGCCCGGCTCTCTCCAAAGTTCAGAAATACACCTACCGACACCTCTAAAGCTTGTTAATTAGCATGTTAAATCTCATTTGTTCATTCCGAACAGAACAGAAATGTGAAACAACTTTTTGTGGTTTTCGAAGGAGCTGCTGTTCACCAAGAAACAGCACATAACTCTTCATAAAGACACAGATTGTTGTTATTCTGTGCATTAAACAGATTAAACAGAAGAGACACAATGTGTTCGTTAGGGAGCTTTAGAGGTGTTGGTATAGCCTACTGTAAAACATCATACAGGAATTTCGTGGAATCAACTCATCTTTGATCATTAATTCAATGTACATATATTATATAGCCTAAGTTATTGAACTTAATTCAGTTAGTTTTACATTTTCACAACTGGTGAGCCCGCTTTGAACGAAAGATTCGAGTTTAGTTCAGTTAACTCACATTTTGAAGGCAGCAGGGAAACTTTTTTAAGTTGAACCTGCCACCCAAGTCAAGTCAGTTTTTATTTATATAGCCCAATGTCACAAATCATAAAATTTGCCTCAAGGGACTTTACAATCTATACAGCACACAACACCCTCTATCCTTAGACCCTCGATTTGGAGGAGGAAAAACTCCCCCCAATTTTTTTTACAGTGCACTTTAGATGGAGCCATGACACCTGTTCTCTCCTTGCTTCCAGTCTTTATGCTAAGCTAAGCTTATCACCTCCTGGCACAGACATGAGAGTTGATAACAGCATTTCCCAAAACTATTCCTTTCATGATTAGGCCATTTAATGAGGTGACATATTTGGTTACAGCATGAATAAGTGGAAATAGACATCGAGTGATCACTACCAGAAATCTGAGGGCAAAAAATTACAGAAACACTTAACTTTCATTCATTCTCCCCTTCTTACCCTCTGTCAGTCTTACTTTCCCTCATTCCTCCTCTCCTTGCCTGCATAACTGTGTTGTGTGACAATAACTGCTTGATTTATCCAAACTGAGCGGGCTAATATTGAATTTTCTTGTCTTTAAGCTGAGGAGACTGCGCTGAACACTTTCCAAGAATCCAAGAATCTACCGTTCCAGACAGCTCCCTGGGGCAATATCACCTTATCATATTCTGTCTGCTATTCCATTATGGCTCTTTGCACAAACTCTAAATCTGTTTATGAAGGACGACAATGACAGGTCTTATCGGGAGACAGACTGTTATAATTGTTTCAGCATTTCAGCATCACGTGGTGCGACTATTTGAAATACAGCTCGGCTGTAAAAAATAATGTACTTTCTCTAAACCAATTCTCAGCTTTAGTCACAGTTGGGAATTGAGTTTATTACCATAAAACAAACTGGAAAAAAAGGAAACAGCACAGTGATATTCAGGGAAAGGATGTCACTGCTGTGTCAGGTCTCTCTCTGTCTCTTCAATTCAATTCATTGGGGCTTTATTGGCATGACGTTTTGATTTTAAAAAGCATGTCGCCAAAGCATGTTCTTAAACCGATTAAAGTAGATAGTACATACAATGAATACATAACAAATAACTCACAGTACATGGACTGAAACGACTACTTATTCATATCACTTAAAACTTGATAACATTAATAATATATATAGAGAGCTAAAACGATTAGTCAATTAATTGATAGGCAGAAAATGAATCACCAACTATTTTGATAACCGATTAAGCATTTAAGTCATTTTTCAAAGATTCTCTGGTTCCAGCTTCACAATTGTTATTGTGAGACATTATATACATAAGCGATTAATTGATTAATTAAGGAAAATAATCAGCAGATTACTTGATAATGAAAATAATAGTTAGTTGAGACCCTACTTACTGTATTTTATTATTCCCCTGCCAGTTCTGCCAGATTTCACCAAAAAGAGTTGGAATTAGCTTCTCTTGGAGGGAAAGGAATTTGTGGAAAAAATTGGGCTAATTTTTTTTGACTGTTTCGTATTTGGGGAATTCTGTAGGAACATTTACTTCCATCTTCTGCCCCGTTTCAATAAGCCAACTGATGGTCAGTAAGTCTGGGTAAATTTTGTCAGTGGACATCCTGGTGACCTGGAGGTTTAAGACACTGACCATGTGATCACCAAGTCCCTGGTTTGAGTCAGAGCATGGACCTTAGTTGCATGTCATGCCTTCTCTCTCCCTACACTATCTACTATCAAAAGTAACAGCGAAAATACCCCAAAATACACAAAAGTACACACAAGACATTTCCCTCTTGACTATGTAGCTATGTGTGTAGCTTATCATCTTTTTATTTTGAAATACAAACTGTATTGTTGCTGCACACAAAGGGAATCAGCAGTAAGCAACTTATGAAGAGGTGAGTGTGTTACAGTAAGGGTCTCATGGCTAACTTAGCAGTCTCGGGCTCCTCTGAAAATACAGAGGCTGCTGATTGAAACTCTTATGAGGCTGTTTACAACAGAAACTACTGGAGGCTCACTGTAAATCACTGTAGAAAAAAGTGGAATAGAGTAAGCAAATGCAACAGTAATCACCACAATTCATCGTCTTCTATTTTCTCTGCCAACTGGCACACTTTGTCCGGGGAGATTCATCTCTTTTCAACAGTGCTCAGCAGATGCCTCGGGGAAGATCTGGTTGTAGCTTTTGTTGCTCTGTGCGATTAGTGAAAACCTTTGTGATCGTGCTGAAGTTTTGTCACTGTAAAATCAGAAATATTTTGTGTTTTATTGCGCCAAAGCACAGCCAGCAACCAGAAACCAACCACAGCATGTCCTTATTATTGAGGATACAGAGAAAAGACAGGCTTCCACTTAACATGCAGCTTGCCCTGCACGCCTCTCTGAACCCATCCTAATTTAGTCAGCAATACTTAACACCATTCGTCCAGAACTCACTGGAGCAGGACACACTAGACCCCTCGGTGTGTTTACTCCCGTATATTACAGCTTCCCGGTGACAGTTCAGAGTTGAACTGAATTATGAAGCAGTGGGCTACATTATAGCAAACTGACATTTTGATAAATGTAAAGCAGAGAGGAAATGAGATGGTTTTGGATAGCGGACATAAATCTTAATGAGCCAGCCAATTTATTCCAACTGCTTGGACAGCCACAGGGAGATAGAGAGGCTGTCTAACTGTTGTATTTATCTGTTTGTTTGCCAGTCTGTCTGCTTGCGTACTGCCTATTGGTCTGTCTGTATGTCTGTTGTAATTCATCATTAATATATGCTAATGGATGTTACGCTGCGTCTCACAAAAACGCATCTGCTCTGGCTGAGCTCTTTACGTTTGTGTGTTCATAAGCTACACATATCCCTGATGCCTAGTGTTAGCCATCATTAGCCAGCTTTAGCTCTTCTGTGTCTCAGCCAGCTTGTTTTCCTCATGATGCGACATGTATCACTGTTAAAGGGAGGCCCGGGACAGACGGGATCAGGTTGCCAAATGGGAGCGATAAATATGAAGAGCCTCAGAGAGCAGCACACACTCTGGAGCTATGGAGATAATGCATCTAATCTTTAGGTTTTATTTTTGCTCCCCTAGTTTGAGCTTCTCCTCTCTTCTCTGTTTCCCTCTTTCCTCTTGAGCCAACAGCTGACTGTGAAGGAGCATGCTGTGGCTCGGGGTGGATGCTCCAAGCTATTGATCTAAATTACACTGTCTGCCGACTGCAAACTCCTGGGAGAGTGTGAGGGAGGGAGGGGACGGGTGAAAGAGAGGGAGAAAGAGAGAGGATAGAAAGACAAAGAGCATGCAATTGAAAAAGGCAAATAATCGCCGCTGAAAAAACAATCTAGCAGGGGCACAATTGTGGCGACATATGAGAAAGGCTGTGATAAATAACAATGGAGAGAGAGGAAAAAGCAGTAAGGGGGCAGCCAGGCAGGGACACAAAGAGAGCCAGAGGAAGAAGCATGCAGTGACAGCGCTGTGATTGAGGCAGGGGTTGTTGTTTTTTTCTCAGTATTGGATTATCATAGCTCAATCTAATCTCTGCTCCGTTGCAAAAACGAGCAGTGTTTATTTTCGTTCCTAGCTACCCAGAGTTCTTTGAGCAGTTTGTTGACTATCAGCTCAGGGCTAGCAGGGGGATGTGACAGGCGTCACTCAGGGAGCTGATGTCAGACTGATGGCTTTTGCAGATAACGCCTCTCTACCACTGACAGATAGATAATACCACCAGGGAATTAATACTCTTCCACCCCTTCCCAACTAGAGGGAATTGGACAATATTCTGTTTCATTGTAGGAATGTAGAGAAGGAGTGACAGAGGGAGGTTAAGACAAGTGTGGAGGATGGAAGGAAGCAGAGAGAGAGAGGTATATGCTACAGCTGAATACAGCATATTTAGATTTTCCACTTTTCCACCAGAGCAATTTCTTCCAGCTTACTTTTCTTGCCAAAATGGCAGCTTAGGGACGCCCTGGTGGCCTGTGGGGGGATTAAGGTGCCGACCACCACAACATCCCTTGTTCAGGGGACAGGGGACCTTTGTTTCATGTCGTTCTCCATTTCCCTCTCAGTTCATCTCTAATGTCAACTATCAAAAAAAGTCATAAAATGCCCCCAAAATACTGAAAAACAAGTAAAATAAAGCTTGAAAGGTAGTTTACTCTAGAAAGCTATTTTCTAGAATAATTATCAATGAAGTGGAGTGTATAATCTGTAAACATAAACTGTGCAGTTTAACACGTGACTGGTAACACAATAAGGGTACATTAATTAACATTAGTTAATGCACATATATTAATGAACATGTATGTCATGAAGTTCACAGCTAAGCCATTTCATTAGGAAAAGCTGTTTGTTTTTATACATGTTTATTTAAGGGTAATGATTGTCTACTTACTTGTCCATCCTCCAACGTATGACTTATTTTTGGTAAAGGTTGAGATCAGTGGACACACTCCATGGTCTTCATGTAGAGGTTTGCTTGTTCCTTTATCTTCATGTAGACCTTCCTCAACTTTTACGCTAACCTATATATTATTGTGCATGTTATATAAGCTTTACTTAACCATAATTGACCATTTATTAATGCTCTCTGTGACCCTTATTGTAAAGTTTAAAACATGTATCCCTTAATTACACTTCATAACTGTTAGTTAATGGTTATTACTGCATTAACTAATGTTAATTAATGTATCCTTATTGTATAGTGTTACCAGGTGAATTAATCAGACATGCAAGATCGAGACTCCATTTGGAAATCAGAGTGCAGCGTGTCAATCAACAGGTGAAGTGCATACAGTATATAGCCCTAACGTTACAGTTTGATGTCCAACAACAATTCTTCCATGCCTAAAAATCACTGAAACAACATACAAGAAATGTCTGCATGTGACAGATTTTCCTTCCTCGCCACTGCACGCAGGTCAGCACTATAATGAAGGTCGTATACTCCCATCTTTCCACATATCCACATGGTGAAATGTGCCACAGGTTGGGTGAGCATTCCTATGGAAGTCCAGTATTAATGTTGTTAATAGTGGTTTTGACCTATCATTAGGCCCTGCAGTGGGTATCTGGCTATGCCGTCATACATCTGCAGGCCTTGTGACAGGTGGCACCATTCTCTAACCTTGACTCTGGCCTTTGAATCCTACTCTCTTTTTGTCCCCCATCAGGAATCTCTTGAAGGCCAGCATGGAGAAGAAGAACAATTACAACGACCTAAAACTGTTTCAATGTACATATGGGCATGTGATTATTGTTTTAAGTCAGACACAAAAAATGTGAACCTATCCTTTAATTACCCAAAGTTCTGTGTTTAAAATCAAACTTAATTTAGGTCAAGAAATCCTGTTTTTCCTGGAAAAACTATTTCATATTCCCGGGATGTAATAATTTAAAAAGTACAGGAAAATCTTCAACCATAAATGAAGGAAGGAAAGAAACGGGTTAGTGAGCAGAGCGGCAGAGTACTCCCACAGCCAGATGGCATGGTTGATGAGAGGTCTGCCATATGGTGATAATACGACGGCCTGGCAGTCCAGCAACACCTCAGGTTTAACCTCGTTTACACCAACAAAAACACACACACACTCACACACACACACACACACACACACACACACACACACACATTCCCTCCCATAGTCTCCACAGTGCTCCGTTCTGTGCTGGTAGAGGCCATGGATCATATTATGCTGTGCTAGCCCACTGTGCTCCACAGAGTTCATCCTTAACACATGTTGCTAGCATCCATCATAGATTAAAAGAGAGAGAATATGAGAGAGGATGCCAAGCTGCGAGCGAACCAGAGCGAGAAACAGAGAGACACAGTTGATCGAGGGAAAGTGAGAAAAAGAAAAAACTGAGACAAGAGTAAACATGTTTTCCCCAACAAATGATGTAGCCCTCCTTCACAGTCAATCACCAACATGCATGTTTCCTTGAACTGACCTGTGGCTGCACGTCTGCATGGTAAACGAAACTAATTCCCAAAGTTTCTTTAAAATCTGATTAGTTTTGCCTGAGATATTGCTTGAGACATACAGATAAACAAATAAACACTGTATTGAGCTAATCAGCATATGCAGAAGGCAGCAGAATTCCTGTGAGATTCCTTAAAATTGGATCAATGGCATCTTAGAAATCACATCTGACAAACACGCAAACAAACCAGCAGATGGACGGAGACCAACTTGAAGCTCCCTCCATTTCATTGTGAGGACTAAAATACGCGAGATATTAAATTCCTTATATAGAGACGGGATGGTGGATGCTCTGGAGCCTGAGTAAGTGCATAATTACACTGTGCGGTTTAGGCGTTTAGCTGACATTTACCCAGAGCAATGAACAATGAACGAACAGAGATAGATACGGCTGCAAACTTTGCCAGAAAAGTCGTCCAAGTTCCAAAATGCTTAATTAAATTCAAATATCCAAAGTTTCAGCCGCCCTACGTCGCAGGCTTCCAATCCTTGTCCTCAGGAAGTCGACTACTGCTGTTTTTTGTCCTACCAAGAATTTAACTGCATTCACTTGGGCTTCCAGGTTTAAAATAGTCCATGAATATACAGTATGTCAAGAACGAAAACCAGCAGGACTTGAAGCTTAAAGTAAGAACCCACCTATCTGTATTTAAATAATATATATAACACACATGATGGCAGCAGGAGTTGCACTAATGGATTTCTTTTGCACAAGCATTTGCTCTTATATATTGTAAGGTATTGTAATGTATATGTTGTATACAGCTTTTTAATCTAATCTCTGAAATTTCTTATTTCATTTTTGCTCATTTCATTCAAATAGATCTGATTTCTTCTGTCTCCTCTGCTGCTGTAACATGTAAATTTTCCCCCAGGGATCATTAGCCTTATCTCATCTAAATACGGGAAGAATAATGTCGTACCTTGCTGGTGGTAGAGCAGCAGCCGTCCTTTCTCCAACACCAGAGTGAGGCTGTGATCTCTCTGTCCCTCTGCATGGAACAGCGTCCCAGAATTCGTCAGGGTTTTAAACTTCAGGGAGATGACCTCCATCGCCGTCCAGCTCGGCCTCACGCTCAGCCTGTAGACCACGCTGCTGCTGCCGTCAAAGTTGGCCACGTCAGAAGCTACAGAATAACAAAGAGAAGGTTGAGGAGCTTTATTATACAAACAAAAGCAATTCTTCAATAACATTAATAAGATTTCACCACATTTATCAATTTAAAGTACATACTACGCAACAGTTTAATGGGAAATTTTACCTTACACTTCTAGTAAGTATGGTAGAAACAGAGACCAGTATCAATACAAACTGTCACAGTGTTGTATGTAGTTTACTAATGTCACTGAATGTGTAGCTAGTAGTATAGCTACTTGGCTGAAAAGAGTGAGTTTGTATTGACCAACATGTGGGTTTAAGAGGTTAATGTGAAAATCTTCAAGCCCTGTTGGAAGATAGAGACAAGCACACCTATAAAAGAGGAGTGAGCTTGTGAGGAATTTGTTGTGTACTGAACGTTTCAATTTTTTTCAATTCTCATTGAACACCACATGAGACAGTGAGGTCACTATAAACCTCACAAACAACAGCCCATATTTCCTGCTGCACGACAGTATTTTTATTGTTTGAAGGTATTGAATTTCTCTGTTTATTCCTCTCTGAAACAACAGTTTCTAATGAGCCAGAAACCCGTCTGCCCCTTAATGTACAAACCCTTCAAACACCACGATAAAACCATATGGTCTCGTTTCTGCTAATGACTACAGAGCAGCAACCACAACCCTTAAAAAAAGACCAGCGAGAGTAATTAAATCTTATTGTTGTGAAAGCAGAAATCCTGTGAATCTGTAAGATAAAAATGAATATGTTTCCAGCATCATTAGTGTTTTCCTCAAAGCTCACAGCTCCAATTAAAAAAATGTTATGTTTACAGTATAAACAATGACCCCTGCAGCATTGGGTGGCATCAAATGTGATTAAAGCACACTGTCGACCACTTGTACTCAGTGTATTATGTTTCCACACCTTCATCAGGTGTAATTCAGTTTTTTTCTTTTTATTTTACTTGATGAAGGCTGGAGGACTGAAGCAGCTTTAATAAACTAACTGCATAATTGCTTTAAAAAGTGACTAAAGGCAAAAAATATATTCTAGTTGCAGTCTGATCATGCTTTTGAAGGTGTTACACTTTATTTCTTTGTTTATCAAAATCAAACCACACCTCCAACAAACCTTCTGCAAAGAGGGTGTTTCCTGTTTTATTTCACACAAAAACCAAAAGCAGTTGCTGATACAGCCAATACGCATTCTTACAAGATGCGACAGGTCAACACTGTGCAGTATGAATAGAAGAACTTGGGCCTGTTTGAACCATAAAGAAATCTCTCTTTGTTTCATAAAACAATCAACTAAACTTTCTGCAAAAACCAAAGCCTATAGAGGACAGTACAGGCTACTACTTCTCTTTGTTTATGTGGAAGAAAAATGAATGCCTAAAATGATTAATGTTTATTTCATCGTTACATGCAGCATCTTTGATCCATGTCACTAAATGCCAAAATGTTCTAAAATAATGAATATTTCTAGTATTTTTACTCTTACGCAATAATCAGTGCTATAATGTAAATAAGCCTGAACAGGAAAATTGAAAATTCAGATACATAACTTTAGGTTTATATCTTCATTTCAGTAGATATCTTATTTTTTAAAGGATTAACACGACCCAAAACTGACAAAGAAGTCAACGACTTACTATATCGACATCCATATATCTCCAGTCTGAGTCCAATCCTCCCGGTGGGGTTCCAGTCCAGAGGAATCAGGCGAAGGTAGCGAGCTATCACCGGCTGTTTAAGCTTGTACTGGACCACGGTGTCTGCATTACTGTTACCTGGAAAAGCCTGAAATAACAGAACAACATGTTAGTTTGCCTCATTTTTACATCCAATCATCCATGTTTTACTGGTTGCAGCTGCACTTTGGAGTAATTAGTTCCTTGAGTACCTTAAACAGGAACAGAGGATCTTTTATTTTTTTGTACTTTGATGCTCATAATCAAGCTGTTTACTATGAGAGTGTGTCCTCTTTTGAAGTTTCGCTGCCATCCTAGACTCTAAAAGCTATAATCTTCTACTGACAAAAAAAATATGATATGTAGATAGAACCATGTTTGTAAGGAAAGGATCTTTAAAAGAAAGAGATGCACTAGTTCTCGTTGAAATTTACAATTTGAGTGTGGAGAAAAACTCGCCCTAACCTCCCTGATCCCGAGACAGTCTTTCTGCATTTTCAAACTTGGAGCTCACAGAGGCCATTGATCCTAACTGCTGATAACGTCTCGCCCTCTCTCTCTCTCTGTCGAGTGATCAATAACGCTGGGACCTATTCTGTCTCCGTACCAAGCCTCTCTTAAAAAGACTAATGGCCTCTATTTTCCCAATCAGCTGGCCTGTGGGAATCCAGTGGGATTCTCTGGTTGACGGGCAAATAGGGCACACAGAGCAACCCACGCATTAACATCTGTAAGGAGGGAAAAAAACAAGCTGCATTTGTGGTTTGTGTGGCATGTGATTTGCTTGTGTTCGTCCTCTCTACTTGAGAGTGCGTGTCTGTCATTCCGCGTGTGTGTCCGCTGAGTGTGTGCTGATGTGGCTGTGCGAGTGAAATTGGCTTTCCTGGCGCTGCATAATTGTGATCTCAGTGCCGTCTTCAGTGCTTTGAAGGGCTGAGCCGGCCGGGCAGCAGAGCGTTAAGCTCAACAAACGGCTCTGTTTCCTGCTGAGAAGGCTGAGGAGAGTGGCATCTCATTTACTTGCCCGAGCATGCTTTGAAATATGAGTAGCCTCTGACAAGACCTCAGTCAAGAGGAGAGAGAGGAGGGTAGAGAATGAGACGAGGAAGAGGGAGGAAGGTATGAGAAAGAATGAGAGAAAAGTGGGGGAAGAAGTACTCGGGTCCTTTACTTAAGTAAAAGTACCAATACAATAGTGTGAAAATACTCCTGTCATGATCTCCTAAGGACTCTTGTTTGGACTCTGTGTTTTCTGGTCTTTGTTTCCTGTTTTATTTTGTAATCCTTTCTGTCTGGTCTGTCTTGTTCCTGTCCTCATGTCTCATTTCCCGCTCTTGATTAGGTTCACCTGTGTCTTGTTTCTCACCTGTTTCTGACAACTCCGTTACAAGATAAAAGTCCTGCATTCAAAATCCTATGTAAGTAAAAGTACAGCAGCCTGTTCAAACACAGCTTAGTTTGCAGGTAGGGGAGTTACACTAATGGGTTGCACTCATAGACGACACGTCTCCACTTCCTCCCACTGCACAAAAATGAAGCCAAAATATCCTGGATACGGGCGCTGCTATCTTGCGCTGGTGACGTCATTTGGAGCCAGAGTCTGCGCAGTAGTGATCTGTATCGAAGTCCCTGTCCGAACCAATCGCAAGCACACTCACAGTTGTCAATAATGATGTGACACCCCCTTTGTATATCATCAAATAACTAATTAAAACCAAATTTATCAGAAGAATTAGCACTTGAACAAACATCAGCATGATAAGAACTACCTAAAATGGCAGAAACCATCTTTGGGAACATTTTATTTGACGTGTACTTTGATTTTTCAGTTTTGCCCACGTCCCGTCCGCTAACAAGTTAGTTACAACATAGAGTTACTGTTGCTGGGATTACACAAGGGCACAAAGAAGACTTTATGCTGCATTCACTTGATATGGGAATTGTCTCTGGCACAACTTGGTTGTAACAGAAAATGTTGAAGTGTTGACATCAGCAGAATCATTTCGCCAAGAGGGAGGTTTCTCAGATACTTTTGTTGAGATTTTCATTATTTATGACCATATTTGTGTGTGATACAGCCGTCCTCACCTTCACTCAATCATCAAAGTACAGCAGAAGCGATCGATAAATTATAATAATTAATGGGGTAACAAATACCTTCGTGGAGGTATACCTCCAATTGAGGAGTGAGTTATTGCTGTTAGGAATCAAAAAGAACCACTGAAGCCTCCTGTTGGGACGAATGTTTTATTAGCAAGAGATATTTCTCAACTAAACACACAATCAAACAAACAAAGTTATTAATAAAATATCATCCGATTTTCCAGTGTTGAAAAGGTCTTGGAGTATGGATCTAAGCTGCTGTATAATTAATGATAGATGGAACGAGGTCTGGAGCCCAGTCCGGCATCATTGGACTCCCAGTAGGTTTCGGAGAGTTGGTTAAAGGCCTGACAGCACTTGCTAGAAATGCTCGTCTAATAAAGGGTCACATGGGAATGTGTCTCTGTTCAAAAGTTTGGGACTGATGTATTGCAGAAAAAGTGTGTTGTGACAAAAGTTTGATTTGAGCCTGATCCCGTACTTTGCATAATAAGGGTTTTGTCTAGACTGCCTAATCAACAACATAATAAGTGGCTGTTTAGAGTTTTGCTGTTACCAAAAAGTAGATTTTAGTAGTAGTGTAATAGTAGTGTCGCTCCATCCATTCACGACTGGACTGATGCACTGTGGAAAATAAAATTAACTTGCAAAAGTCATATAGGATCTGTATACATATAATTTTATGTCACCCTTCTTAGCAACCATGTCCTGAAGACCCAGAGAAAGGAAGTTACCAAATTAAAGTGTCTTATTTTAATAAGACATGTACATACACCTACAGTACATGACTATTACACGTTTCCACTTATTACAGTAAGTTTTATGACTTGCAGAGACTAACTCCCATACAATACTCCAATACAAGTAAAAGCATCAAAAATGTTACTCAAGTAAAAGTATTATTAGCAAAATTTTCTTAAAGTACTATCCTCCTGAAATGAAGGAGAGTAGAAGTCTAAAGTAGCATGAAATGGAAATACTCCAGTAAAGTACCTCAAAATTGACAGTACACTTAGTAAAGTTACTTTCTACCACTGGAAACATGTGACAAAGAGTCCTGAACACTGTTTTGTGATGGGTCACAAGCCATAAAAGGTGATGGGCAGATTTTTAACAATGCCATGTACATAAACTAATCCAAAGTTTTATATGAAACATCTTAATTTCAAACGTAACTAGTGACTAAAGCCATCAAATAAAATAAATATAAAATATAATATTTGTCTTTCAAATGTAGTGGATTAGAAGAATAAAGTAGCATGGAGTGGAATTACTCCAAATTACTCAGTACAAGTACCTCAAACTTGTACTTAAGTAAATGTACTCATTTATTTTACAGCACTGGACAGCAAACTAGAGAAAGACAGAGCATCTAAGCCGAGGAGTCAGTGGGAAGCTGTGACTGATACAGCTGTTTTTGCAGTCAAATCTCCTCCTTAACCAACACTTTAAGCTGGCCTGACTAATATATGGAGCTTTGAAAACACTCCCGAGAGCTGAGCTGGGTTTATCACCTTTCATGCTGAGTGTCAAATCAACAAGTTTTTAAGCTGCGAGAAGTCATACCCTGTTCTCTCTTAAGTGATGACTCCCGGGCTTCACAGAGTCTGTATCCTTCACTGTGAGAAAATCGCATGCTGTCAAATCGGGATCAAAAGCTGTTCTCCGGGCTGCTACTGTAACAAGGCGGGTGTACTGTCTTCCATAAAGGAGAGAGGAGATGCTTGACTGCCTCTGAATCATATCTAATGTTGTTCAATCAACGGAGGGCTGCACGGCTTCCTGTCATTCTGACATGCAGTAGTTTGCTTGGTGGTGATCAGTCAGTCTGCAGTCTAGTATTCTCTCTCTTTACTGAAACATGGAACAGGCACTAGCTTAAAAGAAAATGCTATAAAAAGCTGGAAAATAATGATTTTGAGAAAGAAGATGAAACACTAGGCAACATGTGCATACATGAAACAACCACAGTACTGAAGGAGAGCAGAGGAAAGGGCCTCAGCTGTGACTATCTCCCCATGTCTGCAGGGAGAACTTCAAACATGAGCTCGAGTATCAGCTGAGCTACAGAATATCTTTTTAGTCACCACATGCATGGCTCAGTCAGACATGTCATTCACATTCACATTTCAGGCACTGAGCTGACAGTCCTATCGAGACTGGCTCACAATGACGGAGCTGGCCAGTGTTCCATCAGCGACTTGCTTGGAGACTGTTGATGGACACCCTCGCCGCTGTAGGAATCAAAGCTGCGGCTTTTTGTGCGCCAGGCAGTCTCTCCAACAGCACCAGCCTCCCGTCAGCGGAGGTTCAACTGTTTGACAGCAGCTCCATGCAGTCAACAAAGCCCTGCCCAGGTTCCTTTCGTTGTTGTTATAGTTAGGGTTGTTTCTCCCCTGTCCTCTTGTGGTTATGTTTTTTCCCTTTCCCCAGTGTTTCTGTGTGTGTGTGTGTGTGTGTGTGTGTTGGGCGTGGCTGTGAATCTCTGGCACCTGTTCTCCACCTGCGCGGCTGGGGCTCATCATCCAATCATCCTGGCAGCTCTTATATACCCGGCTCAACTCTCCAGACTTCGCCAGATCGTTCCGTTTGCCAGTCGGTAAATGTGTCTAGGCCTGCAAACCAGGATTAATTCCTAGCCCAGTACGCTTGTGTTTTCTATGTGTTTTTTGACCTCGTTTTTCCCTGTGGATTCTAGACACCACCACGACCCAGCCGCCAGCCTGCCTCTGCCAGACTTCACTTCCGGTTACTCCACGCCCGGACCGCCTACCTCCGAGTCTGCCTGTCCAGCCCGTCCTTCCCTCCGGGTCTCCCCTCGGCTAGCACCACTGCCTTTACTATTTTTCTGAATAAACTGTATTCTTTTTGGACACGCCTGAGTTTCGCGTTTCCGTCTTTGGGGTCCCGCTCTGACGCTACCGTAACAGTTGTTCCGTCCATTATTAATAAAGAGTGAAAGGCTCCTGGTGAGCAGGCTTGATGCTGCAAGCTGTACCAGTCCCCACAGAAATGTAAATTATGCCACTGACAGTCAGGCCAAATGTATTGTAACTTCAATGAACCTGAGTTCTAAAGCTGTCTTCATAGCAGTCAAAATGCATAATATCGATTATTATATTACAAATGGCGTCAAGTTTTTAGATTCATCAGACAGCCATTGGTTTGAATTAATTTCAGTACAAAATCAAATTGCTTTGTGTAGACTTGAAATAGTTGTTTTATATTGTTTTTTGTCAGTTTTTTAAAACTTCCCTTTGTGCTACATTGAAGGATGCTCCAACAGCCAAGATAACAAATTTAAAAAAGGCAACAAAATTTAAAACAAGTGTTTCAAGTTTCTGCAAGTTGATCTTCATACCACAGTGAAATGAATTATTTGATGTCTCTAAAGGAAAAAAATGAGTTAGTACAATGTGTCGACGTCAGAAGGCAAAGGTAGTTATAGGTGTTCTGAACGGCCGTACTCAAAGGCGGAGTGACATTTCTGATGAAGATGCTGTTTGACTATCCAATGAGCAGTTTGTTTGGAGCATATGACGCCTAAAGTATCTGCTGTCTGAAGCAATGTTATTATTATTATTTCTGTTGACCTACAGTATAAGCTTTGACTTACCACATTCTTTCAGCTGACCAACACAATGTGTTTTTATTTGTATTGCTAAGGTTTCCTGCAGATGACTTATTGCAAAACTAGTCGTCTAACACATTTTGTAACCCCTGCACACTGACTCCAAACTTTAAATGCCAATCAGATTTTCATTAGTCAAAAAAAAAAAAGGATCAGAGTGACATGGAAAAGTTTGGAAAATATATTTGTGATATGGATTCAGTATGCAGGAATTTGAGCTTTCAGCTGAGAAAAAAGAGAACCATGTGTAAATTTGTACTCTCGGATTCATAATCCTTGCGCATGGATTTGTAAATCGTGTGCACAGATTTGTAAACGGTTTACAAATCTGTGCACATGAATTATGAATCCGAGAGCACTGTTTATAAACCATACGTACGGATTTGTTAGGCAACAAAAGCACTTTGGTTAAGGTTAGAAAAAGATTATGCTTTTGGTTAAATGTCGATTCATTTCAAGTCACTATTGAATTTTTCAACATTTAACCAAGACCACTCTTTCCCAAATCTTAACCAAGTGCTGTAAGTGCCTAAACATAACCATTGTAATTATTAACATGTGTAATTATGCTGTAGTTGCTACGACCAGATATTGTTTAGCAAGAACAGATATTGTAACGAAAACTAATGAAATACTTTGTCAAGGAACATTTTACTGATACATCAGAATCAGCATTTTGAAACTTGGCAAATATGGCAATTAACAACATTAACAACAATAACTGATTATAGCAGGAGAGTTACCCCTAAGCTGTCTTCCTGCCGGTGTTGTCTCCAGTTGTGTCCTGTGTCGCTGAACATCAACAGGTAAGCCGTCAGCCAATCGGAGCTGCCGTAGCGTCCCTGAGTGGCAACAACAGTGACTTGGGTCCGCCTCCCCAGATCCACCTCCAACCACTGGTATCTGTCTGAGACGAGAGGAGACCAACCTCCGGCTCCTGCACAGGGGACAGAGACAAGAAAGAGTGTTTTTTAATGATGAGAATCACCTTTCACTTCATGCAATAATGTGTGTGTCTGCATGTGTGTGTGTGTGTGTGTTTGTGTGATGGAGAAGAGGCGAGATGCAGAGGCTGGCAGAGGTGACAGAAGAGAGAGGGGATCAGGAGACAAATTGTAGAATGGAAATGTGATTCATTACATTTTAATCTACTTGAAATGAAACTTTAAAACTATGAATTTATAGCGTAGAGTAGACACTCCGTGCTACGACTTTAAAGATGGCCAATAATAAATCCCCCAGTTTGGATATGAATGCAAACTGCTTGTTTATATGTTTGAGTAATGTCCGTAGATTAGTGGCGAGGAGTTTGCATATGACAGGAATGCCAAAGAGAAGGGTTAAAGTACTGGGAAGGTATATTAGCTAATGCTCTGCACTGGGCTGCACTAGCTATGTGTAAGTTTGGAGTTTACGCGCTACTAACATTTTAACAGTTGCACCAGATGGAATAGTTCCAACGTAGGCATAAGTTACAACTTAAATCTTACACCTGGCCCATTTCTAAAGTTATCAGTAGTCAGCACATGCAGAGGAAACCCTGCTTTTATGTTGAAATGTTGCAAAATACACAATAAACTGGCTTTGATTTAAGTCCACTTATACCCTCACAGATTTAAAACCCTGCAATACGTCAAACACTTCCCCTGGTTTCATGATGATGAATAATAAATCCTCATAATCAAAGACATTAAGTGGGATATATTTGAGTCACAAACACTTGAAGGAAATGGATTAGACTGTGAAGCACTAGGATGGTATTTAAAGCAATTTGATGACTCTCCACAACTAAGTGTCAAGATGTGTCCTGCCATTTCATGTATCCGCTCTGGTTTTTATGGGACTACCAAGGTGACAACACTCGGAGGGTGAGTGGCGTATGCTAAGAAAGCATTTAATAGCTTGTTCATTCACATTTCCATGTCTTTTCAACAGTGACTTGCAGAGCTGACGTCCCTCCTATGTCTTTCAGTGTAACGTGCTCCCTTTCCGTCCTGGCGACAGCTGTTGCAGCAGCTGGAGAGGACATCCAGGGATGTAGGAGATTAACTCACACTGTGTTCATATTGTAGTTTTTTAAAATAAAAGTTAGTGCCATCAGAACTGTGGAACCCTGAAGGATGTCTGTCACTGCAATGGCAAACTTTGATGGAAAAATATGCCAAGGTGAAAATGACCAGATTTTGAAAGTTTGAAAAAAAACTGTTAAGCTACATCAGCAGACACACAGCTCTTCCAATCAAAATAATAACAATAATAATAATAATAATAATAACTTTATTTATATAGCAGCTTTAAAAACAGAGTTTACAAAGTGCTTTGACAGAAAAATCAAAAGCAGGATACTCAGAAAGCAATATAACAACAGAAAGTCAAACAGTAAGGCAAAACAAAAGCAAGACAAAAATTAATGATAGATAAATACAAATAAAAAGAATAAAAACAGTAAATGAGTTTTAAGAAGTGATTTAAAAGAAGTTACTGATTCTGCGAGTCTTATCTCCGCAGGCAGGTCGTTCCAAAGCCGAGGGGCCCTGATGGCAAAAGCATGGTCTCCTTTGGAACGGCCAGAAGGGCCCCCACCCGAGGATCCAAGGCTGCAAACTGGCTCATATGGGGTTAACATTTCTGCTATATAGCTTGGGACCAGACCAAGACGTGCTTTAAAAGTGATCAGTAAAATCTTATAATCAGTTCTAAATTGAACAGGGAGCCAATGGAGAGACGCCAGGATTGGGGTGATGTGATGTCGTCTGTAAGAAGCCTAGCCTAGTACGCAGATAAAAAGTATTTACTCCTCTTGAAAGTTTTCATGTTTCATTGACTTACAACATTGAATCAAAGTAGATTTGACACAAATAAGGACAGAAAAAGACCTTTAATGTCTCAGTGAAAACAGATCTCTACAAAGTGATTTAAAACAATTACAAAAATACTGTATAATACAAAACACTTGTTAGCATAAGTTCAGCTTTGGCAGCAACACCAGTCTGTGTGGACAGGTCTCTAACAGCTTTGCACATATAGACGCTGCAATTTTTCCCAAATTTTTTTTCTCAAAGATTCTATATTGTGAAAAATTATATATTTATGTTGCATCTCATCACTGCAGAGAGTTACAGTATATTTTTGACATGGGGACATTGTAGCTGAAAGATTTCAAATTTTGTTAATTATACACAAGGCTCCATTAGTGTATTTGTTAAACTGATTTCACGAGTTGGAGAGATTGTAAATCTGTGTTTATCCTGAAAAAAGTATTTTAAAATCTGATTTGCACCTTGATTTTTGATCTTTTCACTCACCTTTAAACATTCAAAATAAACTGATAAATTCCTGGATTTTTAAGAAATTACGCTGAGCTCCAGTGATCCATGATCTTTCTTGTGTCCAGTTAATGTCCTAAGCCCAAAAGTCTGATTTAATCTTTTGGCACAGTCATCTTTTTAAGAAGTAAATGTGCATGGTATTTAAAGCTGATGGCTCAGCAAAAAGACATGAAAGTAACAAAATGGCTTGATTTGAAAAAAGAAAGGTCTCGGTTCTGAATTAACCTCACTGAGAAGTCCAGCTCCAAAAAGGAAACAAACAAGGAACCCTCATGACTTTACACAGTATGAACTCTATCCTGCGACATACCAGACACTGCGCTCGTAGGCTGTGTTTTTGATTCAGTCATGTTGAACCTGTTGCAGAAGGTCAGAGGGTCAGAAGGCGAAAGAAAAGACAGCAGTGTGGTTTGTGTCATGCCAGAAAAAGAGAGACAGCTGAGAAAGTAAGGGAAAGTTGTGCCTTAAAATAATAGCTAACCTTTGCAGAGACATTGCCAAAATTCACCCAGCTGCAATTTCATTTCTACTTTGGATGCTGCTGGCATCCCCTGCTGAAAGGTGTGTGTGTGTGTGTGTGTGTGTGTGTGTGTGTGTGTGTGTGTGTGTGTGTGTGTGTGTGTGTGTGTGTGTGTGTGTGTGTGTGTGTGTGTGAATGAGTGAGAGAGGGAGACAAAGAGAGAGAAACGAGAGCTATGGCAGAACCTGATTATGAAGAAACATTGCAGGTGATGGAAAAGGCTGATACAAGATAATGACACTTTGAATACTGAGAAGGGTGTGTGTATCTGTGTGTCCCTGTGAGTGAGTGTGTGTGTGTGTGTGTGTGTGTCTGCGCACACGTGTTTAAGAAAAAGTGCTGAGTCAGGGCAAAGCGAATCCATGGTGCCTAAACAGCAGATGGAGGGATTTCTCCCCTACAGAGCACACACACACACTCACGCATGATAAAACAACCAGAATAAAGAGCACTTGAGACTGTGTTGCCATGGTGACGTCATGTTGACACGAAGCCAATACAAATCAATACCATGACACTTCAGATACACAGATTGAAGTGGACACATCCCCTCATGTCATCACATTTATTATAAGGCTACTTAAATAGCTGATTTTAATAGGAAATAGAAGTGGGATCCTTTGGGTTGTGCCGTGTCTGAGGTCATCTTCTTTCCCCTTGCTTCTGTGTTGTTTTTTGTTTTCCTCCACCAGCTGTTTCAGTGCTGTGCTGCCTGCTCGTTAGGACAGCAGCTAAAGGCCAGTGCTAATAAGTACCTCAGTAACAGACATGAACACTGACAGCACAACAGGAGAGAGCAGACACACTGACCTTTACTCATTACGGCTGGATTGGACAGAAGTCAAGAACACAGACGAAGAGAGTGAAAGAGTGACGGAGAGAGAGAGAGGGGCAGAACTCTACAGGATTGCAGAGGAGGAATTAGGAAGAGAGGGAGAAGCGAGAGCGGTAGATACCTCTGCTCATCAGGAGCTGGAGAAGAAAGCAGAAACAGCCCAAATGAAGGAGCAGAGTGTACACATGGACATCTGTCTAGAAAAAATGATTCACTAAATCCACCGTGTTAGTTACGCATTTTTGTTTGATCATTAAAACAATAGTTCCTGTCATGCATGCCTGTCAGTTCTGATCCACTAAATCTCCTTGTTTTCTCTACCTAACTGTCTGTAAAGACACCAAAGCTTTTTCCACACTCAGGAAGGTAATTAAGGTTAAAAACAGGTCAGGAACATCGCCGCTCTGCTGGACATTCAAATTAGCACGTTACCACAATGGATTAACCAGTCAGGAAACCGTGACTTTTGGGGTCAACCACATCAGAGGACCAACCGTCCAAACACCTTAAAACACAGCGGTGGTCAGAGGTTGGAAAAGTGTGTGTGAATAATGCTCCCTCCCACACTTACAATAAACCGTTTGTGTCCTTAAACAAGACACTCAACCCCTAACCATGAAGAGCTGTTCACTGTCAAACAGTACATATCAGTGGTACAACCAGGCAGTAGATCACTTTAGCTCCATGCAAACACTTTAGTATGTCCGGTGATAACGTGCATCCCGTCCCACAGAAACTGTGATATACTGCTAGACTGTTGTGCCAAATACATTTAGCAAGAAATTTAATTGCTGCTTGGATTAGCCAGCCAGAGGAAACACCTTGTGAGAGGCTGCTGCACCGGTTGCATTTGATTATTTTTATGCAAGAGTCACAATATTTTTTCAATGTAATTTTCTTGCAAAATCAATTTACAGCATGCATGCAGTGCATTTGTGATTTAGCCTATAAAACCACAGCATTACAGTTACATTTTTGTGCAAAAGACCTTCATGATGCCCTTGCAACACTGAAAATCACAGCTTGACAGCATCATGACATTACATCAGCAAAACAATATGACAGCATCAAAAGAAATGCCGCTGTTGGTTGAAAACTGCATTTGAACTTTAATTTGTTCAGACTAGAGACACTGAATCTGTTCCAAACCCCCCTGCCACAACAGATCAATACAGTCTAATTACTATAGGACACTATAGTAAATATTATAGGAAACCATCTGGAAAGCTTGCGCCGCTCGCAATAATTAAAACAAAAGATATTGCAGGTGACAGGCACGGGGAGAGGTGGGGTGTAATATGACAGAGAAAAAAAAAACAATACCCATGATTTACCTCAGCCACCTGGAGGTGGAGGTGGAGGTGGAGGTGTTGCAGCACCCTCAGCACACGTGTCTCAGTGTGGAATCTCCTCAGGACCAGCTACGCCTTATGTGCATGATGCTTCTCTAACGGCTTTGTGAAATTGGTATAAAATGGTTACATAAAACTAGGTCTGGGTATTATTTAAAATATTTTATACTAGTAATTGACAGTATTTGATACTTTTTTATCTGTAGAAAACAAACTAAATAAAACATTTCCTGTTTTGAATTATAGGCCTTCATAGCAAAAGGTCTCTCTAACCACAAGCTTTGGAGTGTGACCTTCTTGTTTTCTGAGCATGTGTATGTGCAGGTCGATGGAAGCTAAAATCAATACGAGTTTGATTAGTACATGGTTGTTCAACAGAAACAGATTTTAAAATAAACCTTGCTAAATTGCAGTATTGAGTGCAGAATGTTTTATTATTAAAATGTATTCAACCAGATGCCAATAAAAGCAAACTGTTTTTCTACTAAAAGGTCAACCCTGTGCTAATCTACAGGGAGCACATCAGGGATTTTGATGTCCATGTTCTCATTTACTTAAGTTTTCCAACAAGTCACCCCCAAAAATTAGTGCATTCCTCCAATTAAGTAAATATGTGTCATTGCTGCAAATCATACATGGATTTATTTGTGGCTAGCACGAGAGCATCAAAGGGAATGTTATTTTGGATGCTTCCTCCTGGCACAGTGTTAGGATACAGGCCAAGGACGTGTGGTGTCAAGGCTGGATTATTACTTTTTTATGGCGGCAGGGGTGGGAGATGCAGAAACTCAGAGATAACAAGTTCAGTTCCCACAGCAGTGAGTTTCGTGCCCATCAGAAACCACAAGTGTTTTACAAGTGTCCTTGATTTTCTCCAGATAAGAGCGCCATCTCAGTGCCTAACATCATTTAAAATCAAAATAAGAATCTGCATTCGTGGAACCAACTGCAAAATCCAGTTGCCATGTGCCACTGGGATTATCTTAAATGTGGAGCAGATTTTAGTTGAGAACCTTGTATGGATCAACATATCACTGTAAAATCTATGTTAAAGACGAGCACAAAATCTGACACCAGGATCAAGCTTGTGAAACTGTAAATCTTCCACCTTAAGCTTCAACCCTTTTAAACCCGTTATAGCACATGTATAGATGTACAGTACTACTACTTAAATGCCAAATGATGGCATTTCTGAGTTGCCTAACCTGTCCTGATATGGTATGACTGGCTGAAACATGAAGTGACTATGTAATAATCCTAGAAAAAAGAGTGTGCCATCTGCACACTGCACAGTTTTGTATGCTATGAACTAAAGGAATACCAGACATATTCTGCATTAGCTTTCATTGTTTGTTCTTCAGTGGGGGTTAAAGATCTTCCGTTTCTTGGCTAAATGCATTCAAGCACTTCTACAACACTGTACAGATGTGAAAGCCTCTATTTTCTACATGATACTGTGAACCACAAAGCCTAAACCAGACCTCAGCTTTGCACCAACTCTTCAGAGGTTCAAATTTAGTCTAGCTACTGTATATCGTATTATAAGTGTTTATTAAGTGGAGAATTAGGAATTACTGAATTACAACTGGATTGCACCAAACAAACTAGTAACACCACTCCCACAGCTAGTCCCTCCACAAGAAATAGCTTCAGCCTTCGTCTCTCTTAATAAGAGTAAAATTAAAAGAACATCCACCACATTATTTCTATCCGTTCTGTTCTAATTGCAATCTCCACCGTGTTAGTGTCGACTGGGAAATAGGGGCTGACACAATGCTTGTCAGGGCAATGGCTTCACTAGAAGGAGCAGATGTGTGCACCGAATAAAAGTAATGTTTGGTTAGCACTGATGCACTGTTGTTCCACCCAGTACCGGGTGAAGGAAAGGTGGAGACACTAAAGGGAACAGAAGACAAAAACAGGACAGATGGGGGGAAAAGGATACAAGTCATTACAAGTGGAAGTAAGACAGACAGCCAAGCAGAGAGACAGACAGTCAAGATTTGTAAATATGTCTGTGTGGGCTTGGGGGAATTTGAATGGGTTTTAAGCTGATTTGAGTTGGAGAGTCATATAGTTGCAGTGGAATTTAGGTGGAGCTTAAGGTGTTTTTTCTGACAACCTGGGAGATAATATGCAGCTATATATATAAAAAATGACTCAGCACCAGAGCAAACAAACAGCAATATTAACATTCTCAGGGGGGAGAAGCAACAAATCAAAATAGGTAACAAGTCCTAAAAAGAGCAGTTTTTAACATAGCAGGCCACTGGAACATGTGTGTGAGGTAATGTCCATTGTAAAGACCTTGAAAAAAGGTACAGCAGTGAAACCAGTTTTAGGGGCCTTAGTCAACTACAGCAGAGTGAAATTAGGACCGGCCCCTGGAGATGATGGCTATGGGGAATTTCTGCAAAATGTGGAAGGCAGGTGGACGATGGAGTAACAGGACTGCTAAGTAATGGGACTCAGACTAACAGGGAGTTTATAAAGGAGAACAAATCAATGAAGTTTGCAGTTTGCTGCGGCATCAAGAGTGTGTTTTTATAAGTATATGTGACAAAGCGGATGGCGGCATCAAACAGAAGTCATTATAGCTAAATGACAAAATTGGAAAATAGAGCAGGAATGTGTCTTTCAAAAGAACTATGTGACCAAAAGTAAGCACAGTGCCTTATTACTTCTGCTTTTCTGGCAGTAAAATGGACAAATTAGATAATACACAGAATAATGCCTATTACAGTATGGATGACTGGCTGAAAGAATATATAAACTTATCAGCAATGCAAGTCAGACAAAATATCCGGAGACACTGTACTGATAGCTTCCAATAAAATCAATTCTGCCACCTCTATGGTTACGGAGCTTTAGTTTCAGCTCATTACTCATTGTGCAGGTTTAAGTTTTGGTTAAGTTTAGGCAACTAAAACTATGGCTCTAAGAAGAAATGGCTCTAAGATCATGGTCATCGTGAAAAAATCCCTAGAAAAGCATGTTGACTATTGGTACAATACGGGACGTGATCTGAAGTCTCGTGTCAAAGTCACACACTTTGTTCACTCAACCTTAAGACGTTTTGTGACAATGTAACATCACAGTATGCCTGCCAATGACTCAGAAAGGACAGTAATTACTCTCACCGCTGCAAGAGGCTCTTTGGTCAGGAAACCATAAACATATGTCGTTTGAAGTTTCTGAACTAACGTCCTATGCTGTCGTTTCTCTTAAAAAGCACTTTGACCTACATTATTTTTGTGTTTGTGATGTACTATAAGTTTAAGTTTATTATCATTAATGTGACTGAATACAGGTAAAGTAGACATCTGGACAGATAGTTAAGTAACAGCAGTAAGTAGGTTGGGTAATCACAGCATAAAAATCTCAGTAACTGTGCTTTTTAAGGAGCTGTCATGGATTTACAAGTCGTGCTGTTGTCAGTAAGCTGAGTGAGGGGTGTAGAAGCAATATAGAAAGAAAGCCAAGGTGAGAGGCTTTTAGCTGCATTTTGTCAAGGTATCAGGCAATATTTACCCTTATAATTAGATTTATGGAGAGTGACTCCCTCAGATTAAGAGGATTTGAGCGGGGAGCTGTGGAATTTAACCAGACAAGGTGTTTAAGAGCAGCATTAAATGGGCACCTGGAGAGGCAGAGGTGGCACATAAACATCACACACAGATCAATACCTCATTCTATGGTCCCCTCCACGTAGTTAATTTCAACCTACACCGCCCCGCTAATGTTTAAATCCCCTTTTCAAATCTAAATTAGTAATTCCAGAAAATGATTACTGGGGATTGATGAAGTGTTCCCAGCCTATTTCGGGCATAATTACATTGGTTCTAATGTGCAATTATCAGTATGGCCCACTGAAAAACAGAGACCGTTTAGATGTTAAATACTGCCATTAACATTTGCCTATGAATGTTAAATGCTGTCATTAACATTTGGCTATAAGATGGAATGAAGTTATCTCAATGTTTTCTTGGCAGCCCACATGAGGCTGAGTTGAAATTGCAATTACAGCAGGCCACACTCTACCAGGAGTACAACAAGAGAGCGGCAGGCCAGGATATGGCCTGAAAATACAGGAGTAAATGATGAAAGGAAAGAGTAAAGGTGATAGTGGAAAGAGAGGGGAGCAAAAGGGGGAGAGGAGGAAAGCAAAATGAAGAAGTAGAAGATTTTTGGAGAGAGGAGCACACAGCAAAATGGGGGACATAGATAGGGAGAGTTAAACATCCAACAATGTGTGCCTTTTAAAAGGAAGCATTCACAAGGCAAGAGCTTTACTTGATGTCAGGTTCATTGCTATGAAGCTTCAGTCGTGATCACAGAGATCTGTGTGTGAGTTGTATGAAACTCAGCTTCACATATCCACTACAGATTTCAGCTCTGCATGCTGAAATTTGCACATACGTTTGCATAAAAAAACAGCATCACTATGAACACCTCCAGTGCTACCCCCATTTGGAGCTTCATTTTGCTTATTCACAGAGTGAAAACAGCAGCTGACCCAGACCCGGCCCCTCTGCCCCCGTCTCAGACCCACCACTTCAGACTCTATGCTGCTACTGAAGACCATATACCGAAGCATTTGTTGCTAATCTCATTAGCCTGTGTGCACATTTTGTGCCTTTTCTGTGTGTGAAAACCAGGTTGTCACTATTCAGGAGACTTTTAGCATGACTGGCCTCATTATTTTGTATTTTAAGGAATGGCACAGTTAAGGCCCAAAAATAGGGGAGTTGACTATTCAAACTAACAATTAGCGCATGGTACCACATCATATACTGTAAATGCTCCTTTCTACTTTGGTATCACTTTTTTTCAGGCGCCATACATGGATGTGATGTAGAAGCAACATCAGTTACTGTAATTTTGCCATTTTTTGATAAAACTTTGTTTTTAAATCCTCAACACTATGCTCAGATTTTCTGCACCATAAACTCTAGTGAAATTTGTGTGTGATCATTTATCTGCTTATATTGGCTTGGTGGCTCAGGATGCAAACTACATGGGTCAAAATTAGCAGCCTTGTTATTCTACTTAGAAGCTGCGTTTGATTGAATGTGAGGTTTTACAGTAGGAAACAATTGCTCAGCTTGGGCTAGTCTCACTCCTCTCCGGCAGTGTAGTTTTCATCAACATTTTTTTCCCCTTGTTGGTGACAAAAAATGTGCACGTCTGTTGCAAAAAGAAAAAAAAAGAAAAAACTCATCTGTTGCTGAGACCATCAGCTTTGAGCCTGTGATGCCTCCTTGGCCTCTAAACCAGAGCCGTCTGTTAGAGCACCCCTGCAGAGCTCCGTGTCAAGGCCCCTGTCTCTGGTCTTTCCCCAACTTGATGACATGCTAATTGTCCACTTTGCACATTGTTATGCACCTGGGAATAAAAAGATTAAATGCCAGTACAGGGTTGTTGCTTCCTCCTGTTGCTGTTGGCCCCATTCAGTATCCAGCCATAGCAGGGCACAACACTGGAAGCGGAGGCAGCACAGTGATGGGATTAAACCACCATGTGTAAACAGTTCTGTCAATGCCAGCTCCCATATGGGCTGACCAGCCAAGATGGGACTAACTGGCAGCAGCGAGGGCCAAGGAGGCATGTGGGAGTTTGTAACCTCTACATCCCAGATGGCCGCTTGGCCTCTGAGAGATTTTTTGAGTCTGTTGTAACTACATTGTGATGGACAGGACACTTGAAGTTTTGCTTTTCCCGGCCCTTGTTCACCAGTGAGACGGAGTTAGTGATGGCTTCTCCTGGTGAATACCAGGTGAACAAGAGTCACTGATGCAGAGTCTCAAGCAAAAGGATGCCATTTCTGTAGTTCCTCCAGACAACATACATATTTCACACATATTGCAGATATTTTCTGGTTCCCAAGAAAATGTAAGACTGCCCTGAGTGAACTCATACATTGCAGAAAGATGTAACATATGTTTATACAGTATACTGTAGGCCAGTGGTTCCTAAACTTTTTTTAGATGACAGCACCCGTTCAAAGCAAATACTTTGTCATGGCTCCCTGGGCCACCCAACCCCCAATATAGCATACATATGTGCATAGATGCACACATCTATATATTATTTTATATTATATT
Organism: Macquaria australasica; assembly: GCA_005408345.1. Lineage (NCBI taxonomy): Eukaryota > Metazoa > Chordata > Actinopteri > Centrarchiformes > Percichthyidae > Macquaria > Macquaria australasica. Next base: position 787,784 of record SEMN01000201.1, on the reverse strand, counting down.
ATAAAGGCCCATTCTTAATCACTCAGAATAAAAGCCAACATGTGCTCTGCAGATTTACAGATAAATATTTAACTTAAAATAAACAATTAATACAATTAACTAATATGTTAAATGTATTTCTAATTTCTTCAAAATTAAAATGAGCTCATATTTAAGGTGTGCAAGGAAAAACAAACAAGACAAAACAAGGTTGCAGGCATTTTAATGTGAGCCTGCTGTAGCGCACATTCTCTCTCTGATGTGGGGAGAGAGAGAGAGAGAGACAGAGAGAGAGAGAGCACAACCCGCAGGTCTGACTCCACTGACAGGCGGTTTCTTGTCTTGTTTTCATGTATACCACGGATGAGAGAGCCAGAACACACGTATATGATGTTGGGAACATGCAATACCACAGAGAATGCACTATCGGACAATGATTGATGTCCGTCTGCCTCAAGCAGCCAAAACCTGTCCATCAAGTAGTGTTCAATCTGATTTTAGTTTTGTTGTTCAGATTCACTCATCTCAGACTGTGTTGATGGCTAAGATGTATCAGCATGTCTTTGAGCTCTGTCTGCAGTGTCAAATCTTTCCACCTCTTGCTCTGACGATCATTATTTTTTTGACTGTTGAGCTCCTGAAAACAAGTTTTTAATATGTTGATTTTGATATTTCCACAGTTAATGTAAATGTTGTGAAACATTATTAAAAATACACAATAAATGAACAACGATATGATAAATCTTGCGGCACCCTTGCCTCGTCGTCAAGGCACCCCAGGGTGCCACAGCACCCACTTTGGGAACCAATGCTGTAGGCTGCTGGAACTGGTCCAGCTGTACGATTGGCTTTATATTTCAGCTGTGCCTACAGACCCAAGAAGTGAGTGCAACAAGTTCTCTCTCGTATTAATTTCCGGCAATGTGCTGGAATGTGTTTACAGGAAAAAAAAAAAACTATAACTGCCTTCATAATGAAACTTACTCAGGAAACAACATTCTGCTGGCTTATCTTCAATTTGTCTCCAAGTTGGTCAAATTATGCTTACAGTAGGAGTAAAACAGAAAGAAATCCCAGACTCCCTGATGATTCTCTGCTCTGGCACCACAGTCAGCCACTGAGCTCTGTAAATGGAGAAATCTGCAAATTGTTCGTTCCCTAAAGCTCAAAAGTGAGCCATGATAGCCTTCCACAAAGCCCCACATCAGCATCCAGTAGAGAACTCCCTCTTGAATTTTTATTGTGGTGGGTGAATCACAACTCAGATTTATACCCCTATTGAGAGGAGGTGGCCCTGTGGAGAGTTTTTGATGTACTAGTCTAATATAATTCCAATGCATTTCTATATACAATACAGATGATTGGCAGTAACAGCTGTCCTTTTAATCTATCTATCTATCTCTAGCCCTAGCCACCACAGAGGTATCTCTCAGACTTTGTGTATCCAGCTGAGGTTTGCCTTTAATGTTTTGTGCTCTGCATCCCGTAGAGAGGCAAAGACTCCCTCCTGCACTGAGGGGAAAGCGCACCACAGCAGCCCCACAGAACAGAACACATCTCAGTCAGAAGAGGGAGATTCAGTCGAGGGACGTTGCTTTTTCTCCGTTTCCAACATTGCACTGGCCTGAAGGTGCTTCTTGACAGTTGATGTCAACAACTGACCGAGTGCATAAAGTTTAAAGCTGCACAAGGCAAAAGTTTTTAAGGATAGCTGGCACCCAAAACCCCTCACTGTTTATGCTTTGAAACACAATTGTGAAAAAATGGAAAAGGTCACAGAAAAGGGTAGAGAAGAGTGTAAACCATGGAGCTGGAGCTAACAGGAACCTCTTACATTTAGCCCTTTTTCAACCAAATTGTTTAAGGAACTATGAAATCAGATTAACTAAACTTTAACTAAGTCCCTTTTGCAGATTCCCATTCCACTGCATTTGAAGAACCATGAAGATTAGGCACCAATTACACCAATGATGGATTTTTAAAAAACACAGCAGCAATTGCATTGCAATTTTCACACACGAGGAAACAACACAGTTACCCTGATGTTCTTTACTGTTGCGTGACTCTAATGTTTGAGTTAGATGTACTGAATGAATGCAAAAGAGACATACAGAGATGGCAAAATACTGAAAACTCCAGAACGTCTATTTCTAACGAAGATTTCTAATGAATGAGTGTTTTATGTTAATGTATCTCTGATTTTGTATGTAACTGTCATGACACTCAAATAAAGTTTTGTTTGTCTTGTTCACTCCTGGCACACTCGTTTTTAACATTAATAAACATCAAGAAATGTCCACCCCTTGTCCTAATATTAATACTAGTGGTGCCACACCTCCTTATTTTGTGAATGAAACTGTTCAGAAGTTGAAGTTGCCCTGGCATCTGTGTTTAACCAATCAGTTGCGCTGTATACAAGTCCAAAGCATGCTCCTAAAACCCGAGTAACATCAGCATATCCCACATGTCTTAATCAGAAAATGCCATACTCAGAATAAGGCCTAATACTGAATATGCTGTTTACGTGACCTGTAACAAATTTGGAATATTGTCATATTCAGAATAATAGTGGAAAATGACTGTGCATGTAAACATAGTCAGTGACCTGAACCATCAGAAAGTACTACCCCCGAATCGTACTTATCGTAACTTTTTTAATCTATCTATCTGGGATATTTCCTACAGTAGAAACACCTTAACTGATAATCTACAATCCAGCAAGGACCAAATCAAGAAGATTACCAAACAGAAAATGAACACTAAATTTACAAAGCAAGTAACATCAGGATAATATCCAGGGGAGGAAACCTAAGCCAATATCAAAATGTGTGTGGTTGCACATATGCAGCCATGGAGTTTCATACTAAAACAATGATTCTGTGTCCCATCCCTGTGAATCAAGATGCTTAAATGTGTCATGTTTACCCAAGCACATTTCTGCTGGGTGTTTTATGTGTGTAGTCAGTCAGTCAAATGAATTCTTCCCACAAAGTGAAACAGAAAACAGTCTCTTAAACTACAGTGAGTGAGCTCTTTCTCCAGGGAAACCTGGATTCATCACCAATGACTGAACATCATTACTGTCCTCACATTTATGTCAAAGACTTTTACTGCTATGTTAGATTAAGTCTGTGTAATGAATTCTGGGTAATAAACTCACTAAAACTTTTAAAACTTAAAACACCTAGGTTTGCCAAGATGTAAAGCTTTCTAGTGTAGCTTTAAATATGAGACACTAAAACAAAGTCCTGCACCAAGTAAAGTAAGCCTGCATGCACTATAGTCAATGTCTGGATCGGCTCAGTCATTATTTATGACAATATCCAGGGTATAAATCTGTCTTGAAATGTGCCGTCATTGCATGTGGTAAAATATTTAAGTTGGACAATGGACATAGTAATGAATGAATGAATGAATTCCTCACCTTCTCTCCTGTTGACCTTTGCAAACACCGGCCCATGGCTGCTGGTTAGCTGGGAGGAGCTTCTGAATGATGACGGCGGCAGACTGGTCACCAGTGGGCTGTCACATACCTCTGTTAACCAATCACAAGGCAGAAAAGACAGGGATCAATGTTAAGAATCGTGGATTGTTTCATTGAACCTGTGGAGCAATATTTTACAGTTTGTTATCCCTCACTGTGAGGGCGTTTTCTTCTAATTGAAAGGTTAAACTTGAAGCTCTCTTGCGTACCCATAACAGACAATTGTAGGTGGGGGCAGATGATTGGTCACACAGAGCAGGAACATGAATAAGTTTCAGAAGGAGAGGAAAGTCAGTGGAGACCTTTTCATGCCTCATACACTTTGATGTTTATAAATGTCACAGATAGGAATTGGGGTTCTAAGCTGAGTACAAATTGACTCTGAATTATTGACCCATGAATGAATAGTAAGTATCCGCTAAAGAATGCCATAGAAGTGCTTATTTTGAGGTTATGGATGTCTGTGATGTATGTACACATTGCGCTTCTGCACCAACAAACAAATTGCAAACCCTTAAGTATCAATGTTAACCAACGTTAAATATTATCACTTGAGAGCGTCTGTTCAGTATTCAGTATTCTCCTGTGTTATAGTTATTACAGGGAGGCACTGGAATCAGAGTTATATATCAACATATTGCTTGATAAGGCTTTAAAGGAAAACACAAAACCAACAATGAATTTATACTATGAACAAGTTTTCTGTGTAGCCACAATCTGATAGCATACTAAACACAGGCCTACTGTTGCACTGGGTGACATGCGTATTCATTCATTATGATGAGCACACAGCCAGTATATCTACTAGTAGTACAATATACTATTAGTAGTAATGGTAGTATAATATTATAATGTACACTGCATTAAGTCTCTTTCGCCATCATATTTTGTTTCTCTTTTTGTGTAACTTTTAAATACATTTTTCTTTCAGTGAAACACACAGACAACACAGAAAAGCACACACAGACTTCTGTTCATCAGCTGATATGCCTTTGCTAATGTGTTGCTATATTTGATTGCAATAAGGGCCACTTCTCAATAGTTTACATGGAAAAACTGCAAAAACAAATACAGAGTAGGAAGCTATACTGAACATGATTAATGGGTTGCCACCTGTCCAGTGGAAAACCAGACTGAAGATCTCTATGTCAGCCAGAATATGTAGCCTGCGGAAGAGTCTTTAAGCAAGAAACTAATTTGAGGGCTGTTGTTCTGCAGCTGTCAAAAGCAGTTATGAAACAGGAGCTGTGACTAAATTTGTCATTTATGCATGGGGAAGCAGTTTCTCCAGAATACCTAATTATTAACTAATTATCAAATGTTCACTTGTTTTCCACAATTACTGTGTAAGTGTAATATAAAATCTCTTTTTAATGGATGTTGTTTTCCACCACTGAGAAAAGAGCCAGTTCAAATTATTCACAATTCATTCAGAAATGCCCGGTCCCGTCTCCCTACTCTGACAACAAGGCTTGAACAGAGATTACTTTGTGCTTGAAATGAAGTCCAGTGATGTTGACAGAGGGATTTTCATTACCTCAGACTACCACAGGCTGTTGACAGTTTTGAATAGCCTGTCATATCCACCTAAGACTACCCGGTCTAACTCCTCTCCCCTTCTGCAGGCACTTCAGAGTTTGTCTGTGCATTTCCATTCAAGCTCAGGTCATTTACAGCATCTTCAGATAGAAAGAAATATGTAGGAAACTCATGGCTTTGTGTGATAGTGCACAATAATCTCCTCTGAAGTTTGATCTCTTGCTTTCACCACTCTATAACCTCCTTTGCTCACCCATGATGCGTTGGTTAATTTACATGTGTCAAACATGAGATATTGAGTGTCCTGCAGTTTGCTCAAAGAACGTAATATTAGCAAACTACTGAAAACATCCCAGCCAGATATGTGGTTTGGCTTGGTTTTAAAAACCATGTTCTGACACTGATGACATATTGACAGATGGCAAAATTAACAAAGTAAAAACTGTCAAAATTAGGTGATATCCTCCAAAGTAAATGGGCTAAAGAGCACGTCCTATTTCTGTAAAATACAGAATACTGATGTATGTGAGCTAAAATAAGAGTGTCAGTAGACCGTTAGCTAAGCCCTACACCACGTACTTACTGTCACTAACGTTACGCCTTACAGGGCTAACAGTGGCAGATTTACCAGATTTTGTGCATGGTGGCTACAAACATGATATCATGCTAGCTAGTTAGCACTAGTATTATTTGTGATAAGGAAAAATGTAAGGTCAGACTATTTCATTCTAACATAACTGTGTTCGGCTGCTTAGTTTACACACTTGGACAAGCGACACAGAGGCTTTATTTTTGGGAAAATAACACAAAGTGAATGTGCTAGTCGTGAACTGGGATTTCTTTTAACATAACCTGTAACCACACTGTTTAAACACAATAATACATTCCTTACACTTTTGCTGTTGTGTTTTTGGTTTTGGAAGGGCAAACAAAAAAGACACCACACTCCAAAGTGTTGCTCTTATTACAGCACTGTGCACACCACTTCAACATGTGGAGATATCCAAGGCCTACAGTTGCTGAGCTATACTTGGACAATTTCTGTTCTGACGAGGGGCAGTTTAGTGAATGGTCACTTATAACAAAGAGCTCAGACAATTTCTAACTTGAAGCTTGATGACAAAATGTCATTCAACAAGCTACTTTTGAGTCAGTGTGACTTCTTTTAATGGGCTATTTGGATCTATAAAAGATAATCAAAGCTACATTTCTCCAGTTCTGACTAAAGAACGCCTAACACCATTCATAATGCAGCTTTTTCTTCATCTCCATCCAGCCAGGCCTGAGGCTGACAGAGACACAGAGCAAGCTGTGGATAATAGCGGAGCACCGACTACAGTTGAATTAGTGTAGAGAGGTGAAATGAGCACTGTAAAACCTCAGTGGATAATGTGTCGCGGGAGCACGGCCTTGGCCAAGAAAAGCTGGATAAACGAAGAAGAGGTGTTTGAGCAGGCAAGGCTGATTTTCCTCGGAGGAGTTGTGACATTTAAAAGGTGACTGAGAAAAAGGTAAAGCCCAAATACAGAAAGCTTAGAGGAAAATGAAGGTAAAAGGCTGCTGAACTGCCAGTCACTGACCGGGGCTTTGTCAGACACAGATACATGGAACTATTAGGCAATTCTAAAACAGAGCTACAAGGAATGCAGTTTCTTTACTAAATTCTTTAGAGTATAGGCTGGACAGAAAAGACTTCTTGCAATACTGACCAAATCTATAGCAGCAGAAACTGAATCTGTCACAGTCTCTTGTACAAGTTACCTTAAACATACCTTTTTTAAGCCTGTCTAGCATATCTGGGTGTATATGGGGTTTTTTGGACATACAGTACTACAAGCACATGCTCTCAACACAGTAGTACCAAGTCCCATGTGTAATGTAGTGACAGAATTAGGGTTGGGCCATAATTCAGTCTTATCACCTACCGCAAACCGTTTAACACCTGAGCCATGGAATCGGCCAAAAGCTTCAAAAATGGTAAAAGTAAGTGAACTTTGAGTTAAGAATTTTTATCACAGTTCAATATTATTGTTTAGCAAATGTGATTTTGATTTTCCAGTATTTTGTCAGAGCTGTTTCTCCCTTGTCCTTCATCATTCTTATCTTTGCCTTTTTCTATGCTTTTGAGATCTTTTTTTTTTTTTAAAGCCATAAAAGGTGTGCTATAGTTACAGCCACATCTGGTCTAGGAAGACCAACAACTCCACTTTTATAACCTCTCAAATGGCCTCAAGTTTACCATTTCATCCATTTGAACCTGGCTTGTGGACCACTAAATATACAAATAGTAAATAAACAACAATTTAACGACATACTCTTGAGTGGCAATTTTGCGTTATTACAAATGTCAATATGATTTTCAAATAGGTTTTCTTATTTCTCAACTCGTTGGGTTATGCCACTGTGCTATTTTCCAGCATCAATGGGCACTGTAGAAGAAAATCTTTAGAAACTCTTTAGAAAAGCAGCAATTCCCGATTCCCTCCCTGGATCAGCACATCCCGGCCACTGTACCTCGACTACTTCTTCTGTTTGTATGAAGCATCAATTGAAGCAGGTCAAACGACAACACTCTGCGATGCGGCTGGTGTGTTTTGCGCTTGAGGAACAGGGTTACAGGAGAGGGAAAAAAAAACTGACAGAAAGTGCATCCATCTGCAGTATACCATCCAGTTTACCATTTTTGTGAAATAACTGAGTGCCCAGAGAGACGCCAACAGATGCAGAAATGTTGAAAAACTGATGAGTACCATCCATCACTTCAACAAACTAAAGGTAAAAGAGCTCAGGGCAGTATAAGTGTCCCACACAGTTAGAGTCAACTTGTTGATCAGTGGGATCTCTCTCTCTCTCTCTCTCTCTCTCTCTCTCTCTCTCTCTCTCTCTCTCTCTCTCTCTCTCTCTCTCTCTCTCTCTCTCTCTCTCTCTCTCTCTCTCTCTCTCTCTCTCTCTCTCTCAGCCATGGGCAAGTGGAAAACAGCTGTGCTTTTCACCCTTTACTAAAGAGGTGCCAGTAGACCGAGGTTTATCTGCTTTACACACTGTGTGACTCTGACTGTAGAAACAGTGCTGGAAACTAAAAGGTGCACAAGAGCACAAACCTCCGCCAACACTAAAAAAACTTTTCCAACTTAGAGGTAACACTAAAATAAATAATTTCTAACAATAAAATTCAAACTCAAATATGTGTTACCTGAACCCGAAAACATACCCTTAAGGACTTGGAATCAAACTTCTGTTTCTGTTGCCTTCGTATTAATGGATATAAACAATAAGAGTTTATATTTAGACGGTTACTGTTTGTCCTCTTGAGGTTTTTTAGATGGTGACAGACACGCTCAAACTAAAAGGGCTCAAAACATGACAATCCTCATACACTCAAACAAGTATACATTACATCTAGTCCCCTTGTCATCTGTAAAAATTCATATTTACTGGTTTTAATGAGAAACAAGCAGTCTCTTGCCGATAACTGTTGAGACAAGACTGAAATATCTGTGTGACCTCGCACTGTCATTTTGTACTCTATGTGAAGTCTTGTCGACTCTGTTTGTCAGTGTGTCTCACTAAGCATGTCACTGCAGAAATGTCAAGAAAAACAATCTTGTTTATTGTGTGGGCTGTAAAAAAAAAAAAAAGGTTAATGAAAGTAATGAAAAATGTGTTTTTTAGCCAGATTAGTAGCTTGACATGTTGACTTTTCTGCTTACACCATTCTCACACAAATAAACTCATCTCACAACATGATAAACCCTTCTGACATAGGTTGCCAACTTTCATTCTCACACCACCCTCTGGCCTGTTATTACATTTACTTCACCACAACTTCTAAAGATCAACAAGTCTACAGCCATGCTAGCAGCTCTGTGAGTCTGTACTTAGTCTGTACAGAGGTGCTTATATTGTAACGTCAGTGTGCTAACATGTTCACAATGTCAGTGTTAACATGGTGATGTTTGACAGATATAACATTTACCATGTTCACCATCTTAGTTTACCGTGCTAGCATGCTAATATTTGGTAATTAGCACTAAATACAAAGTACAGTTGAGGCTGATGGGAATATCATTAGTTTTGCAGGTATTTGGTCATAAACCAAAGTATTGGACAAATTGAAATTTTGACATGATGACGGCACTAGATCAAGGGCTCTAGTGTTTACAATTCATCTTATGGGGACCATGAATGTGTGTACCAAATTTTACAGGAATAAATGTAATAGTTTTAAAGATATTTCAATAAAAAGAAAAGTTAACCTCATGGTGTGAGTCACAAGGGTTCATCCTCTGGGGACCATTAATGTCTGTACAAAATTTAATGGCAATCCATCCAAAATTTGATGAATCTGGACCAAAGTGGTGGACAGATCAACCAACATTTCCATCCTAAAAACAACAGTTTGATTTCTTTACAGTGAACATTACAGCCTCTCTGAGCCGCAAGCATGGCTGTAGACTCTACTCTTGTTTCTAAGTAACTGCTACTTAAAGTTAATAGTTTCCTCTGTATAAACAGACCAAATTATGTTCACTTTGTACTACAAGTCAGTTGTGACTGATAGCTGAGTCCTAAAAAAATAAAAATACAATCATAAGCAAATTAACTTCTGAGTTTGTGACTCTATCTGTGAGGTGTCGCCTAAAAGTATTTTGCTGAGTCATCCATAATTGTCACTATTTTGTGGCTGTGTAAGTAAAACTAATAGTTTGCCTGGTAAAACACTTTGGCTGAGGCTGATGTGAATGCTGTGCCCGCTTTGGCTGCAGACTGGAGCCTGACAGTCTGACAGCTTAACAGAGACGCTCTGCTGCCGGGCTGACTGCTAACAATGAGAGAAATACTTGTTCCTCATTTCCAGCCCTTCATCTGTCTGTTGGTGACACACCAGGCAGGCCAGTAACTGCTGACTCTCACCATCTAAGACCTCCTGAGTTAGGAAATTACATTACATTTATAGTACACTTGCAGATAAAGTGTTCTCTGCAACATAATTACCTACTTTTTTTCTCTGTGAAATGGTATGAAAACAATGCTGTAATTTCTTCCCTGCTAACTACATTAATATGTGGCTCCATGGGGGGCAGAGCTAATCAGCAGAATTAAATGATCAAAAGAAAACTGCACGGCAACAAAGCAGCAATTAAAACATTTATCTGGAGTCTGCGAAGGTTTAACCCTCGTCACATTAGTACATAAAAACAAAAAACATGCACGCAAACACAATAGTAATGAGAAGGAAGATTCAAAATGACTCACAATGAAATATGTCAGTCTTATGCAGATTTGGGAGGATTGCTGCAGGTTACATCACTTCTACTAATGGACCCAGGGGGAGATGTGTGGACTATGTGATGAGCATTTCATTAATGGATCATATTTGCATTTCAAAATAGGGACAAGAAATTGAATGGCATACTTTTCTTTGCAGACATTCTCATTGAAAGGACATTAAGTCACTTTGTTAAAAAAATTTTTTTTAAAAAAACACTCCACAAATTATTATGCTCTAATTTCTTTCTCTTTTGCCTCAAGCTTTCCCTGTGGGTGAAAGGAACTGAAATTTCAAAAAGATTTTTTGAACAATCAAGCAAAGCATAGCCTTCTTTTGTGCATGACTTAAGAGCTACATAAAATGTGTACGACAGTATGGGTAAATTGCAACAACTCCTTCAAATTAAACAACAAAATATGTTGTAATTGACCTGCAGGATTACACATTTAAGCTACGCCCTTATCGGGTGGATGGCATAATTTGTCTGTGTTTTCCAAAACCAATAGAAATCACTGTTGAAATATTAATCCATTTTATGACCTGACACCACTGTTGTTAAGTTTTGCTAGGTTGGTTAGGGTTGGGGAAAGAGCATGGTTTGGGTTAAAATACCTACTTTGTTAACTTTAGGCGACCTTTGTCGTCATGGTTACAATAGTAACTTCTTGGTTAGGTCAGGGAACCACTGCAGTCATGGTTAAAAGAAACCAATGTTTTTAGTTTTTATTTAACTCTATTTATTTTCTTAATTTTTGTATATCATTTAAATCTATTTTATTAAGTTTTCTTTTATTTTTTTGCGTGCATTGGTCTCAAATTCTTAAATTGTTTTTTGTTGATGTTGTTTTTAAGTTCTACACTTGTTTCTGTCTTATTATCTTATCATCTGTGAAGCACTTTGAACTACACTAACCTGTATGAAAGGTGCTATACAAATAAAGTTTGATTGATTGATTGATTGATTGATTGATTGAATGTTGACTACATTTTAATAGACACTGTTTCACATTGAAATGCTGTATCTACATGCTGATTTGTGAGCAAGGACAGAGTTGCCTTGGCCCTCATTGATAAATGCTTGTTGTAAAAAGGAGAATTCAAGGTTTATTTTACAACCTGGGGTCTTCTTTTTGTAGTGTTGGCCATCATTCTGGTTATAATAACATAACTGGACTTAAACTGGACTTGTTTAAAACTGATTGCTTCCATGGTTGCCCCGGGTAAAATGTTATCAAAAGAAAATGAGGTGAGTTTTAACTTGATGGTGTCGGGTTTGGGGTGAGCAGAAGACCAGTGTCATTACATAAGGCTCTTTTCATAAAGAGAAGGAGGTCAGAATAGAATCAGTTCATGAAAAAGAGTCCTGAGGCGTGTAATTATTATTTATTTCAAGAGGCACTTACATGACCTGCTCCCACTGCACCACTACACTCCTTAAGCCAACAAATATGAAGGCTGCCATTTAATCGGAAAGGGGGAAGGTCAAAGCAGAAGGTTAGGTAATTATTAACTGTATTTATAACTAATCTGATGTTAATTTGCTGTTTAATTGGTTGAGATGGGAGTAGCAATGAGGGAGGATGCTGAGACTTGATACTGATACTGTAGGAAAAAGCTGATCACTTTAATTAGCACAAGGCTTGCAGTATACATGTCTAGTTTACGACCACTTGGGCCTTATATTGGCAGTTCAATTTCTATTATTTATAAGCATTTCCTTCCTCATAAAACATTTTGAAAGCTGCATTTTTTAGACCAGCTGTAATGAACCAGATCCAGTTGTAATAAACTGGAATTATACTTTAATCTTAAAGTCCAGCTAAAATTGAATTGCTTTTTTTGTCTGCTACAGCATACATATCTGTTCTGTAAATCACTTGTCCTGTGTTCTCTTTTGAGAAAAATCAGAAATCAAAAGTGAGAATTTTATTTATTTTTTTGTTTCATAATGGTGCTTCATATTTTTGCATTAATTTGTCACAATACTGCAGAATCACCACAGAACTCTGAACAACAACCCACATTAGCTTTCCTGCTAAAGTCTCCTTCATATTTAACTTACAAACAGGAACACGTCTTGTTCTGCACCTTAGCTTGTTCAACCAGCGACCAAACAAACATTCACTGGGGAAAACTGCACAGCTAACATCAGTTTGCAGGTTAGTCAGCCAATTAGCTGCTCAGCTGCAGCACATTAAACAGCATGTAAACGTACCTGCAAATGTCACAACGGTTACACGCTGGAGTGGTCTTTACTCTTCAATACCACTAACAACAGGCTGTCTGCATGTGACAAGTTTGTTTACTTTGTCTCTTGCGCGCTCTGGCAGCCTACCAGCTGCTGTCAATCAAACACAGACACCGACACGCCCCTCCAGCTGATGAGAAGAAAATACCTTTTTCCCTTTTAAAAATATATAAAGCTATTAACAATACATTAAAAAAACATATTGACATTATTTTTGCTGCAAAAAGGTGTTTGACTTCAAGGTCATCTTTAGAAGAGTGGGAAAAATGAGGGAAAAAAATCAATTTCATTTGTTTGATGTAACATTGAGGTATTTATACTGTGGTTAAGAGACATTGTTAATAGAATTTGTATATTAGAGTGTTTTATGTTTAAACACTATATTCTGTGCAAGTTAGACAGTTTTCAGAAGTCATACTTGCCCAATAAACACTGATAAATAAACTACATTTTAAAGCCATTGACCTTTACAATAAGACACCATGATTGTAGTCTCAGTAGCAGATAATCTGTAAAAAAGAAAAATAGAAAAAGAAAAAACAAGTGGCAGAAAAAAAAACGTGACTACGGTTTTCAGCATGAGTAAAACGTTTGACAAACTGTAGGTCAAAGTCTATACATGAATATTAGAAAATACTCTGTACTACTTTGATTTGTTATTGGTTTACTCTAACAATTAAAGCTGAGGGGAAAAAATCAGACCAATATGTGGATGCCAAGCTCATTATTGTAATATTAGACACACTGTTTCCATCCTTCTGCTCATAGATTGTGATAATTGTCATGAATAAAGTGACAATGTCTTCAAATAAAGCACTTAAACTATTTCACAACAGCAGGGTTTTCTTCAAAGAAAAGGTAATTGCGTTGAAAAAAACATGTTACAGTAATGTCACCCCGCTGGCAAGAAAAGTAATATTGTGATACAGAAGAACAGGACTTTATTGCTGAAACTTGAGTTGCTGTGCAGCGCAGCGCTGCAGCTGTGCGAAGGTGAGATGAGAGGAGTCAGGCCAATGAATCTGACATCACAGTCACACACACACACTTACAAGACAAAAAAGAAAAGCCACTGATGGGTGAAATGAGAGAAGGAGTTGGGAGTGTCACTGCATGGCTTGAAGACAAAGGGCAGCTACAAAGAATGTCCACACAGCACACTGAACCAAACCCCTCCACTTCTTCTCTTATTTTTGTACACTCCTCATTATTTCTTCTAGCAGCTCTTAGTGCTTCTGAACTAGTACCCACTTTTTTTTTTTTTTTTTGCAGAGGTGGAAAGTAACTAAGTGCATTTACTTGTGTACTTAAGTACAGTTTTTTACTTGAGTGTTTCAATTCTATGCTATACTCCACAGGAAAATATTGTACTATTTACTCCACTACTGCTACTTAATCTGACAGCTACTGTTACTAGTTACTTTGCAGATTATGTTGGGTTTTTTTACAAACAAAACATAAGGACTGTTTATAAAACTATATATTAAGTAGATAAAATGTGGTCCACCTCTACATGCTACAACATTAAAATAGCCACTTACCTGTTAATGCATCAGAGATAATACTCCAACAATATGAAATAATATAACAATGGTAAATGGACTGCACTTATATGCGCTTTACCGATTGGTCTTATTCACACACATTCATACACCAATGGCAACAGAGCTGTCACGCAAGGTGGTGACCTCCATCGGGAGCAACTTAGGGTTCAGTGTCTTGCCCAAGGTCACTTCAACTTGGACAGGAGGAGCCGGGGATCAAACCGCCAACCCTGGGATTAATGGACGACCCACTCTACCTCCTGAGCCACAATGTAATAGAGTATTTTTCAATTGTGGTATTGGTACTTTTACTTAACTAAATGATATGAATACTTCTTGCACCACTAATTTTTCTTGAGTATAAAAGCCCAGGAAACATTATTTCTTCATCCTTGCTGTTTGGAAAAGAAAAAAAAGGTGGCGAAGTTTTTATAAACTGGATGTCAACTGTCACTGAATTTTTGTGTTATATAAATCACCGACAGGCTGTCACAAAGAGGTGATGAATTCACAGTATATAAACATGCCACTCATCATTAATACACAGTGTGTTTTTGCTAATAGCTGATGCCCACAGTTTCTACTTTCCTCCTGCTTCGGAGAGTGACAGTGAACAGTGACCTCAGCAGAATGTGGCTGATTCTTGGACCGATAACAAGTCATCTGATATAATGACAGGGCCATTTGATGAATGGGTCTGTTTTTAGGGAGGCTGACATCCACTGGGGAGCCGGCCTTGGGCAAACACAAAATCCCACAGGTCACAAAGGCAGATGGATGGACTGCAGTTCTCTGTCACTTTTATCGCTTAACTACTTGTCCCTGGATTAATAAATCTAGATTCATGACCGGCAGCTCCAGGCTCACGCCACCAGCCGCTGCCACCTTTATGTAACCTTGACTTAATCAGAACCTCTTCATGACTCCACTTTTACTAAACACATTTTCATAAATGACACTAAAGAAGAAAAGTAAGGGCGATTTATCCTCCACGGCTTTGCTCTCTTTCTTCATGTTGGTTCCTTAAGACTCCACTGTCTCATGAAGCATTACGGACAGCAGGGTTTCGCACGGAAAATGTCTCACACATTCACACCAAATTGATTTTATTCAGAGGTTTATGTTCTCTCATTGCAAACCACCAGCTCATTGAAAAGTAATAAATTCTGATGAGACAGGGCTGTTCGTATATGAAGCAGGGAGCCAGGCCCAAATTTTAATCAACTCCTATCCCAGCATTTTTTTTTATTTTACCAACTTATTCTCTGCCTGGCTGTGGACTGGAGGAGATGAATTTCCAGCAGTCTGAAAAAATAACAGCACCTTAATGCCACCCCCACGTCAGCATCAGCTAAGTTAAATAATCAAACACATCTAACCAACCTGCAGTCTCAGCTATCTGAGAGATGCAACGCTCATGAAGTTACCCTCCTGCTTCCACCGGTGCAATGATCAAAATGAAGACAAATGCTTTAGAAAAAATGCTAAAGAAATGTTTACCTGTACACTGCTTGTGGTAAAGTGGTAGCGATGATATTCGCAAAACAGAGGAGGAGAGTATGTGAGGCAAGTTTCCAGTTGGGGACAATAAAGTTGAAGATGAAGTTAAAGTTGAATGGAGGAAGAAGGTACTGATTGATGGTGATAGTGATGATACAGCTGATGGTATGATGATAATGATGTGAGAGATAGTGATGATAAATGATGATGATGTGTTGAGAATCCTCACCAGAAAAATGAGAGCACTGGTCATGTGGTTCAAATGCTTGAAACGACTTGTGTTTTCCTGAAAAGTGAGCTCTTGCAGTCATGCAGATAATTATTTTTCTTTCTCACTAGAAAAGGCAGCAGTAGTATGACATTGTTATACTGCCACAAAACCACTTAGAAAGAGGTCAGACTGACTGAATGGCTGGGCATACAAAGCATATGATGTCAACACTGGAGTCTGAGCCATCTCCGACCAACAGTCACCATGGGTTTCTTTTAACCATGAAGGGAATTCTTCCCTATCCTTAACCAGGTTTAGTTGCCTAAACTTAATGTAAAGCTTAAAATGGATCAACTGTGTGTGGTTTTGTACTTATAAACTTGGTTTTAGGGTTTAGAATTAGGTTTAGGTGAAGTTAGGGTAAAGGCTGGCTGGGGTTAGGCATGTAATTGTGATGGTGCTTGTCAGATGGTTAAACAGCATCTAAAACCTTCTCCATACCCTTGAAGCTCTCTTAATTCTTCACACTATTACTTATGAAACTTTTCGTATGTACATTGTCTGAAAGTGTGCATCATTATCCCCATTTGAGCGATTCATGGCGTCTTCTATGACAGGAGGCTTCTACATGTTGTTACGTGCCAAGCAGCGGTAGGTGTGTCTTGTCCTATTTCTCTCTCTCTCTCCCAGCCCCCCCTCCTTCTATCCAGATGCTACTTCCCTGATTGATTTCCACCTGTGCAGTCCGGTTAAGCTACTGATTGGTTCCCTCTGACTTCAGGCTGGCCTATCACACCACGGGGAGCTCCTCAATATAAGGAGCTGAACTTAGGAACTTGCTCTCTTCATTTTTTTGCTCTGCTCTTGGCATGTGAGCTGTTGTTTCTTCTTAGACACTATGAAGTTTCTAATGAAAGGTATGTGGTGGGAGGTTATAGAGGACTAGGTAAGTTGGGGGTACCCTGTACATTTCACACACATAGTATCCCTTTGTTAGAAACACTAGGTTAGTGGTTGGTGCCACCTTTGTATTGATTTTGGGTGATTTTTCTTTAGACAAGACAGCTAGGCCTTTGGTTTGTTGGTTTTGTTATTAATTGCAGTTTATTTAGCACAACCAGTTGTGTCCCGTCCTCCCTCACATGTTAAATGTTTGTTATTAGAACACTTTGCAATAAACTAGTTTCTTGTTTTTTCACCTCTACTTTGTCTCTGACGTCCTGATTGTCATGTGTTCGTCTCCGCCCACCCCTAGATTCAGAAGGGGACGTAACAATGTTCAAAACCATTCAACACCTTTGCCATGATTTATCGTACGAACTATTTCATTTTGAGAATACCCCGGGCTTCTGGGTCCACACATTTGGGTTAGGGTTAGGATTACCGAAATTCGGGAACCAGACGAATCTGCGAGCTCATGTTTTATTTGCTCTGGCAGATGCATCTGGTCCCCCTCCCATTCAGACAGATTTCCAGCCGACCTGGCCCGAGTTGGGCCAATCACAACCATTCATCTAATATGGGGCAGGTTTGATACGATGACTGTACAGAGGAGCACCGTTAAGGCATTTTCGTAAACAACCAAGATGGCTGTCGCTGATGTGTAACATTCTGAATCCGCTATTGCGTGAGTACTAAACAAACTGGACGGTACATTTTCTCTAAAAGAACAAACAACTGCACTTTTGTTAAGAAAAACAAAAGTGCAACAGGATTCACGTCACATGTTGTTCTGATTGGTTGTAGGTGTATGCAATTGCATCCAGAGGCTCTTTGGTCTGCGTCCATTGATAATGCCCCTTGGAAATCAAAAATGAACAGAGAGGTTCCAGACTAATTTGCATTTGCGAATTGGTCTGGCGATGTCAGGCTAATTACCCCATACTCTTAAGTACAAATGTGTGTGTGTGTGTATGTAGGTGTGTGTGTTTAAATTTAAATTTAAGGCTTAAGTTTAGTTAGAGGAGTAAGGACTGGGGTTGAGCTAGGGTAAAGGTTATATCTGTGAGGATCTTCACAAGTATAAGGGCCAGGTTATGCTGGAAGAAAAGTAGTTTGTACAACATGTTGTACGACCCCGCTGGAAATCAAAAATGTTTATAGCTGTTCCCAACAGCCACACTCGAAGGCAAGGTGAAAAGTCGGCCGCCATAGAGAGGAGGGAGAAATAAATGTTTAAATATGGGGATAATGGCGCACATTTTCAGACAATCTCTCCTGGAAAGCATTCATAGTGCTTGAAAGTGATAAAAATAGTTGTAACGAATGGGGGAAAAAAGAGAACTTGAGGGAGAAGTTCAAACCCTGCTTACTCTCTCACCTCCACACAACTGGACAATTGCTTAGTTACGGAAGTTGTTGGACACCGTCTGGCTCCAAACCTGCTCAGCTATTTCACTTCATGATGAACCATACTGGCAGCTTAAGTGTGTACGCGAGTGTGTGTGTGTGAGAGAGTGAGAGTGAGAGTGAGAGAGTGAGAGAGAGAGAGAGAGAGGTCAGTCTATTAACAGAGAAAGACAGAGAGCATCACTGAAGATGATGAATGTGACAACGACAGAAACCTCCTGTCCTCCATGTACAGAACAGGATGAATGATATGATAGTTCTTTACTGAGCTGAAACCTTTTCATTGCTTAGGAGGCATAATCTGGACAGAAGACAGGTCATTAAGTGGATGATAAAGGCTCTGACTGATATACAGTATGCTTGAGCTCCATGCACCAAGGAAATTGTGTGTGAGCCAACACAATGTGCCACTTTAATCTGGATGTGGGTTAATTTCACTCCATAGTATCAATACCTCTTTTTATTTTACAGCTGTTATCTTCCCAAACAATCAATACAGTTGAGAAACCACAATGCCTATTTATGCATCCATCTCTCTTCTCTCTCCTCCACACCCAGCACCATCATCCATCCATCCATCCATCCATTCAGCCAGCTGATTACCAATGCGTGTGAAAACCTTCTGATCCATCAGGCTTGTTAGTGATTTCTTTGTCGATCTGCCTGCGGGGATGGCACGTACAAGGCTGCACTTATTTACAGCATCAGTCCAAGGGAGTACAGTATAATTACAGTGGGGAGGAAGGGTCAGATTTTACTGAGCCACTACTTTAACAGTGCAGCTACTGGAACTATTCATTAAAACTTCCTGGGAGGAAAACAACAGCGCTCAGGGAATAGAAGATCTATCTTTCTATCTATCTATTTCTCACACTTGTTGCAGGCTAAATTATCTCATTCCTTAAAATCTGTTTTTTCACACAGCTATTTAAAAAAGCAATGTTTTCAGGGACTTCCCTTCCAAAATCATGCCTTTACCAAAGAACCCACTTTTTAGGGATCTTTTCTGAAACCTGAAGCGGCAGCAGCAGCATCCTCCTGTGCAGCTCTCTCCCATCTCCATGGACAGACCACAGTCTCTCCCCTCCTCTCTCTTTCTCTCATGAGAAAACATCAAATGCTGGAGAAGCTAAAATAAGAACAGAACTTGTGGGATTCGCTGTCTCTTAAAACTTGACAGCCGCAAATCCCCTGGGGATGTGCGCTCCCCTTTCAACAACAAGCCCCTGCGGTGGTCGGATCAGACCAAGCCAACTGTTTAATTCACTAAAATTCACAGAATAAACTGCATGAGCTACAGTACTTCTTCCCAAACTGGAGAAACAGGTCGACAGCTGCTGTCTTAACGTCCCTCTTTAATGTGTTTATTCAGAGAGAAAAAGTGAGATGGCAAAAATTAAGGCAGATTTCATGACTTTTTTTTTTTTGGAATAGGCTAGAGCTGGAAACAGTTAGTCAATTAATCAAAAGTTGAACTGTTTTGATAATCGTCCCTATGTGACAGTCATTTCTCATGCAAAATTACCAAAATTGCCGCTTTTCTAATGAGATGATTTGCTGCTTTTCTCTGTTTTATATCACTGGAAACTGAATATTTTGGGGTTTTGGACTGCTGGTCAGACATAACAGGACATTTTAAGGCATCATCTTGGACTTTGGGAAATTTGTAATTGGCATTTTTGACAATTTTGTCTGACATTTCATAGATTACATTAATCGATTCATTGAGAAAATAATCAGCAGATTAATCAACAATGAAAATACTCCCCAATTGCAGGTATTTGATTTTTGGATTCTGTTGATTAATCAATTGAGATATTTAAACATATTTCAGCTATTTGGAGTTATTGTAGCTTTATGAAAAGTAGCCTTTATCATGTTTGACCAGTTTACATTCTGCCATTAACTATTATATCAAGACAAAGAAGAAAAAACACTTTTTCTTTTCATTTTCTTTCTTAATGAGCTGATTTATCTTAGACAGTTAAAAGTCTCATCAACAGCCATATGTGTCATCAACCAGCCAAATACAGTATGATTACTCCATTGTTGACCCATACCCATATAGCCTGGTGATGTCTTAGTGCAATAATAAACCATGAGGATCCCTTACAACAAAACAACGCACTCAACAGCACGCTCTCCTTCCCAGGAAGCGCACAGAGCCGCTCACCTTCTCCACCTGTCCCACAGGAGCCGAGCAGCAGCGAGGCGAGCAGCGCAGTAATCCCAGCGAGTCTTTTACTCCCCAAAGGCATGTTGAAGCGACGGGATGCTGCAGAGTATAATCCCGCCTGTCGGAGGGGAGACAGTCCGTCCTTCCTCCTCCTCCTCTTCTCCTCTCCTCTCCTGTTTGCTTCTCTCCTCTGCTCTCCTCCAGCTCCGCTCTGGCGCGCTGCGCTGCAGTAGCCCTGCTGCCACAGTGTGGAGGGGCCGTCCGGTGCCCAGTGGGGAGGAGGATGCTCTCACACCGCCTGCCCTCCGTCAAGTGATGGAGGGAAAAGAGGAGGGAGGGCTTTTACGAGACTGTTGCGGGTCCGAATCCAGCGCACCGCCTCCCTCACTGAGATACTGAAGAAGCTCAGAGTTCCTGGAGGGGGTCCCAGGACTGGTTTCACTACAGCGCAGCAGGCAGAGCATGTGGCTGACTGCTGTTTTTGATGTTTAACTCTTAATGCAGCTGTGAGCTATATAGCGCTCAATCAACTGAAAGCAATACAATTCTCATATTTCTTTGCATGGGACCAGAGATGCAGAGGATACATTTATGGACAGATTATTATGAGACAATGGGCCCCTGAGCACCCAGACTGAAAAAGTCTGCAGCCTGCGCAACAAACTACACAGTCATTTTGCGTCTCCTTGTGGTCCTTTTGTGTCTTTTTGTAGTCGTTTTGAGACTCTCTGTGTTGGTTTTGAGTGTTTTTGTAGTTGTTTTGCTCTCTTTGTGGTTGTTTTATGTTTCTTTGTAATCGTTTTGTGTCTCTTTGTGATCGTTTTGTGTCTCTTTGTGGTCGTTTTGCGTCACTTTGTGGATGCTTTTGCATCTCTTTGTGGTCGTTTCGCATCTCTTTCAGAGACATTTTGCCGATAAAGCCTAGGGGGCCCCTGACCCCTTGGGCCCCTGGGCCTATGCCCGGTAGGCCCATTTAGTAATCCATCCATGGATAAACTCAACACACTAAGTTTTTATCCAGTTTTTCAAACTAACATGATTCTGAGACATCCAACAAAATGTATGTATGTTGAACTCAGGTTGAAGGTGACTACAGAGAAACTTTCCCCCTTCAGCAGATGAATGTGAAAACAGCCTTCTAGTGTCAAACTCTGCACACACCATTCTGCACAGTGAAGCTCAAACAAACATCAAAGTGAAGTGACAATAGGCAACACACACCTTTGAGTGGAGGGGGACTTTAAATGCATCACTGGTCGAGAAGCATTTTATCAAATTAGGACACTACAAAGTAAGTTCTTAAGTGCCTTCCCTTTCATACCTTAATTTAGCAGGATACTGTATGTCTGTGCCCTAATGTTACACTTTAATGCTTCATTTTCACAGAAAAAAGGGGCACTTGAGCAGCAGGTGCCCCTCTAGAGCTCATCATCACTCAGCATTTTTGTCAGTGTTTAATCACTTTTCTTTGATATTTGTTTGGGTAACTGTGGCCACTTTCTTTGCATGCAAATATACACTATATAATTGTAAGTTTACTATATTAAATTTGATTTAATTCTAAATTAATGGAAAGATAACAAAATTCAGATATGTCTAAATATTCACCTCAAGACCTGCTTAATGCACTCAATGCGCAGTTATATGGTGCAAACCTAAAAGGTGCACAGGATTGCTCTCACAAAAATATTTTTGAGGAAATATTGTGAGTTTTAAAACCTTTTTTCACATCCAGCTGGGGAGGTCACTGTAGGTCACATGGCCTCTGGTACTCTGCAGCAAATTAAAGCCCGACACAAAACAAACAGACCTCTCAAACATTCATTTTTGGTGAATACAAATCTGGATGTTTTGTGCAGACCAAGTGGAATAATGAAGAAATATTAGTAGGCTACTATGTTCAAAACACACAGACCTTCCTTCATTTGTTAGCAATTATCTTAAATGATTTTTATAAGCATGAAATCTGTTTTGAAAGACTGAATACATACTCATCTTAATAAGAGGTCTGTGGTACACTTTATTTTTCCTCCCTTGGAAGGACAGCAGATTTTTCCCCAAAATAAAATACTTACGGACTTTCCTAACCTTTTCTGTGAGAAGTTCTCCTTTAAAAATGATTCCTCCAATTTTTCTGCCTTTATAGAAAACTCAGAGTGAAGGCTGGATTTGACCCAGAGACCTCACAGCTGCAATGCACCTTAGCCAAATAAAGACAAGAAATTGTCACCTGTGAGCGCCTCTCAAGCTCAGTCCACACCGCAAAGTTTGAATATTTAGTAAGACCTCAGATTAATGAATATTTTAGTCTGACTCATCAGTCATTTTGATGTCAAGTTAGGATGTTTGGCTCAACACTTTTATAATTATGTACGTTTTCAACATATATTCAGTGAGTGACTGCTTGAATTTTAAAATAAGATGTCCATCAATCAATCAAATCTACATTTATCTACCAGGGTCACACATAGGCCAGCACAAAGACATTGTAAACTTTAGATGAACACCCACAAATGTCAGTCATCCGCAAACATAAAGCCAAATATACCACTGACCTTCACACCGGAAGAAACAGCAGTGGGGCTTCTGTTGTTCCCTGTGAAGGTCATCTGTGGGAGCGGCAGCAGTTTAGCCTTGCTAGTGTTCACCCACACAACCTTTGATCCTTGCTCTCAACTGCATGCTGTTTCTTATCAAGGTCATGTGTTGCAGGTTGCCAGCACAGTCTCTCTTTGATGAGGGTCTTTTTAGAGGAGGGCACAATACAAAACAAATTGTCCTTTTGTCAGATATTGTGGGGCGACTAATGGCCAATGGTCATTGTTGCTGATCTGGGAAATGAGGCTGTGCCTGTACTAGCTGCTATTTGTATATTTCTCTGTATTTTCAGTATAAACTCTTTAACCAGCCGCTACATGTTGGATGTTCAAAGACCATGCACATTTGCTCTGGTGCACCGAGTTGCCACCTGCGAGCATGTGTGCGTTTTGACCATAGACAGTCTATGGACCAACAACACGCGACACAGTTCTCACAGTTTTCACAGAGTGAAACTCAAATCATCCTCCAGCCTGTTACACTGACAAACAGCCAACCAGATGTGTTCATTAACGGCAGTAACACACATGTGCGTCAGTGATGCTGCCATTTAAACAGACTGTGTTTTACCAGGGTAGTAGACAGTGATCAACTGTGCATGGAGCACCGAGGATACAGAACGGCCAAAAGAGTTTGGAACGCGCTCACGAGCATTTGATAACTGGTCATTATGAATATTGGGGGTGACAAATTTCCATTTTTCAAATGTTGACCCCCATCACCTCTCTTCTAGCCCTGGTTTTTATACAGAAGGCTCCTCCTACAGAGACAAACCAATGTTAGGGTTAATCAATTAAGCAATACAAACAATATTTCCATACAAGACAATCAAGACAATGTCTAAACATTATTCTAATTGTACTAACTTGGACATTTTGACATTATGAGTTGTTTAGGGTACTTCAAAAGTATACTCTCTGAATACCCCCCTCTGTATTCTACCCAACATGGTTCAGTTCGGGTTCCCCCTACTATAAAGCACATTGGATGCTCTCACTTCTTGTTTGGCAGTCTGGACCTTTAACCTGTAAGTAACAGACTGGAGCACATGTGCTCTATTGTTCACTATATGTGAACATAACATATGAGCTACACAGTGCAATGGAAGATTTGTGTATTGGTAATGTAGCTTAACGACAGAACTACAACTACAAATCTATTGTGCTGGCAGGATGGAATAAGTAATGGACCTGCAGAAACTGGTGTGTGATATGTTTGACCTGAGTGCAACCTACCCTTATAGGGCACCTGTTAGCACCGTAACACTGGTTTTGTGCAAAAATGCATTGTGATGTTCCGCCGAAGCTAATTTGAGGCTTCAGCAGTCTGAGTTAGCCAAATCTAGTGGGTGTCTTGAAGGGTTTTAGGTGGTGTACCGGCATCATGCTACTTCCACCTTTGCTTCAGTCATTATTCACACGACCACAAGAGGTCGCTTGTCAGGAAAACCTACAAAACAATTGACTCATGTCATTTTCTGGTGGGGACAGCCTCGCTATGGCACGGTGTATTGCCGGTAAACACAAGAGAAGTGGACTTACAGTGAGCTATGGATACCATTCTGAGTGATCAAACACCACCTTTAAAATGGTGTAATGTGGGTTTTACATTTTGAAGCATTAGGGAATCCATCAGTCTCATCTCCCCTAAAAATAAGCATAGTGTGGAGAAAGTAAAGAGATTTACATATGATTTGCATATGATTGATCATACAGGTGCAAAGAGGCTTATTTTGGCATAAATCCACTCTGCATGGCTCCGTTTTCCTGCTCTACTGTACCCCACAAATGAACACTAACAAGACCTTAGCGGTGAGCCAGAATGAGCAACACGGCGCCTGGTTCATTTCCCCACTGATGCAGTGTACTGCCAACACTGATGAAGCTGCTGCATGATCATATTCAACAAAGCATGCAGGGTAAGAAATGATAGCTGGCAGCAGAAATGAGAGGAGGCACATGTTCATATGCAGTAAAGGAGGGACGGTGAAGAATATTAGGTGCATATCCATCCACCTTCTTTTTATTCGATTCAATTTGTGCATAAATATATAATAAACAGCTGGAGGGAAACACTGAAAATTCTAAAAAAAAAAAAAACTTGAGATATCGCAAAATGTTTTTACGCTTGGCTGAGGGGGAAAAGTTGGTGTATTGATAAAAGCAAAATGCGACACAGTGCAATGAGGGCAGACTCAGCGAATAAATCACAATGTACATGACGCATGTCACTTAAACGTCCATGGAAGCTTGCGGTTCACTGGGGAGACGAAAAATTGTGTCAGAAGAAAACATTAGATCTGTGTGGACCGATGAGACTGTAACCTTCCTCAAATTAATACACGAAACATAAACATAAATGTTATATTTCCATCACATTTTCCATATTGTTTTGACTGGCACTCATTTAATTATGTCATCTTGTTGCTCCCTCATCTTCTGCAATGGTTCAATGGCACCTGACTGGAGAATTAGCGCCACCAACTGTTTATCTCGATACGGTAGTGGATGGAAATGCGCATTAATTCTCATTTTCTTTTGCTGATGTTCTGTAAATTCGGTTAAAATTTGCACAATATTTGGTTTAAACCTGGCTAATGATTCTGAAGTGATACATGATAAGAAGCACTGCAGTAAGAGACAGCTGGTAATATCAACCCAGAGGGAGGACTGAGTGTGGGAGTGATGGGGGTTTGCTATATTTCTTTATTTATCTTCTTTTTTAAAGACGATCATAATTATTCTAATTTTGTTATTTTGCCTTTAGTCGATAGGTTGCTGTAAAGATGCAGACAGGAAATGGTGAGGGGGAGAGAGAGAGGGGTATGACAGGCA
Source organism: Macquaria australasica (assembly GCA_005408345.1). Classification (NCBI taxonomy): domain Eukaryota; kingdom Metazoa; phylum Chordata; class Actinopteri; order Centrarchiformes; family Percichthyidae; genus Macquaria; species Macquaria australasica. The sequence continues at coordinate 762,050 of SEMN01000201.1, read as the reverse complement.
AACAAGGTCCCCGGCCAGAATCAAACTGGGGATGTTCACAGAACCATAGAACAAGTCCTGCCTTTTATACGACATCAATGCAGGAGGGTGAGAAGATTTTCAGCTGGCGTTAAGGCCTTTACACACCGGGGACGTAACGAATAAACGTCACGAAAATGCGAAATACTTGCCCAAAAGTAAACTACATAATCTACTCACTATCCTGCATCCGGCGGTGCTGCTCCACACGTTGTCCTTGAGTTCACTGTCTTTATAATTTTTGTGTCCTTCGTCATATAATACGGGTGATGAGAAACACAAACAATCAACAGGTCTAGAGTTGTGATGTGAAGTCTGTTCCGCACAACAGGATTGGTTGATGCCTTTTTTCGCCGTGCGAAAGCTCAGAAAAATTGACCTTGTTCAGAAAAAAAATTACGTCGCTTTTTCACGGCGTAATATTCGCTTTTTGTGTGAAAGTAGTCATGACAAAAACAACAGTTCAAAAAAATATATTGACGTGCGAATTAATCGCTCGAAAAAAAATTCCTCCGGTGTGTAAAGGCCTTAAAGCTGCTGTTTCACATATTTAGCCTCTTACTTGAGATCTTATCGACTTCCTATTCAAAACATTTATTGCATGATTATACACCATCTTACAGTAAGAGGCTTGATTATTGTAGAAGATGCTTGGGACTAAAAAGTTGGATATCTTATCTTGGATAACAGTCTGATGACTCTGAAGGTATGTATTTAGGCTTTTTATACAGAGAAAAACCTACAGAGAATCAAAGCTAAATTGTCATTAATGTTATTTCCCTCTGTCTGTGCCTATCTATCTTCATCCCCCCTTCTACCAGCTTTGGTCCCTCAAGGGCTTTTCTCTTCCTCTCCCCAAGACACTTGTGAGGTAGAGAAAACGCCTCTGAAAATCCAAAGAGAAACTCCCTCTCTTAAACAGGACATTGTGTCGTAGATGGGAACATAATGCCACCATCACCATCATCTTCTACCGTAAAAAGAAAAATTGAAAATTGGATTGACGCTATTTGTCGGCTTGATTATTTGTTGCCATGTCTGGAAGATCTGATGAAATTGCCTTACAATCACAGAATGTGAAACCATTCTGCAGTGGAGGAGTGAGAAAAGTAATTTCTCGCACATTGTGAAAATGCGTCGTCTCATCTCAGCCGGCTGACTTGTTCCCTCTCAGAGACGTCTTTTAAATATTACCATGAAAATATCCCCCATACTACTTTGGATATAAACATGTTTTATTATAGTTAAACTTTTTACTTCTAAGCATTATAATAATGAATATGCTTAGCATGAATTCCATTTCAAATTCACTTTTTATTAAAATGGAAACTCAAAAGGAAACAAAAAAGACAAGAGTTGAAAGGAATAAAAACCAGTACAATTACACTAAAAGTTAAGCAGTGAAAAAATGTAGTCCAGTGTAAAACCACCCACTGTCTGTACGCTCCGGTGGCTCCCTCCCCTGCAGGCCGAGTGCAGAGCTTAGTGCTGGTGACAGGAGGAAGCAGGCTTTGATCTGAAGGTGCAGAGACAGTAAGTAGTGCTGGTTTCATATCAGATCTGTCTGTCTAAATGAACTCATTTGTACAGGTTTCTGTTCTGCAGATTGGAGTTGTAGTCATGCTAACACTCAGAGGCAGAGCTGCTCTGGAGGGAGAGTCAAACCTCAGAGAGCACAGGCAAAGAAGTGAAGGATTTCTGGCTTATTAATAAGCCCCAGTAAAAAATGCAAGAAGGAAGAGAGGTAGCAGCTAATATTATGAAACCTATTGCTGCTGTTAACTGAAAATAACTTCTTTCTCTTCCAGTAATTGTTAAATAGATTCCTGTGTTTAACAGAGAGATGTTGTCTGTTGCCCATTTATTGTGTAGAATGATTTATCTGACTCAGTTATTTTTTTACTTTCATTATAGAAACTCTTTCTGCTTCCGCAGAGAGATCAGAGGTCTGGGAGGCCACAGAGCAGCAGTCCTGGAACTGGAAAGGATTCAGGTACTGACTTTTTTCAGAGCTTTATGATTAATAATGAATAAAACTTTGTTTATATAGTACTTTTCTAATCTATAGTCTATAGGGAAGCAAACAAACAATGACATCATAAAACCCAAGGAGGATGAAAATAATGTAAAAAGTGAAAGAAAACATATAAAAATACATAAAATGGCAAGATTGGAATTTAAATTTAAATTTTAAAAAGAGATCCAAAGAAGTTAAAGATGTTGGGTATCTTTATCTGAAGACAACTTTATTCTTAACTCTTTACTATAACTTAAACTTTCATTAACTGATTTTTTTGGCTACTTGTTCAGTTTAAATATAGTCTTCCTCTCCAAATCTATTTAGGCGACATAATTAAGTTGCTGTGTCAGATAGCATCTACTGTTGGTATTCATTCCTTTTTATACCTGCTGTTAGCCCTAGTTAGCATATAGTGCAAATGAGTCTCAGTGGAGTCGGTGAAAATAATTGCCTCATTTATCCAGACATCCGCTTCACTTTGATATTGAAATCTTTTTGCACATTAATATGTAAACAGATGCATGCTCACATACTAATGCAGTCACAGTCACACACAAACAAACACAAACAGACACAGAATCCCTCCATCAACACAGTACTTCTTTCTCTCTTTTGCTTGTCAGGCATTAATCCAGTCAAAGCTAGCATTAGATTTCAGACCAGTGAGTCCAGTAATGCCAGCTCCCCACTGGGCATATTTATCTTCATTTGTTCACATTACTATTGTTGATTTTTCCTTTCAGCGGGCCTTTTTCTATTTCTTCGAATTGCCTGGTTACATCCTTTCAATAGATGAGTAGAGAGATGCCCTTTTTTGTGAATCAGGCAACAAGGAGAAGCTTTTGTAATGGCTCTGGAGTGCATTTCAGCATGATTTTTCTATACATGAGTGATTCCCAACCAGGAGTATTTGCACCCCAGGGAGTACTTTACAGTTGTCAGGGGTTACATGGAAAGATTGTAGAGTAGCTCAACTAATTTGAAAAATTTTGACATTTCAACATACTGTGTTGAGTCAGAAAAACCTGAACACTACATGTTGTGATTAAGACAGCATTAAAACTAGTAGCAAGCGAGCAAAGAAGTCCAAACAGTAAGCTAAAACAAATGGTTCAAATAGATATCTTAAATTAATGCATAGGCCTAAGCAATGGAATGGATAAACCTTTAAAACAGTTGGCTAAAACTAATGGATAGACAGCTGAATAGTAGGCTTAAAGTAATGAATAAATGGTTGAAATTGCTAGCTAAAAGTAATTGATAAATGGTTAAAATATCAAGCAAAAAGTTATGGATAAATGGTTGCAACATTCAGCTTCTGTCACTCCAAGTGGCAGTAGTATTTGATTTCAAACTTGACCAAACCAACTTAAATATTGTCAGCTCAATGAAAACAATATTGTTAGAATATCGACTTTCATATACCATCAATTGAAATCCATGAAGACGTGCATGAAGAGTTAATCTGTATCTGTCAGGGCTGTGGCGGTACATCAGCCAAAAAAGGTTAGGAACCACTGCTATACATCATGAAGGTTAAAAAGAGGAAGAGATGAGTAGGGGTCGGGTTTGGGTTTGGTGATGGTTGACACGTTCATGCACGTTTGGGTCTGAGAAAGCAGATCCACTGGGGACTTTTTGCTGACGCATACAGTTTGCATCAACTTCAATTACTGCTCTTATCTCGAGTTTGAGTGTGTGTATAGTTTTAGCTGGCTCATTTACATTTCACACAGGTTTTGCACTCAGTGAATTTTGGAACATATCTTGATATGGAATTAGCGAGAATGGAATATTCATGGCTGAACATTTGAACACGGGACATTTAATTCGGGGATTTTCAGCAGTTACGTGTCAGTTGATTCACGGTCTGAATATTGATAGAAAATGGAGGTTATTTCACCCCAGTGTCCTTTATGGTCGAGTTCAGCTGAAATTTCATATCGGAGCTTATAATGGTGACCGTGCCTATCATCGTAATTGGACTTGCTCAGGGGCAAATGGTGAGAGTGTGTGGTTGTGCTGGACTGCTCCCAGGTGTAATGGTATGTAACTTGTGCTGAAAAAGAGCATGTGTGCTCAGCAAAGCTTCCCTGTATAAAAAGTTATCTTAATATGAAGATAATATCAAATAATCAACATTTTTCAAATTTTCCAGTGTGCTTATATTCTCCTCGGCAAATCATGTGGCAGTGTCGGGTGATAAGGGAGTAATTTGAAGTTTACCGGGTAGTGTGACCTATCCAGCTACTACTCCTGATATGATGCTTTAATTTGCTTCTAAATGAAATGAATCATTTTGCTTTGCAGCTGTTCCTGAGCTACTCTACAATCTCCTGTCCCCATTCCCCCCCCCCCACATGCTCTTATTTATTTTGCAAACCAAATGGAGCCAGCCAAGCAATCAGTGCGCTCTTCCTCTAACTTTTTATTTACAACATCTGCTGCTGGATTCTCTGGGATTTTGGCAGGTCATTTGGCTGGAAAAATATTTAGTGTCTCCATTGCTGCAAGCTCCTGGAAGAACCTCAACATGCCTTAGTTGTATTATTCATTCATTTTCCAAACCTACTTACTCCTGTTCAGGGTCACATAGAGCTCGAGACCTATCCCAGCATGCACTGGGTGGAAGGAGGAGATACACCGATCACATGCAGGTGCCCAATCCAACACTCAGGCTCAGTTTCACACATATGGGTTATCAGTTATTACTTATTATTATTATTATATTATTGATGTCCAGTAATCCAAGTGTAAGCTGGCACTGGGCAGTTGCAAAATATTCTGGCCTGTGAAGGTTTTGTCAGTAGGCTGAGAGCTGCTTCATGTCTCTGCCCAGTCTCCCTTGTAATGAAAACAAACACAGCCTCAAGGTGTTACTCGTGAGGCTAGATTTATAAAGCAAGGTCAGACAAGAGAAGAGAAAACAAGAGTCTGTACAGGTGATATCAGTATTCATGTTTCCTCTGGCTCATCCTTGAAACATTCTGATATCACAGGTTTACAAACAACACCTTTCTTAATGTGATTTGTTCATCTTCCAGGAAAACACTGGCTTCTCCTGAACCTCTCCTCAGCTTTATTTATTATTGATTTATTTATTATTTATCCAGGATTAATTATTTTAAAGTAAAGTTCACTGTTTTGGATTAGGCAACAAGCCTGAGGCTGACTGACAGAAACCTTTTTGAGTTGATTCACGGCCTGCCGGCACGACTCTGCGTACCTGACATCATCATCTCTGACTAATACCATCACAAACACTAATAGTCTGATATGAAAAAAAACAAACAAACCCCAAAACAGCTGCTTGTGAAAATCCCAGATAACAAGCATTAAAGACAGCTCTTTGACTGCCTTCGATGTGAAGTGCGGGTGTCGTGTATCAGCTGGACAGTTAAATCTTGAAATCTTTTACCCTCCTCCTCCAGAGACGGTTAATGGCACTGATAGAAGAGATTCTGCTCTTTAGGGATTCCTACAGATAGCAGTTTTTCTTCCATTTAGCTGGTATTAATTACATATTTAAGTGCATGCCTTATACTACAGTAATAACAGTATGCAAGCTGTTTCTATGGAATCAGAGAACATCCATTAAACCACAAGATAGATATCCTCACAGGTGCTTCATTGATCAGGGTTCCACTGTTACTGGCGAGTCTCCAGCTTTCACTCTGGTTGAAAATGTAATTTTGTCTTTCTTTTTTAATGCATTAATAATCCAAAGGGGAATTGTTACTCATTATATCTAAAAATAGCATTTAATTTCACCTACTTAATTAAAAGATTGTTTTAAAGAAATGAATCAGAGTCCAACCTGAGAGCTGCTAGAAGACGGCGGCCAGTCTGCTTGTGTCAGAATGAACACGATGAACAGGAGAACAATTCTACATTTCACACATCATACAGTAAATAACTGTTTGCATCATGGCGTTTCCAATCAATGGTAGTCTTCTGCCCTCGGTATGCATGTAGATGCACATCTACGAAGTGACCTAAACACACTTAAACCACAGATTGAAGGCAGCAGTTGGCCTTTTAAGTTTTTATTGGAAGCATTCGTGACACTGTGAAAACAGTATTGGACAAAAACATTCAATGATAGTGATTACAAATCGGAACAACTTGAGATATCATGAGCAATAGGTAACAGCTGAACCATAGGTACTGTAAAAAATAATTAGTACAAGAAACAAGCAACAAGAAAACTGGATTCACAAAAGTATAGACTATAGCTTTAAAATTAGTTATGTTGCCCATCATGCCGCTGATAAACAAAGTATCATCAGTTAAAGAACAACATAAGTCCCCACAGGAAGCACAACACAGTAAGAAATCTAGTAAACATACTGTAAATAAAGAGTTCATGAGAGGAAAAGTAAAAGATACTTTCTTGCAGAGACTGAGATGAGAAGATCAATACCACTGTCATATCTGTACGCTAACTATGTAGCTAAGGCTAGCAGCTGGTTAGATGCGCCCAGCCCGTAATCCCGTAAAATCACGTTTTTACACTTTTGTGCAGATTTTAAATGTAAGGACTGGCCTCAGGTGGCACAGAATATATTGTAAGCAAGCAGAGAAAAAAAAAACAAGAGTTTCAGGTGGATACACAAACACACCCACACAAGCTGACAGAAAGACAGATGCCCAGACAGACATTTCAAGGGAGGATAAATATAGGTCTCGCATCCCGAGCAGATGGGTGCTGACAGGTTTGACATGAACCCACAGATGACATTGGCTCTGCAGGATTCTGCTCATTTGTCAGCTGCAGCCCAGCCTGGACATCACCAGCTAACCTGAGGGAACAAGAAGGAGGACTCCAGCCTGCTGAGAGGAGGTGGCTACTGCTGGGCAACATCCCACCAACAGCTCCAGTCTTATCTAATCTTCTCCATGGATGAGCAGAAGATTGGGGAGCAAATAAATAACAAGTGTTTCAGGGTGGAGATGATGAAGAGGTTCTGTTGTTGGTGGTGAGCTCTGTTTTCTCTGGATGGAGTGTTTGCTTTTACACACAATGTGTACTGTTGGAAAAATTACTTGTAGTAACATCATATGCCAACAACAATATACGTGATTATGTCAAGTCAAGTTGAACTTTATTTATACAGCACATTTCATACACAGGGCAACCACTCGCAACACAATCATACATGCGCAAGTGTCAAGAAAGGCCTGCGAGGGAGCTCTGCCGCGACAGGCCATCTAGGCAACAGGGGAAGGACCCAAACGCAGACAGTGGCAGGCTGAGTGCACCAAGTTAATTTATTAAAGAAAAACTTACAAAAAGCCAGGAACTACACGCAGGGAAAACACAAAGAACGCAGGAACTCAGGACCAACAATCCAAACAATGAACCGACAAAGACAAAGGGGACTGGTATATATAAGGGAGACAACGAGGGAACAAGACACAGGTGAGAGACAAGACACAGGTGAACCTAATCAAACTGGTGGGAAACAGAACAAAGACAGGAAGTAAATCAAAACCGTGAACAAAGAACAGACCTTCAAAATAAAACAGGAAACAGAGCAAAACACACAGTGTACACAAGTCCTTGGGATCATGACAGCAAGTGCAGAAAATAAATATGAACAAGGGTCAGTGCAATTATACAAGGATCAATGCAGAATATACAAATGTTAGAATATACAAAACACACCCACCCACACCCACTATGAACCTAGTCATAGACTGTTGTGAAAAGTAAGGTTTTTAACCTTACTTTTTTATTAAAAAAAAAAAAAAGAAGTGTGGCGTTCCTCTTTAAGCCATTTCCATTAGCATCAAATCATTAGGTGTTCTGCCCATATTTGTTGCTGTGAACAAACTAATTTCCTGTGCACGAAAGATAATGTGAACAGCAGCTTTAAAATGAACATACAATGAGAGGTCACTTATCTGAAAAAACATCCAAAGTATAATTTATATATAGTATATATATATAGTTTATCCAAAGTAACCAGGGACACTGTAAAGAGATGTTGATGAAATTCCATTCACCTCCACTGTTTTGCTGTAAAGAGGCTGAAATCTGAGGGGGTATATCTCTAAACCTTAGATAAAACCAAAGGTACAGTATCGACATGGCCAGATGTACGAGAGACAGAAGTACGTGAGAAACATTTTTGGTGAACTGATCTGAACTCATCAAAGTACAGTATAAACGAGTGTTTTCCTCAGTTATAAGGAGAACGGAGTGTAAGTGAAATTGAAGCTACCTTGACATACTGCACCATCCTCTCATTCCTCTGAAGGATTTCAATTGAGCTTTACTATAAAATCCCATTTGTGCCAAAAGAAAACATCTCTCTATTCCAGTGATCTCTCTATTCTTAAGTGATGGATGGTTCGCTGGTGTTTACTCAGAGGGAGAGAAAGAAGAGGGGCCATGCCTGCTTTTTGAATCTGTGAGCTACTGCGTGCTTTTGGTTTTCAAAGACAGTCATCAGTACCGCTGGGAGGAAGAAAGTGGATCGATCAGACGCAGGAAATGGACTGTACTAAATTGAAACAGACTGAAAAATTCTACTGTAATTATAACTGTGTTCAATTAGCCTCAACATGATTGCTGACGGGACCAGTTACTTTGTGGTTCAAGCAAGAGGAGCTCAAGCATGACAGTTGTTTCTGCACATAGATTAAACTTGGAGCAGCACGTTTAAAGACACCTAGGTAACAGAGGAAAAACACTGGGGCAGACACTTTCAGCCTCGAGCTTGAGAGCAAGTCTGTCACTAGAAAGCCTGGCCTTGTAGCTACTGAATACACAGGCTTCAGAAGTATGAGAGTATTCAAATTTCACTCCTGTAAGTGTTTCACTCAGCTGACATAGATCTTTAGTGAGTGAGCAAGAGGAACACATGTATTGCGGAGCTGTTTGAGCACCGGGGATGAGGTGAAGCTCTCCAGAAAGCTGCGGGGTATTGAGAGTGTTGTGGAGCGTGATATTAGGGCCAGCGCTTCCCACCAAGAGGTCTACGAGCCGTAACGACCTGCGAGCATCACCAGTCCTGCAGCTATGACAGACAGGGTTTCTCAGCCAGAACAAGACATAGAAAAGGATGGTGGAGTTAGAGCTGCTGTCCGAACAGACAACCCTTTTTATTATGAATTATGTTCCTATTTAACTATTCTGGATTTGGGATTTCCACTCACTGGCTACACTTAGTGCCAATGAAGGAAAATAAATTCAGTCTTCCACACTGGAGGAAATCATATGTGCCTGTATACTATGGATGCAAGGGGAACTGTTGCGCTTTTAAGTCCTTAATTATAACCAGGTGTGTTGGTTCCAATTAAGGACTACATTGTGGTCGTTGCTCTTATCACACTCTGGTGAGCAGAGCAACAGTCTAATAAATGCCTTGAACCAAGTTTTTTCTGCCTCCTTTGGGTCTTTTGGACATTAAGTTGGGTGCAGATTCCTTGATTGTTCTTATGTAGGCACTATTAAACCATGACCGTGATATTTCCCAAACCTTAACCAAGAGGTTATCAATTGCCCAAAATTCAGAGACAGATTGAAAGGTGATCGGTCTGATCGGATGCAACAAAGGCAGAGATATCCGAACATTTGTCCTAGTAAGGGTAACGCTCCAAAAACAGTGACCAACACATATAACCATAATGAAACTCAATACAGTCTTTTTGTTAGACCCTCTTTAACTGGTAAATGACCCTGCCATTCACACTGCATGCAACCAGTTTCTAAAACAGGCTTTTACATTACAGATTTGTAGACTGAGATGCGGCTGAAAGCTCTGGAAAAAAGCTAGTAAGTAGACCCTGAGTCAAGATTATTTTGTCAAATCACTAGCGTTATTTTCTCAGACTTTAGAAAACTTCTTTGGAGACACAGAAGACATTATACAACTGTAATTGCAGGCTGAACTGTAATTCTTTTGACTATTAAACTGACCTTGATGTGTAGAGATTGATGGTACGAATTATTAATTAATATTTTAATCATCCCCGACTAATTTTAGAATCGGGACCAATTTCTACCAGATCTTCATTGCGGAAAAGACAGGTTTAATTGTAAGCAACGTTAGCAGCTCTGTCCTGCTCTGTATGGGATTTGTAGAAGATTACACTCCAGCAACCCCAGTCAAACTGATTAACCAAGATAGCGCTACATCAGTTAGTCCTCATCCTAAAAGCTTTTTCTCTTGTAACATCAAAAGTGAAACAAACTGTTTGGACAATACAATAACATTAAAGCAGCTGGAAACATAAAGAGTCTGCCGGTGACGGGGTTTTCAACCAACTCATGGAACTAATGTTAACTTAATCATCTAGCTAGCTACAGCTGATAAAATCTGCTAGCAACTCTTGCCATTTCAGATGGTAAGACTGATGGTTAGTTAGAAATGAGAAGCCTGCTTTTGTTTACCCCTTTACCTAAACTCAAGGACCAATTAATACAAATTTTGAGTGGTAAATCTGCCTTTATTCTCATTAAAAATGGCATATGTGCTGTGTGAGAACAGAGATTGTCAGGCTCAGCAACAGTAGGTATGCAGCAGGCTACTAAGAAGTAACCTGCTGCTGTAGTTTGAGTGCCTAGACCTATTAAAGGGAATACATTCTGTGCATTTCTGACAATTAGTCATTTCTAATAATGTTATTTCCCTGTAACCCTCAATAATATAATAACTGCTTGCTGTCCAGCTACTCCTAATGCATTTAATATTACCCCAGGCTATGTTCCAGTAGTCAAATGAGGTTTTCTCCTCAGAAATGCAATTTATTTTCCGTCTCTGTCCTCTCTCCTCTCTTACTCGCCCTCCCATCCGTGTTATTTTCTCCACACAGCTCCTGTCGGTTACAGTGAATACGTCTTTCATCATCACCTGCTGACAGATGGAGGGCTGATCTACCACACAAACCCACTTAGACACAGTGAGAGAATAAACATACCTTAAGTGGAAATGCAACAGGACAGTTGTCCATTTAAAGGTCACATGTTTCCAATTTCCTTGACAACCAAATAAAAGCTGTCTCCCAAGTCCAAAGCGGGGAAGATATTTCATAGATCATAACTCTTTTTTCTGTTCCCTGACGTTGATTTTATAGTGTGACTTGAAGTCCTGCCATTACTTTCACTGACATGAAACTCGTGTTTTTTTATGTTCCCTGCATCACCCCTTCACGGCGTACGGGATGACAGATGAAATAGATTGAATTAAACCACAGATGATGAAACACTGTACAACAGCATCTGTGTGGAAGGACAAAGGGCTTTTTAAGCCTTGACACTGAGCTCCTACCTGTCAAATCCTTTTCAGTGATTCCTCTTCAGCCTTAATCACACAACACTGCTCTGTCTCAATCTAGACCAACACTAATGTTCACATTTAGGCTGAATGTAAAATCATGCCACCAGATAAAGCACCTCTTTTCCCACAAATACTTCCCCTATGGCCACAAAATGTCAAGCTACCATTTGCTAATTTAGCTTCTTTATGGGCACGCTGCAGCTCTTCAGCGTAGATGTGTTTCCAAACCAGCCATCACAGAGGAGTGAATTACTTACTTTGCTGTAATGAGATCCCCCTCAATAACAGGAAATCTGCATGTTTAGTCAGTGGACTGTTTGAAATGCCGGCAGCTGATATTCTCCTGGAGGAAATAAAATATGGAGGAGGTTAATGTTTCTCCTGACACTGTCGAGTGGTGATGGATATATTTGTCCATCAGTGACCTCGGGTTGTAATGTATAACGGTCAAAATGTTTTAGGTGCATTAAATTTTCTTTCTTTATTGTTAAAAATAAACAATAAACATGTATTTCTTCTCTACTATGTTTCTGTCTCCCAACTATCTGTTTTTTAAATCTGTTAAAATAGATAAAACTATGAGATTACATAGTATTTTAAAATTATGACTTTTTTGGATTATTAAATTAAAATTATGAGATTTAGTGAAAGGGAACTCCACCGATTGTACACATCAAAGTCTGTTTACAGGTCTTGGGGAGTGCTACTGTATATGTGAAAAAAGCTGTGTAAAGCCTTTTGTCCGAGCTGATAAATTGCCTCAAGTGATGTCACTTGAGTCAGCGTCAGTTGGGGCTGAAGACTACAATTTTGAAAACGAAAAGAAATCTGGGGGGTGTGGAAAAAGAGGTGAGTTTACGAGACCTCTGTAGCCCGCTCCTCATCTCTGCTTGAGGCTAGCAGCTACTAGCGTGACACACCTGAATCTCTGACCGAACTGTCGGTGGTCACGTTGCATTGTGGGTAATGTAGGTGCCAGGTTTTGACATAGAAGAAGTATGCGTGAAATAAAAAAGATTGATAGTAAGCCCAAATTGTGATCTACTAAATCAGAATTATGGTTTGAAGTTAAAATCATTTTGACTTAATATATCATAATGTTGATTTACCATGAGTATTTGTATTCCCTAACTTTTCATCTGGAAATGGGTTTACATACTGCTTTACATACTCTAACAAAAAGCTTTCAGTAGCTCACCCCTTCCTGCTAATTTATATCCCCCCATAGACTAATTATGCATTCAATATTATTTGTTACTGTGGAATGAATTTATTAGTTGACTTTGTCCAAAAGCATCACACACAATCATCTTATTGTCTCATAACACTTAAAATACAAGCTGGTATTTTTTTTTAATCTAAAGCATACCATCCTCTCTAATTTTTTTGTACTTGGGAGTCTGTACAAACACTGTTTTAAATGACGTATGTATTTTATAAGCCAAATGAATGAATGAACGAATGAATATGACTGCATTCCTGCAACAGTCTGTCACCCTGATTCTCCTGACAAACCACTGCACAAGTATTGATGTGGTTTAGATGTGAGTAAAGCTATTGTAGATAAAACTTAAGCAGTATCAGATGTCAGATGTCAGAAATCTTATTCCTAAGCCATGGGCATATGATGCTCCACTCTTCTGTGAAGGCTTTTCACAAGATGTTAGAACCTGGCAGCAGGGATTTGCTCTCATTCAGCCACAAGAGCATTAGTGAGGTCGGCCACTGATGCTGGGTGATAAGGCCTGTCTCACAGTCCTCAGACCTGGATAAAAAAAAGCCCCAGACCAAGAGTACATGAAAGTGTGTGTATAGGGGTGAGAGGAGATGAGTTGACATGAGTGAGCTTGTGCTGGTGTGTTAAGTCTGCTTATCCATGAAGCACCCTTTATTATGAATTAATGACCAAGTTGGGGAGTAACCCCCACGCTAAAGGCTGGCGTTGAGAGCTGTTGTTCTTCATTGTAATGGTTGATCATTATCTAACTGCAGCATCTGTGAGCAGCCAATGGTAGGCTGCCTTAGTAATGAGTTTCTCAGTGAGACAAAGCAGGGGATTTCAAGGTATTTCTTTCCATATTTCCAAACAGCCCTCTCATTAGCATAATGTCTCATTAATTCTGGGTTTTGCCTTGGCAGTGTCTAATTCTCACTTGACACCATTTGAACTTGACTTTTTGAACCTGACTGTGATAACAGCTACTGTTGTAAATCTATAAGAACCGTATAATGTGGGGCACACTCGATGAGCTTCACCTCTTTTGCTGCAGAAGCATGGATAAATCTCCAGGCTCACACAAAATGGCAAATACACATCGTTTGGATGTATAGAGCTTTTGTGGATCATGAACAGGTTCTTTATGGTATTGAGGGCAGAATGAAATCCTTTTCAATCCTTTCAACAGTTGAGGCCACAGCTCCTTCTGCTCAAATGCCCGCAGTGTAATGAAAGGGCCTGAACCAGTGGTGGTGGTGTCCACCTGGTCTGTGCAACATTTCCTCCTGAAAACAGATTTGAATACACACGTGGAACAGAGACAAACAGTATCCTTTAATTCCTTTAAATCTCTGCATCCTGTATGTTCTCTAGAGTCTTGGTTCCCAACCTTTTTTGTCTGACGTACCCACAGAGCTCTGTCAGATGAGGTCAAGTATAGTCCTTCATTGACCCCATCCATCCACCATGCTCCAAATTTGTTCCTTTCAAATGATTTTGAAAGAGGATGTTAAGTTGTACTTCATAAAAGTGGATTTTTTAAACAATATTTCTTCATACAATTGAACTAATGTTTACTACCACTTGTAAGCTGGACCCTTTTACCATCCATCAGTTATAGCTTCTGTTTCAACTGTCTGTCCATTATGTTTAGCTAATTATTTTAACTGTTTATTCACTACTTTTAGCTAATTACGTCAACGGTTTACCCATTACTTTTAGTTAATTATTTCAGCTGTTATAAATTACTTTTTCATGTGGATTAAGGTCCACAACTGACTGAGGTGTGCTGTGTGAGCTTACTGGTTATTGTGACAATAAATGTACTAAAGATAAGCGTCACAACAATTTGTAATCTTATATGAAACACACATTCTTTATCAAATCATAATTAGTATTTTTTCCACATTAGTTGCCACTCTACAGTCTTCCCATGTGCACTGGAAATTGTAGAAGTACCCCGTGGAGTACAAGTACCCCTGGTGGGGAATCACTGCTCTTCTAGAGGACATGAGAAAATTCAACTTGTTGGGCTTGTTGGTAATGAAATAATTCTTGCTTCAGGTGCAAGAGGTACTGGGTTAAAATCCTGGGTGACCCCTTTCTCTTATAATTTATGTGTTAATGCTTCTGATGCCAATAAAGGCAAACAGGCTCAGAATTTAAGTAGAGGCTTATTCCCTCATCACAGTGAGAACCTTGAACCTATGGAAAGTGTATGACTGTTGGTTCACTGTCACATCTCTCTCTGTCCCTAATTATTCCAGGAGGCACTCTACCTCCTCTTCTGCCATCTTGTGTTCATTTTCAAAATCTGCTTGAGAGGATGTGATTGAGAATAAAGTGTAGTATGGTGGGGATATAATGCTATAATGCTCAGCCTCTGACACTGAGCCAATTTCAACTGCTTAGTATTCTGCTCTGCTCCTCACTTCACTACTACAGCTCACTTTGAGATAAAAGACCAGCTGACTGCTTATAAACTGCCAAGATACCATGCTCTTTATTACAAGTGGAATGAGGATAGTCTAGGAACGGAGCCCTGACCAACTGCTCGGCAAAATTATCACCAGTATTATTTTAATTCTTTATGAAGAACAGGGTAATTACTTGGCTGCAGAGAAAAAGGGAGAGGTTGTCCGCACACTGAACTTTGCAAGCTCCAAAAAGTTTTTATTGAGGCAACGTTTTGACCCACAAAATGACAGCCCCACCTACAATTAGGACATCACATGACAAATAAATGATAAAAAATAATCAGCAAGAATGTGAACAAATATAATTCCCAAAATCCCAAACTATTTCTTTAAGAGACGTGTCTGCAGGGTTTCATACCAGCTAATCTCTACAGCAGCAGGATGCACTGATTTTAGCCTCGTCTGGTTGGACTTACTGCAGCAGTGCTATGAGTTGCCGTTGTGCTTTGTTGGTGAGAAAACCTGCAGATTCTTGAGCTTTGGTGCACAAATAAAACGCACACTTTATAGTAACTGACTAAATTTGATCCTGCAGTTTACAACAGGTGTTTAATACCAGGCAAATGGTCATAGCATCAGGTAATGGTCATGGCAAAAAGTGTTCTGCAAATATGCCCTATTAACCCTGACATCTGTATCTGATCAATGATCAATTACAGAGAAAGCATTGCTTCTTCCAATGGCTTGTTGGTCAAGGGGTATGATTCTCGCTTCGGGTGCGAGAGGTCCCGGGTTCAAATCCCAGACAAGCCCTTTGCATTGGACAGCTGCAGTCTTAATGATCTCAACTGTAAATCACTGTTTCACTGAGCTGTTCCTCTTCAGCACAACATATGACAGATACAACATAATGGTCTTGATTGATCAGTAAGGACAATGTCCTGCTGCCAGAGTGGTTCTTTAGGAAGACTGTTGTAGCTTTTTAGGGGCATCAAACCACTACCAGCACCCTCACACAGTATAAAGACATCTAAATGCAGCCAGGAATGACAAGGATGTCAGGATAATTTCAGTATACAAAGCTATTCAGAGACTCCAGTTGATTTAGTGTCCAACTTTACCTTTTAAACTGCTATAATCAATATTTTATATAAACAAAGGATGAAATGACATGTAACAATTAACAGCTCCAAAAACCTGCCACACGCTACTAACCCAGCATGCAACAGCAGACACAGTGGTGCATTTAGCAGCTACAGAGCCAGATATTTCCCTCATGAGTTCGGGAAGACCAAAAACAGAGCTGGGGAGAGCGAATATTAAACTTAAATTGGGTGTGTAAATAAGCTCGTCAACTAAAAAGGTGGTAACATGTCAGTGTTGTGTTTACAGCTTGTTTCCACTGCCCGAAAATCTGTCAACGCTGGTTTGAACTACAATATTACACTCGTTTTTGCTTCATTTGCTGAATACACACAATACATAGAAGGATTTAGGTATATGTATTTATGTAATTTAACAAGCCGGAGCTGACTGACTCACAAAATTAAGCACATACCCTTAGCAGACCTCAGACATTGTGATTAGGGAAAAAATAATATCACTTGTCAAAAAAATCTTTATTTGGAAAAGTATACACAATTTGGGACACAACATTTCATTCATGGAAATCTGTCAGATAATAGGATGCTTCCTTTCTGTTAGTTCATCAGATCATTTTGTCTTCATCACTAAATATCACACAGTAACATTGGGACTTGGCCTGTGCTACCATGCAGGCCTGCTGTAGAGTTTTTCATGGTAACATTGGGACAAACAATCCGTGGTAGTATGTTGTGGCACTGAATTGAGAATGAATCCTGGTCCGGGTGGGGCTCTGTGTGGTCAAGGCAGACTGCTGCGGTGGGTTTCGGTCTAAAAAGTGTTGCGTGCCTCTGTCGGTCGATGCTGCTGAGCCAGCTTACCGTAGCCGCCTCTGGCTGGGTCATAGTCCTGCCTGTACTCATCTCTCACCTACACGAGAAACACAAACACAGCCAGAAGACGCAGTTAAATACACATCTGTCATTATTCTAGTGGAGGGACCTTATCCTAAAGCTACATACTGTGTGGGGTATTTAAAAAAAAAAAAAAACTTGTCTGTATTTTTCCCTACAATATGCCATTTGCTCGTCCAATATTTCCTTATTTACACACTCCCAGAAAGCTCATTAAGAACAAAATTGGACATGATTATGTATGTTGTATTTGTTAACAGCATAATATACACTTTCATTTTTCAAATGCCATGCGGTAGTAATGCTGTCTCTTCAAAGGCCATGGTTAATCATGCATAATTTATTTTATATCACTTTCTAAATATCATGCTGGTGTATTAAAATGTCATGATGGAGTGTATTGATTTTTTTGAAAGCCATTTCAGTATATGTCATTTTTCAAATGCCATAGTATGCTGTATTTGATATTGTTTTCCAAAATGCTTTATTGCAGAAAATCCAAAACTTTTTCAATATGAATGACAGACAAAAGGGGTAGGCAGGAGACCCCGAACACCACGATGACACAACCACACAGAAGGATGTTTGAGGTCGGCAATGATTTAGAATCAATCACTAGTTATCAGTTCCCCATTTTGGTGGGGAATCTTGTCTGCTGATTCCTCTATTTTGGGAAACAATGCCCAACTGTATATTTTTAATTTATTTTGTACAACGTGACTTGTCTGGCTTGCTTTTAATATAAGCTACAGTTTAACTGATATGGATTTTTTAAAAGCGTGCACAAGCATTTCTGGATTGAAGCTGCTGATTTGCAATCTGTCTATGATATTAGATTTTTTATGCCACAATAAGCATTCAGTGTTTCCCTCTGAACTGTATCTTCGACAGAGAGGAAACATGCATTTAGCCCATGGGATATTAAAACACTGAACTGATATCCAGCAAAATAACAAAAAAAAATTCATTAATATGTTTGTGAAATTCACTCAAACTGCTTAAGATTGTAGCGCAGCCAATACTGGGTTTTTGAGGCTGATATTGATATTTGGGAGTTTTAAAAAAAATCCATGAACAATATATCAGCCAATAGTAAATTTTTAAGCAAAGACATAACATAAATACACAATCCTGATACAGATCCCTTAGATTTTTTTATTTTTATTTTAAAGAATTGTGACCAAGATACATACTGAGCAGAATATTTTACAGTTGAAAACTTGTCAGTGCTCTCTTGTGGACAAACTATGTAATGGTTACACTGTTTCTAAATTACCTCAAACCTACTTTGGCATTTCTGTGCTGCAATTTCTTGTTACTTATTGGCTGAAATATACACCGACAGTGACATATCTGCATTAAGCTAATATCGGGTGATACATCGTCTACTTAAGACCAATTCAAGTTGGGAGCTTCCTTTAGACGATCAGCATAGTTCCTTTAAGCTCATCATCCAGCCTGAACATTGGTGGTACCCAAAGTGGGTTCCTTAAGGGCTAGTGAAGTGTGCTGCAAGATTTGTTTATTTCCATTTTTTAACTGTACATTTTTAACATTGCTTCACCATATTAAACAATGAGGTGATATTTACATTGACCGCATTGTTCTATTACGTTTTCCAATATATCATACTGGCAAGAACAAGTAATCAACATTTAAATATTAAAAAACTGTCAAATATGCAGTTATGCCACAGCAAAGACTGGAATTTTTTAATCAATTTAACTTATTGTTTAGGCTCAATAATGTCTGCAAATCTGCAGAGAAACAGAGCCTAAAATTACTGACTTCTGAGTGACAGTAGGCCTATACTAATTTACTTAATATTGATGTTAGTTCACATATGTTTGATATATTACATATATGTTATTTGTTTTTCAAGTTTGTTACAATATCTTCTTATAATTAAATGGTGGTATTTTTAGGTGTAAATTGTGCATATGTATGCGTGTTGTGTAAATGGAGGTGGGCATATGAGGGTGCCTTTAAGGGAACTTTCTACGCACGTTCTTACATATAAAAACCTGTCAGAATCCTCACCTGTCCTCCAGATTTGCCACGGCCGTACTGCCGTCCCTCCTTGAAGCCGGCGTCCCAGTCTGTCCTGATGATACGGTCGTCCAGCCGCGTGCCATTAATGAAGCGCATGGCATTTTCTGCGCCTGTACGCGAGTAGTATCTGGTACAGCAGGGGTTAAGGTCTGTCACAGGCTCCTAAACAACATGCATACTACAAAGACTATTTTTTTAATTTGGGTCTCATATTTAAAAAAGGATACTCTACAAAGCAGAATCCGCAGGCTGTCTTCTTGACTTTATCCAGACCAATGATGATGCGCTTGACATCTCCACCTTTAGAAAACAGCTCGTGTACCTGCTCACCAGTTACAAAAACAACAGGCAAAAGTGAGAATTGTGTGAGACATTATGAGAAATATCTGTAAAGCATTAGAAGACTACCCTGGAAATACTTTTAACACTAATAAAATAAAAAATAGGTTTGAAATATATCATCATTTCAATATAATCCACTAGAAGACGTGTCTGGTTTTAAATACAGAATGCAAAAGTATACCACTTTCATATTCACTAACTGCTACAGTCATAAGACTTTGGGGGCCGTAAAATAATGTCACAGGCCATAACAAATAAAAAGCTAGCAAACAAACAGATCTTTTAGGATCCCAGAGCTACTTTTTTCATTTTCTTGTCATATAAAAAAATATGATGAGAATTAAACCAATTTCCAAACAAGTTGGTGCAGGACTTTAGTGATTATGTGCTCAGTAATAATGGCAGTGTATCCCACCTGCTCCTCCGTGGTGTAGAAGGAGAGATTCCCAACATACAAAGTGTGGCTCTGCTTCAGCAGCTTCTCCTGGTCGTAGCGGTTACCCTGAAAACACGAGCAACGTTAAAATGAGTAAGCACTACTCTCAGGAAGCTCAGGACACTGGCCAGAGCTTCTCCATTGTAGCTTACAGGTGTCGCGCCAAGTTACGTCTCCCTGCCAGATTCGGTATCCCCTGGCCGCTCATTTAGCGAGAGTGGAGCTACAGCACTGCAGCTCCACTCTCCTTTGCGTGCTTGAATGTGGAGCTGACGCTACACTACAACGCTCCTATTTCACCTAAGTATGCAAGTGAAAAATAGCAACGTGTGTATTGTTTAATTAATCGTGTTAGTATTTTAGATTAATCAACGATGCTTTGTAAAGTAACACACGGTTCATCTATTCTCGTGCTGTTCGCGGCACTGAATTGAGAATGTCGACTGAAAAACCAAGACAATTGCATGTTTTTCCTCCTATGGAGTGGATTACTGTGTTTCTGTTTGGAAACTAGATCCAAACATCCTCTTGTAAGGGATGCGTTTGATACTGTAAAATCAAGATCACCGTCACAATTTTAACACTTTCTCACGAAATTCACATCACGTGTTGTTGGTTTTGTATTTTCTTCAGATCACACCTAAAGACACTGGTGAATGTGGAGAAGTTGGGCTGCCACAAAAAGTATCCCCCCTCTATAAAGCCCAGCTGATGCCCTACTGTCAAGTGTTTTGTGGTGTATGCATTTCAGATCACAACTAATAACCATGGTGACTCTGGAGAAGTTTCCTCTTTCCTAGCCAAAGTTAGAGGGGGGATACCTGTGGTGGCAGCCCAACTTCTCCACATTCACCAATGTCTTTAGGTGTGATCTGAAGAATGCATACATTGTAAATACATTTGAACAGCATTTATTCCCAGAAACGCTGGATAATGTATAGAGGTAAATAAAATGACCCTTTAAGACTGACCCCAGATCAGCTCCCCCCTTTCAAAGGCTTCCTTCGTGTGAATATAAAAGTCAGATTGCTGGTCTGCTCTGCTGCCACTCGCTCTGTGAGTACTACTAACGAACACGGCCTTCCCTTAGTTTAGGCTGTGTTTCTGCTATAAGCTAATGCCATATCAGTGAATATGCACTAGTGTTGCCTCCACACAGAGCTGTGCTGGGGATGGTGTGATGATGAGTGACTGAGTGTTTGTCCATAGGCTGTCTAATTCATGTTTTCTCCTCAAATACCTAAAAATCAAGAAGATAAATACTTTTATTCATCTGGTTTAACCCGGTATTTGATCGAGCCTGCATATTCAAATCTTTTGCCGTGTATTTTCTGGCTATTCGCTTATTATTGTTACTAATCTGATGCTTTTGGATGGGAACTGCTTTAGCAGCAGATAGACAGCATACCTCCCACCTTTTAATCGTTTAAATTCATACATTTAGACACAAACGGAGTGAGTAACTCTGACACACTGGTCTGGTTCCATCAGATTTGGGGAGAACATAAAGAAAACATCCTGTGGTTTGTGCTGGAAAGTGAATGAGTGTTTGTTTGTCTGGATGGTTTAAGTCAGAGAGGAGTTTGTGTCAGTTGGCTTTAATTTGTTCATGCAATTCCAACTTTTAAAGTTAAAAAAAGAAAAAGGCTGTTTTACTCGCATTTTGGTTTAGGGAAGGGATTTGGCATAGTATGTAGCTTGTATGCATCACTTTCTAAAGTGATAGTATGTAGTATATACAAAACCAACAACACGTGATGTGAATTTCGCGAGAAAGTGTTAAAGTTGTGACGGTGATCTTGATTTTACAGGGGATACCGAATCTGGCGGGGAGACGTAACTTGGCGCGACACCTGCACCTCTGCTGCCGCTGCCGAAACTGTTACAGAGCATCGGGTGAGCTGCTTTTATGGTGGTAAAACGGGGACACGGCATCAAAACGTGCCTTAAGAGTTAAGTAGCCGAGTTAATACACGAGGGCACCGGGCTGTGGTGTAACCTCTGTGCCTCCGAGGGGTCTGTCGTTTGTGAGCTAGCAAGATAAAGTGTTACGTCGACGTTAAAGACTTCGGGTACTGTGTCCCAACTTACCTTAAAATGCTGGTCTCTGTATTGACTAATGTCGATGTAAGAATCGCTATTCAAAGCGTTTAATTTAGCAGTCATTGTGAAGAAATCACGGACAGGCGGTCTGTGGCTGTTCAACCGTTAACATGGAGGAAACGCGATGGCGGACGTTGTTCCGGTTCATATGTCCGTCCTCCGAAGGACTCCGGGTGGGTCTGTATCAGCTGTGTGGCGCCCCCTGTTGGTTCGGTGTGGGTGCAACAAAAAAACCCTGAACCATGACAATTGTGAGACCTAAAAATTCAGACCTACCTCTAATGCACACTTGCACAGCTTTAATCTAATCAAGTACTTAATATCGTTATTTCAAATGTAGAAACTGTACTGAAAACGTGTAATTCTTTAGCCACCCAAAATTATTTATAATAGTCACAGTCAGTGAAGGCAGACTATGGAAAAGGAGAAAAAGAAACGGCACATCTGACCTTTTAAACAAAGAAACAGACACATATTTCGTTCATTAAGATTTTGTTTTTAAATAATTTGCCTCGTCTTGTCTCTAGAAATAATCCCCAATACACTAAATGCAATTCTGTAAGCTCGGCGTGGAAAACTGCCCAAAGGCACATGACTACTGAAGCTGGACGTTGAACTGTGAGATGTGGTGCCAAACTAGTGGCTGCTGTCATTTTATGTTATTGGCTACTGATAGACTGGTCCTCTTGTCTGACTTGCCTCTTTATCCTGCGGGTCTTTTTTTTAATTTTTTTATTACTTTTTGAATACTTTACTGATAATTATATGATACATTTTTCCAGATTTTTAACTTATTTTCCAGATATTTTACTAAAATCTTTTTTTTTTTTCCTCCATATAATGTAAAAATATTTGTTCGATATTTTAGCAATATTTTCCGAATATTTTGCTAATATTTCTCAGATATCTTACTGATATTTTTTCAGACACTTTACAAATGTTTCTGGATATTTTACTAATATTTTCCAGATATTTAATTTTTAAATGTCCTTTTATTAAAAAATATATTTATCTTCGATTTAAAAAAAAATATTTTTCTGATTTTATGGGGGGATATTTTACTCATAATTTTCAAATATTTCAAAAATGTTTGTTTTTTTAACTTGCTTTCTGATTGAACTGCTTTTAATAAACCTGTCTGACTCTGACCACATGCTGTCTTATTCACACAGTATTTGCCCCTAACAGCATGCAAAATTGTAAGTTGAGAAACCTTAATGATTGTTACAGTACATTTATAGGGTGTAATTACAAGAATATTTCAGTGCATAAATAAAGTGATAACATAGTGCTTTATAGACTGCACTACTCAACTACAGGTCTGCTACACACCACACATGAGACAAACAGAGGTATCAAACTTATTGCAAATCAGAATAAAATCTCTTGTATTTAGATCCACAATCATGGGGCATTTGCTTTGGCTAAGATCCACAGAATACACATACAGTAAAGTGAAGCCAAGGAAAACTGTAAAACTTGTGTTTTCTTGTACAACAAAACCACTTCAGACTGCAAAGTTTCCTGTAAGGTCAACATTTTATTATCATAATTCAAATATTCAAAGTGGACAAAAATCTGACTTCTGACCAAATTAACAACCTAAATTATTTAGTGAAAAGAATGTAGATATATCAATGAACCCACTTATAAATCCCAGAACACTAAAAACAAAAGTGAGATGAAACGGCGGGACATGACTTTACCATCAGCTCATGGCCAAATACTGGGCTTAGCTGCTCACTGTTAATTCTACTAATGTTTAACAAGGACATACAGTCAGTTATTGTATCTCATAATAACTTCAGTCCAATAAATCAGAGCACAATAAGCAAAGCCAGTGGGAGGAGGACAGTGGCTCTGCCGTGGGGTTGCCATCTCTACTCCCCCGATTTGCCATGTAGTCTTCATCAGAGGTCAGAGGATCTCCACTTAATGCTGCAGCAGCTTCTGGAACCTGAAAGAAAATGACAGCACACTTAACATTCATGTCACAGAAAAACAGCAAGTGTATCTCAGACTGTTTTTTTTTTTTGTTTTTTTAAGATTAATCCTCGTGGAAAAAACTGTCCTCCCTTACAGAGAGGTCAGAGGTCAGGTTTGAGGGTCACTTCAGCAGGGAAGACGTTTTCTGACGGGGCCGTGGAGATCAACTCAACATACTAAAATGTCCCTCAAAAGGTGCAAAGAAGCACGTGTGCTGGTTTTCTCAGAATAAGTAGATCCTCTTTTTGGTGTTTTGTGTAACTCAGGGTCGAAAGATGCCAACAGCTGTTATTCAATATGTATTCATTTAACCAGTTAATGCTACTTCTAATAATAAAATGATACCGAAACGGTACTTTTCTCACTTTCTGTCACCTGCAGCTGCTCGGCTCCTTCTTGTTCCATTACTTCCTGGCATATTCAAAAACTCATCTGCTGTCAAGACTCATTTTTTGCCAAACTAATGCACTTAGCGCTGATCTCAGTGACAAAAACAGAGCGTTTCCTGTGAAGGCTTCACCATAAAAGCCACCCCATGTGTCGCAAGTTGAATGCTTTTAATGTGAAGCAGAGCCAGTAGGAAATGTTGGGTTTGCATTAGCAGAAATTCAGTACAGCTCAGATTCTCTGCTGTAGGAGAGTGAACAGAAAACAGGCAGGCTGATATGCAGTTTATCATTTATATTTTACAATAAAATTTAAAAAAAAAACAACAACAGTAAAGCTGCATCACTTCTTGTGAAACCTTTGTGCGTGTGAATGCGATTTGAAATGGTTATTACTGAAAAACACAGACCATAAATAGCATCAAAAATGGGGCTTGTTTTCATAAAAATCTTAAGGTGGGTGTTTAAAGTGGATCCAGCTTTATTATCTAAGTTTGGTGTGTGTGCGCTCCGAATACAAATCTAGTTTTAAGACCTTTATTTTTCAGCCGATATTGAGCATGTTCCTAAATTAATTTGCGTTTAATCAAATTACCTCTCGGCCATGTTTCACTCCGGGAATAATGAACACAATAGGTTAAAAGGGCCCCAGCCAGGCAGCCAGAGCAGAGTAAACCACTAGCCAGGAGGGTCACGTCTCTAGTAACTCACGTTTTGAAAGTCGCCTTCCTTGCCATCTCCTCTTCATCAAAGGTCGGACCTCCTCTCGATGCTGAGCAGCTCCACTTCGAAGATGAGCGTCGCTCCTCCGGGGATCTTCGGAGGGGCTCCCCGGTCCCCGTAGCCCAGCTCGGCGGGGATGACCAGCTTCCTCTTCTCGCCCTCGCACATGCCCAGCAGGCCCTGGTCCCAGCCCTTGATCACCTGGCCAGTGCCCAGGGTGAAGGTGAAGGGCCTGTCGCGGGGAACGCTGCTGTCGAACTCGGTGCCGTCCTCCAGCCTGCCCGTGTAGTGCATGTCGAGCACGTCTCCTTTACGGGACTTGACGGGGCAGTTGTCCACCCGCTTCTTGATGCCGATCTGCAGCTTCTTCTTCTCGGCTCCGCTCGCCGCCGGGCTCAGGGAGAGCACGGCCACCGCGAACAACAGAGGCGCCCGCATGGCTGCAGTCCACTCTCGGTTAAAGGGGTTTAGTGTGGAGAAGACTTGACGCTCAACGCCCAGTTTTTTTGGGGGGTGGGGGATGAATGAGGGAAACGAGCTGGGAAATCTGCTATCGAAAGCGGATGTACGTGTGACACGACCCCGGACGTATTTCAGCGAAAACGTCCGGAAAACTGAGCTGAAGTTGGCTTCGCATTCGTCCTTAAAAGTAAGTACGTGACTTTACGTAAATGTACTCGGTTACATTTCACCACCGGGCTACCTGTTCGTCAGAAACCACCGTAGGCTTGTCAAATCGGAGACACGGTGTGAGCCTCCAGAGACGGTTTTGGGAAGCTTTTTCCCCTCAACTCTCGAATCTGAAGCCAACTTCGGCGTCGCTCCACAGTCTGTTATATCACCCGGTTCAGCTGAAGTAAGTCCACTTTCCTTTTTTATATGTGTTGTTATTGACATTTACATCGCAACCGCAACGTACACGACAAGTATAAGCTACCGTGTATCTGCGGCCAACTAACGGTAAACGGCGGTGTCATTACAGGGCTGAAATACGCTACAACTAGTCCGCCTGGACCAGGATCTTTGGGAAACACTCGACAAAATGCTCGCTCGTTTGCTCTTTAACCTCCTCAACAACCACCATGTCGTCGAGAGGCTGGCAGAGTCTCGCCTGATTCGCAGGGCGGCCCAGATCACAGCCTACGCCATCACCAAGACCCAGATAGCTGGCCGGGACGCCTCGGAGCGGGTCATGCGCTCCCAGACGCTGCGGCAGGTCCGGGCAGAGGCCGGCAGGGTCCCCGGTGACCTGGGAGAGGTGGGCCACCGCCTCAGGAGAGTCAGAGACACATTTGTGAATGAAGTGAAGGAGGGATGGAAGGACGGCTCCAGACAGATCAAGAAGTAAAGAGGCCAGACTGGCTGGTAGGATGTTTAAAGAGACTGGGAGTCATCTGATAACCAAACTCGCTTGTTATTGACAAGCTGACAACATCTCAAGCTTTTGCATCCTCGCCTGACTGCTTATTGAACAGAAAACGATTAAAGGAGAACAGAGGAGAAGCGTCTGCCTCAGCAGTGCACGACAGCAGTGTGGTGGTTAACTGCAACCACCAGAAAGTGGATTCATGTTGGACACTGATCACTTCATAATCAGGAATGGTGGCTGTTAATAATGTGGAGAGGTCCAGATCATTTATAATAAACTGTGATTAAATAAGTCCATCAAGAACACATGGAAAACCTGTGGAAAAGTAGGAACTGTCTTGGGAAGTGGAAGTTTGGATTAGTGCGGAAAAGGTTAAAGGCCACCTTTATTGATGACCTCTTCACATTAATCTGTCATACAAAACCCCCATACTGGTAGTTCAACCAATGATGTCCAGACTGAAGTGTTGCTTTTTCCCTCCACCGATGATGCCAATCCTGCTGAAGAACTTTTATGGATCTGTACTTGCAGTTGTCTCAGTAAATAATTTTATTGCTCAAAATTGTACTTACGGAGATAGGTGTGGTATGTATAGACAATGAGTTCACTATTTTATTCTGACTGTATAAATAAAGATTATAATTTATAACCGCACTTTGACTGCTTGACCGTAACTTTCAGGACATAAAGCAAGTTTAAAGGGGATAAAAAGATGTGGAAACTAAATTTTCCAAGTTTAGATTGTTAAATTAGATCTTAAAAACATCATTTTTGTGTGCCTAAAGTAGTGTCAGATTTAAGATAGTACTTTATTTATCCGGAGGTAAATTGTTGTGCAGCAGTTGCAGTACAAAGTAGGGAAGAGTGCAAATATAATCAAATAAACAAAATAGACGAGTAAAAGATTATCAGTAAGGTGCAAAAACCAAATATACACATTGCCAGAAACGTAAAAGGTTAACGGTAAGTATCATAAATAAAAATATAAACTGACAAATGTTAAGGTGCAAATCCAAATTTACACAACGTCAAATTATATCAGGTTAACGGTAGGGATCACTGTGTGAGAAGTGGCATATAGCTGAATGTACAATATCAAATCTGAAGTACAGGTAAGTGTATATGGTTCATTCAAAGAGTTCAGTGATTACGTCCCATGATATTTTACGTAATGTCCCTTTATTACATGCAAGTCAGAGAGTTGTAATTGTAATCCACACAGAGACAGTCATCCAGAGAGAAGTGAGTCAGAAGGAGTGAAGTTCACAGTTCAGCTGCCTTCAAGTTGGAACTCATAGTTCATTCGCTTTGACAACTCCAGCAGGACGACAACAGAGATATGAACCTCTGGAAAGAATTTAAATAGAGATAAGAGGACATTTTATTGCTCCCTGTGATATTTGGTCTCTGTGGTGGCAAAAGTGGATTCAGGATGATTCAGCTTGTAGCGTCACCTGCGTACATGTACACCAGTGGCCTGATCAGAGCATGTACATTTCCATGTCCCCTAATATATTCCATCCATCCTTCGGCCTTGACAATACCTCGACCAGATTACTGTATATTGTACGGTCACTTAGAGCTGCAATGATTAATCGATTAGTTCATTATAAATATTTATTCTGCAACAGTTCTGATGATTCATGAATCGTTTTAGTCATTTTTCAAGCAAACATTTGATGGTTTTGGCTTTTCAAATGTGAGAATTTCCTGTTTTTCCTTGTCTTAGCATATCAGAAAATCAAAATATCTGTGAGTTTTGGACTGTTGGTCGGAAAAAACAAGACACATGATCACGACAAGACATGTCACCCCGGGCTCTAGACAAATTCTGATTGGCTTTTTCCACTGTTTTCTGATGTTATATGGATTAATAAATTATGAAAATAATCGTTGGTTGTAGCTCTACTTTCACGACTTTAAAACAAAAAAGCTTTACTGTTGATCTTATCATTTGGATGTATAAATGGCAAAAGCAAATCCATGTGTGTCCATGTATTGAAAGATGTGAGAGGGGATCTGATTTTAGCCACAAGAGGCTAAAAATGAAAAAAAAAAGGAATAAAATGTTGCTAGCTGTGGCACGACTTAAAGGCCTATAACAGAACTGTTACATGACAAGGGTCCCCACATGACACAGTTGATCGGAGGAGAGAAACAGCAGAAAATTAACATTAATAACAAAGCTCAACAGAATGAGTTTTGCAGTACATAGCTTTATTTCATTTGAACAAGCACAGAAAACAGCTCGAGTCGGCAGCTTTATGTATTAATACTTGTGCAGACGCACTGGCCTGGCAACTAAATATTAGTTACATGTTACATCATTTCACATAGAAATAAGTCTCTATCAGGAGGAAGAGAAGGGCGTTCGTTTCTGACAGCATGAGTCAGTACATATACACTGATATGGCACCTGAACGTCATATAAAAATAAATCTCTCAACATAGGAAAATACACATCCAAATCAACATTTTCAAACAGGAAACAGCGTCAAGCAGCAGGAAGTACAGTAGATATGACGAACTGGTGGGTTTGAGTTAGAAAGAGACATTTCTGTTGTTTGCGTTAGAGGACATATAGGACTATAGTCGAGTATAAACAATTATTTTCTTTTAACTGTGTTTTATTCTTTGACATGACTAAAGATATTATGCCAAATCCCTTCCCTAAACCAAAATGGAGTCAGTTTTCTTACTGGACGTCAAACAAAATGCAAGTAAAACAGCCTTTTTCTTTTTTTAACTTTAAAAGTTGGAATTGCATGAACAAATTAAAGCCAACTGACACAAACTCCTCTCTGACTTAAACCATCCAGACAAACAAACACTCATTCACTTTCCAGCACAAACCACAGGATGTTTTCTTTATGTTCTCCCCAAATCTGATGGAACCAGACCAGTGTGTCAGAGTTACTCACTCCGTTTGTGTCTAAATGTATGAATTTAAACGATTAAAAGGTGGGAGGTATGCTGTCTATCTGCTGCTAAAGCAGTTCCCATCCAAAAGCATCAGATTAGTAACAATAATAAGCGAATAGCCAGAAAATACACGGCAAAAGATTTGAATATGCAGGCTCGATCAAATACCGGGTTAAACCAGATGAATAAAAGTATTTATCTTCTTGATTTTTAGGTATTTGAGGAGAAAACATGAATTAGACAGCCTATGGACAAACACTCAGTCACTCATCATCACACCATCCCCAGCACAGCTCTGTGTGGAGGCAACACTAGTGCATATTCACTGATATGGCATTAGCTTATAGCAGAAACACAGCCTAAACTAAGGGAAGGCCGTGTTCGTTAGTAGTACTCACAGAGCGAGTGGCAGCAGAGCAGACCAGCAATCTGACTTTTATATTCACACGAAGGAAGCCTTTGAAAGGGGGGAGCTGATCTGGGGTCAGTCCTAAAGGGTCATTTTATTTACCTCTATACATTATCCAGCGTTTCTGGGAATAAATGCTGTTCAAATGTATTTTTTCAGTGTCGATAGCACCACCCTCTGTGGTAAACCAGAAGTTAAAACATTGTCTGTGGCTCATGTGAGGTTAAAAGTCAGACTGTCTGTTCTTCCGAAAACTAGCTTTGGAGAGACAGGGGATGCACTAGCCACTGAAGCAATGTAACAGGTGGCAGCATACACACTGATATGGCAGCTCACCTTCAGTAAACAAAGTGGCAGCAGCACCTTCTCTCGACATGTCTGATTCACACGGGCTGAAAGTCCTTTAGCAACTAACTCTCTTCTCTGCCACAAAAACAGGAGACAT
This sequence comes from Macquaria australasica, assembly GCA_005408345.1. NCBI lineage: Eukaryota > Metazoa > Chordata > Actinopteri > Centrarchiformes > Percichthyidae > Macquaria > Macquaria australasica. Next base: position 731,922 of record SEMN01000201.1, on the reverse strand, counting down.
TGTGCTTCATTTGCTTCAACACTAGCACCATTTAAATCCAAAGGCAGTTCCAACGTGCCGTCTTCTCGTATATTAAAATATAACACACAATCAGGTAGAAGTGATGCAATTTTAAGATAGAAACACAGATTCAGGGGAAGAAGGAGTGGGTAATATACAGGAAGGGACTAGGAGAAGAGCCTGTGTCACATTGTGTCTTTACATCCAGAGGTTGGTCAGCATGAAGCTGAACAGGGCCACCAGCAGCAGCCATGCAGAGGAGGTCACTGTAAGAGGAAGAGGAATTGGGAAATATTAAAGAAAACAACTTTGACTCATAGTGTGACAAAGTGGCCATTTTGTGCAATAAAAATCTGTAGCAGCTTCTCTAAACTGTGCAGTGGTGGAGGAAGTATTCAGATCCTTTACTGACTTACTTACTTTACTTACCAGAGCAGTTTCACAGTGTTAAAGGAACAGACATTTTGGGGAATGCGCTTATTCACTTTCTTGCCGAGGGTTAGACTGATACCTCTCTTATAGGATAAATATGAAGCTGGAGCCAGGAGATGGTTAGCTTAGCTTAGCACAAAGACTGGAAAGAGGGGGAAACAGCTAGCCTGGCCCTGTCCAAACTGTACCAGCATATCTAAAGCTCAATAATTAACACATATCTTGTTTGTTTAATCTGTACCCTGGACGGAGCCAGGCTAACTGTTTCCCTCTGTTTCCAGTCTTTATGCTAAGCTAAGCTACAGACATGAGAGATCTTCTCATCTAACTCTCTGCATGAAAGTGAATAAACATATTCCCCAAAACTATTCCTTTAAGTAGAAAGAACATCAGTCACTTGCTGTAAAGTTGGTGTATTTGTTTAATTTAGAAATGTGTAGGTGTTGGTGGTTCGTATTGCTTTTGTATAATAACAATTTGAGGGTTTTTCATTCAACTTTGTTTATACCCCCACAGAAGTGAAAGATACATTTCAAACATTAAAAAGAGCGATCACTTGGATTGGAATGATTTATGCAATTTTTTTTACCTGCACTTGATGAGTTACACTCCATGTCGACCAGTGAGTCCATGTAGCCCTGGCCCAGCCACTCCTGGTAGGTCTTCCTGTCAGCAACACCCACGAGGCGAACAGTAGAGTCTTTGAAGACGAGATCCTGGCCGTTGTAGGCCTGCGAGTCAAACATCCTGAAACCAGGACCTGTATCACTGCCAAAATATGTCTACAGGGAAATGGAGATTAAAAAAGAAAGTGAATAAACACCAAAAACTGACCAACAAAACTGATTTCCTGCAGTTAGCCATTGATTTCCATTCATTTCACTGCAAAATGAAAATGAAAGAGACATGAGACATATCTGAGGACGCATTAATCTATGACACTGAACATTTTGTCACCTTTATTTATTATCTATGTATTTATTTATTGGTTGAATTTATGTTATTTTCATCTTCATCTTTTCTTAATGTAATAAACAATTTCACCTACTTATGATTGGGGACTTGTAATCAGTAATTATGTCTCTGTGTGCATGTGTAATAGCGTCTGTGGTTTTGAGCTTAATTATGGACAGGACATTATAAATTCTTGTAAAATCCTAAATAGATTAAGCACTTTTATTTTGAAGGGTACACAATATAGCTTACAGCGTTATACTTCCTATCTTTCATAGAGTACTCTTTATAAAGTGCTGTTTAATGTACTTTTGTGGGAGTACAAATGTTCTATTGTTGAATTAGAAAGGGGGAATATTCTGTGTTTTAACAGGAAGTACAGCACTTGTTTTATTTTACAAACTGTATGTGTTTCACTTAGTCCAAAAGTTATGCTAATGCTACTGCTGATGCCTTGCAATAAATAGTCTTGTGAAGTGCGGTCCTTGTCCACTACACCTAGTACTCATGATTTCTTTATTTGTTTACATAGCTATTAAAATGTAATATTAATCACAAAAAAGTATTCCCCAATGTCTATGTTTGCTTGTTAGTTTTTTGGATTTGATTGTCCGACAACATAGCTCATCACTGCGATGCTTTTTGGCAGCCAACTATTAATTCTCAGATGTCAGAGCATCCTTGAATGCATCACCAAGAATCTCGAAACTCATATGATGAGAGCATAAATTTGACAAAATAAATAAATAAATAAAATAAAAATCAGTGAATCCTTTACTGTGAAGGATTTTATTGAGTATCTTAATCCAGTTTCAGGTCTCTGCAGTTTGGTGACTCACACCCTCTGACTCACACAAACAGTACAGATGTGTGAGCACTCTTACCTGTGCGCGGTCCAGGAGTCCATAGACAGCGTGGATGTTGGTGTCGGGCCGTACCATTACAGCGTGGGACGGGACTCTGGCCAGGTGACAGTGTCTGTACTGTGAGACCTCGGCTTTAGAGCTATGGGAACACAGCAGCTGGAAATCTGTAGACAGGAGATCCACTGCACCAGAGTTACCTGAACAAACACACAAAGTGAGGTGGTTATGTCCCTCAAAATGATGAGACCCTTAAAAGTGGAATACTTTGTATGTTGGAGTTTCTCGTCTTACCATCAGTGTTTTGGAAGACCGTGGAATGCTTGACGAAAGCCACATCTCCATCTCCCTTCGCCAGACACCTGAATGGACAGACAGACGTGCACATGTAGTGTGTGGTGCAAGTTCAAGTAACTTTTCTATTGGAGGCAATAGAGTTGCTAAGTCTGAGGAACTATTTTGGGTGCCCCTGTTTCCAGAAGTACAAGAACGTCTATGGCTTGGATCGGCATGAAATGCTCCTGGTTGAATAATCAGTACAAAAGATGAACAGCCGCAGTAGAAAATATCTGGTTCTTTGATAAAAAGTTAAAGCTTGTGTACATAAAAACATCTGGGGAGAAGTTAACTACAACTCGCAAGTGCATTTCAGCAAGAAATATCCAATCACCCAATCACAGAGCTTAAAATTCTGTTACGTGGCGGGTGAAACAGCAATCTGCAGCTTCAATCAATTGACTTTTAGATTCTGAGTTCATTTTGGATGAGTTCAGCAACAACGCCGTGTTTTGTTTTTTTGTTGTTTTTTTCCAAATTCAACGATGAAGCATTTTTAATTTGCTACAGCTTTGCCTCGTGCCTCTGACTGACTGCTTCTCCATGGCAATGGCCATGGCTCATGGTTACTGTAGTATTTAGAGCCGTCTGCCCATCATGCCAAACTGATGGACAAAACATGATTTCTGGGAGCAAAGTTGAAATAATTAAAAGTGGTGGTCATAACATAAACCTATAGGACTGTTACATTATCTGGGAGAGTCCTGTGTTTCTATCTTCAGTAACATGGAGGATATCATGAAAAAAGAAACATTTGAAATGGGAATACAGAATGGGGAAAACGCGAGTGAAACATGTAATCCTGATGTGGGATGTTGCAGTTTTTAGTACCTGAAGGCACCGTCGTAGCCATCATACAGGTCCTTTCCCTTCTCACATTTGTTCTGTCCTGAGCTGTCTCCCACACACAGACCACACAGGCTGCCGGGGAAACCGGGCTGGTTGGCACCTGGTACACAGCTCTGCTTGAAGAACCCTCCCACCGCTAAGCATCATGGGAAACGGGAAATTTAAAAAAAGTCAAACTAAATACGTTTTATAACCTGCTCTACCCAAAATACAAGAAATACTTAATTTCATCGTTTACACATGAAGTTTAGGGAATACTACTCAGCCTGTACTGCGTAATGTTTACTGTGATGTAATCTTGGATTGGGCTTGCAAACAACACATTTTTAACAGAAAACCTGTGTTACAAACTGAAGGTGTGGACTTCATGGAGCATGATATCAGACAACTCAAGACGGTTGTGCGATTACTGACTTGGTCATGTGACGGTTGAAATACTGTGCACTGACAATACAACACAATATCCATTCAATTTCAGTTCATTTACAACAGACTTTGGTTGAAGTGAGGCATCGACGTTTGCTTGGTTTTCAGGCACTTGAGTGCCAAGTCGTAACCAGTCATAATTACAACTTGTATGTTGGCACGAACACTATTTACACAGTGTGAAACTCGGAATTACGCTAACTCCAATATGACATGAACGTAGCAGAACAAACAATGTCATTGACTATGACCTTCTTTGGGGGTCTAGTTGGGGACTCTTGCAAGACCCCCAACTTTATGGAAGTGCAGTACTAAATAGTTTGTAAGTTACAAGTATCCACATAGGCCCAAGTTCCTAAGCTGTTGTTGTGATTATTATTTTACTGTTGACTGATTACATAATTCACAAAGCTAAGCTTAACATGTTACTGTAAAAGCCATGTTTACTACTTGAAATTGATGGAAATTGAATGCATGGTCAGCAACCATATACCACATCTCCTTTAAGGCTTTGAGCCCTCTGATAGTTTTCAGACATTTAACGTTTTATTGTTTATCAAGTTTCATATTGGTTTGAAAAAAATAAAAACCACATCACATATACAAAACATCTGCTGTAGGAAAATGAAAAGTACTGCTGAAACAATTTGCTGATTAATCAATTAGTGAATCAACAGAATATTAATTAACCATTTTAATAATCCATTAATCATTTAAGTCATTAATCAAGTAGAAATGCTAAACATTCTCTGGTTCCAGCTTTTTACAGTAAATATGAGGATCTCTGTTTTATATAAACAGTTATAAACAAATATAAAATATCTTTGGGTTGGACAAAACATCTTGGGCTCTGGGAAATTATGATGCATTTTTCACTATTTTCTTACATTTTAACGATTTTCAGTATTTGACCACTGGATTTCTACGAGTTCTGACAACTCCAGCTCACACCTCTGCTACACACACACACACACACACACACACAGCATCATCCCACTGACCTTGGGGTATCTGACAGTGTTGAGGGGCAATCAGGCCTCTCTCCACCAGCGTTGCCACGGGAACGTTCCAGCCAGCCGTGCGACCGTATCCGGTGTGACAGGAGCTACGGCCACGCAGGTCGTCAAGGTTACGGATGTCTTGGCTACTCTTTTTCACCACCGCAACTGCATAGTACATGGAACCATCACGGTCCTCTGGAGACAAAAAAAACAAAACAAAATAAATAAACTTGTATCTGTCGTCTCCGAAACAAGAATGTGTGACTGTTTCTTTGTTGATGTATCTTTGTTTGTGTGAGTCTCTGCTTTTGTGTTTTCACCTGTGTAGCTCTCGCCGGTTGCGGGGACCAGGCCGTACTCTTTGCCTGCCGTGTAGATGTAACCTCCGTCCAGAGTGACGGCATCAGCCTCGTTGTCCTACACAAATATGAAAAAGAAGAGCAGAATTTGAGATGCCAGAACTGCTGGTAAAAAAACATCAGTTGGTCTTTTTTTATTTAATTGTCACAGATTTCTATGAGACAAGGAATAGAAGAAGACAGACAAGGAATTGTGAAACTACAGAAATGGTAAAGATATGTTTGTGGCAGATGTGGGACAGTTATAAGTTATAATTTTACAGGTCACGAGTAAGTCTCAAACAAGTCCAAAGTCAAGTCCAAGTCCTAAACTTTGTGTTTAGAGTTCCAACAACAAGTCATTATGCATTATCCTTTACCAAATTTAATGCCACTTTGTAGTTAGTAAAATATATTTACAGAAGGAAAGATGCTTGTGGCATGGCTATATGGATGGCAATGTCTGTCGGTCGGTTCACCACTTTGGTCCAGACTGAAATATTTCAACAACTTGTGCAGTGACTGCAATTAAGACATTCGTTGTCCCCAGAGGATGAATCCTACTGACTTTGATGACCTCCTGTTTTGAGTGAAATGTTGGTGATCCTCTGACTTTTCATCTAGCGCCATCATCAGGTCAAAATATTAATTTGTCTAATACTTTGGTTTATGACCAAAAACTTGGAAAACTAATGCAGTTCCCATCAGACTCAACTGTTCTTTGTGTTTGGTGGTTATTATCAAATGTTAGCATGCTAACAAGCTAAATTAAGACGGTGAGCCTGGTAAATATGGATGCTGACATGCTGATATTAGCATTTTAGCTCAAAGCACCATTGTGCCTAAGTACACCCTCACAGAGCTGCTTGCAGGGCTGTAGACTCTAAAATGTGTATTACTTTCAGGTAAACTTTACAACATTTAAAATCAATGATAATTGATGATGATAACTTGAAATATCATCTCTTGTTTGTCTGCTGGTCTGCACTACAAAATGCACCTTTTCCTCCTGCTCGCACAGAATGATCAAAGTCTTTTTTATTAATGTTTTTGTCTAAAGTCATCACAGTCATGACTCGAGTCTGACTCCAGTCCAAGTCATATGACTCAAGTCCACACCTCCGGTTTGTGGTAGTTTAGAATCAGTGTTTCCATTTGATAGTTTGTCCACCAGAGAGCACAGACAAGTTTATTTTAAAGACTGTAAAATGTGATATCTTGGTCACAAATCTTTAATAACCAAATGAATGAATACCACTGTAGCTGCTCCTCAGTAAGAAACGTCTGCTACCTTGATTTTCTTCATGCAGTCAGTCACAGAGTCCCCGTACACACACTTGACGGCTGGAGTCAGATCTTTACTTTGGAAAGCCACGGCCATGTCAGCACACTTCTGCTGCTCACCGCTGGACAACACACACCACCGCAGGACACCTGGGATATTTATAGATGGATGGGTGGGCGGTAAAGAAGGAAAGAAAGATAGATGGATTGGTTAACCAGATGGGGTTAAAATAGAAATAAATCGATTAATTATCATCATACAGAAGCTATCGAGAAAGCCACGAGTGCCATTTTTGTCCTAATAAGTTAGTCACATTTCACCTGCCTCTGTAACTTAAGCTTCTCAGGAATATTTTAGCTAGAGTCAGTTTCATGTTTAAGTGCCATTCTAGTACAGTATTTTACTGTGTGTTGTGAGACGTGTTTGACAATAAAGGTAATGAGGCTTCAGGCGTATGGATTGATGGCAATGTTAATAATGTTACTAAGAGAAAAAAAGAAACTTGAATTGCCTCTAATGTGGAGTCATTTAAGAACTTACTCCTTCTGATGTTGGCATCAGAAATGGTGAAATACCAATTTTGGTTTACTCTTATTAAGAAGATTTAATTTATTTAAATCCATGTGTTGTTACTCAGTTGATTTAATTTATTTAAATGCATGTGTTGTTGCTCTGTTGTGGTAATAGTTACTGTATCCCACAGTTCAATTTCACTTTCAGAGAGAGTAAGATTTATAGGTTAATGTGTTTAATATATATGACATTTATGTGTTCTATTGCTTATTCAAACATTGGTTAAGCTGAAAAGAATTTAAAGTAATTATATTTATATTGCATTTTTGCATTAATAATAATATCCCTTTAATAATTTGGAAATTGAACTGGGGTATTATAATTTTTGGCATGTTAAGTAAGTACAGTTTTAAGTCACTATATATAGATAGATAGATAGATAGATAGATAGATAGATAGATAGATAGATAGATAGATAGATAGATAGATAGATAGATAGATAGATAGATAGATAGATAGATAGATAGATAGATAGATAGATAGATAGATAGATATGTGTCACCTTCAGCTTTACAGTCCATGGCTTTCAGAGCATTGTGATAGAAGCGACCCATCCACTTCTGGGGGTCGTCTGACTCCACCCCCTGAAACATGATGGATGACTCAGAGAAGAGTACAGTTCCTCCTCCATACGCTGCAGACGAAAACACGTTGAAGCTTGACTTCTCCTGCAGACAGCAAGTAGTTACACTCAATTAATCTCACACATAGAATCTGGCAGTAATGTGGTTAAATGTCTGATTGCTTAACTGTGTTTTAAGATAAGATAACTCCGAACTTCTGGTTAGGATGATAACCGATATGACACACATGCATTGTACTGTAATTAAAATTTTAAAAATGTTTACATCTTATTTTGGTAATTACGGAGGTGACATTGCACATGGAGATTATTTTAAGATAATGATAGTATTGCATTTTAATCAGCACATGCCAGTTCAGGTGATAGTGGAAAAAGAGGCGTTTGGACGTACCAGGCCCTCCGTCAGCATGTTCAACACCACAGAGGGAGTGACGTCGTTGCCGACCACTATCCCACGAAATGGGACGCGGACCAGATGGCACGTTTTCCACTGAGAGATGGGAGCTCTGGTGCCGTCACGACACAACAGCTCATAGTCCGATGACACCAGTGATTGTGCCCAGACTGGGCCATTTCCTGGTGAAAAAATAGCTGGTTAGCTAACAGACATGCTGACAAGCTAACTGAATACAACAGAGTGGCTGAATGGGTCATTAGTAACTGTAATAACCAACAGATTACTAAGACATTACCATCAGTGTTCTCCTGGACAGTCGTGTGTTTGGTGAAGGCCACATCTCCTGCATCTTCGACCAGACACCTGCAGAGACAGAAACAAATGAAATGGGAGAAGTTGGGAACTGAAGATGCAAACTACTTGCAGAATTTCACACCAGTTGCTTTAAAAGTGTTTGTGTTCCTCAAATCCATTTTCCCATAAAACCTAATGCTTCACAAAGAGGACGCGAACACGCTTTGCCCTTGTCCCCTTGGTATTGCCTCCTAGCAGCGTGGCAATGTCAGGTGGCTGTTCAGGTCCACCACTTTGGTCCAGGATGAAATATCTCAACGACTATTAGATGGATTGCCATGAAATTTTGTGCAGCCATTCATGGTTCCCAGACGACGAATCCTAAAAACCTTTGGTTCCCTGACCTGTTTTTTTATTTATACATAATTATCTATATAATGTATGATCTATAATTTACATATAGTAAGCAAGTGGGACAAAGTACCAGTGTTTTCTGCACATTCATTTAGATAAAATTTCATTATTAATACATTGTTCTCATTGTTGAGATTGATATCCTGGTGATGGTAGGGGAAAGAAAGGAATCTAGAAAGGTCTTGGTGTGGACAAAAATAACATGCACTCCACGTGTACATATACAGTATACAGTACACAATACAGTAGTATGTAGAGTATGAATGTGTGTTACCTGAAAGCTCCCTCATAGCTGAAGTATCTCTCTTTGCTGCTCATCTCACAAATGTGCGCTCCGCTACCATCTCCTTTACACAGCTGACACAGAGACGCAGGGTCACCAGTCTCGTGTGCTCCGGGGATACAGCTCGCACTGAAGAAACGTGCCACACCTGAACACACACACACAAACACACACACACGCACGTCTCTCCAGCTTTCTGTATGCACAGCCTGCAGTATATGTAGTATATTGTATGTATGATTCCTACCATCTGAAATGTTGCAGCCCATCGCAGACATGTAGCCCTGGTCTATGAGGTATCCTAAAGGCATATTCCAGCCGGCTGTTCGGCCTTTCCCGGTGTGGCAGCTCTTTTTTCCTGCCAGGTTGTTGATGCTGATGCCAGAATTCGCTTTCTTCACCACAGCAACTGCATAGTAGGAGGCACCGGTACCTGAGGCAACAGCAGCACAGGTGTTAAAACACATATGGCAATAAGTCCTGTAAGTACTTTGACATCAATATGACATTCTGGCTCTGCGCTCTTATTATCAAGGATTGAAATAAGATCAAAGTGCAGTCTACCACTCCTGTTTTGATAGATCCTACATGCTGTATAGAGATTATAATAATAGAGTAATAGATGTGATAACTCAGCATTAACTTACTCCAGATTACAGCAGGTTTGCTGATAAACAGCAAAATGAACTCGAGCTAATGTGTCAACATGAGAGGAGAGTAATCACAAATATTCACCAAGCATCATGCAACACTATAGTAGTCATAGTCATAGTTTTGTGACAAGGAATCATCTATTACTTGTTATATTTTCTGATTTAAAAAAATATTTTATTTCAGATGTAATGACATTATCAGATCTAAGACATTATAAGCTTAATCATATAAATGAAAGAAATACGAGTTTTCAATATATATATATGTTATTTTAGAGAAGTATCACTGGGACTACGGATTGTTTGGTTTCGACCAAATGAACTCCATTTTTCTTAAACATTGAAAAAGTACATTGAAGCAATTGTTCGACATTTAGGAAAATACGTTTGTGTGCTTAGCTTAGCTTAGCACAAAGACTGGAAACAGGGGGAAACAGCTAGCCTGGCTCTGTCCAAGAGATAGTCCAGCATGTAACTTCCCATAAAACCACAAATTGTTTGTTTTATTTTTTATATTTTGTTTTTTTGTACAAATGAAACAAATGAGATATAAAGTGTTAGTTAGTGATCTTAGAGGTGCTTCTAGTTGTATTTGTAATTTTTTTTTTTAACCTTTGGACAGAGCCAGTCTAACTGTTCCCCCTGTTTCCAGTTTTTATGCTAAGCTAAGCTAACAGCCAGCTGGCTCACCTTCACATTTAGTGCGAAGACATGAGAGTGGCATGTATCTTCTCATCTAACTCTTGGCAAGAAAGCGAATAAGCGTATTTCCCAATATGTCAAACTATACCTTTAAATATTCAACATTAAAACAGCACATACAGAATGAGCTAACCTGTGTTTTTTAAGTGCTAACCTGACTGAGGAGCAAACGTCATCTTTCCTTCCATGTTTCACTGTTTGAGTCTCTCTTACAGAAAGACCAAAACACATCAGATAAGAGTCACTATAGAGTTCTGGTAATCCGTCATCATCAGCTCTGTGTTGCTCATTGTACTTTTAACGTAACTTTACTGAGGAAGGGAGGAGTGTTACTCCTTTACTGCTGCCGATTCTTCTCTCCTTGATGCTTTGAAGAGATCTAAAATGAATCTTACGATCAGCCTTTGATTCACTGGCAGCCATCTTGAAGGAAGCAGTCTTCCCCAGTTTGTAGACGTCAGTGCTGAACATGGACAAGGCATCTGCTTCTTTTCTCTGCAGAGACAGAAGCAAACAAAAAGATTCATGATGTTATAAATGTCAGGGAGTTACCACAATACCTTCAATATCAAGAGCCCCAATGTTAAAAGACACTGACAGCTATTTAACTTGTAGAACATTGTATAAAGAAACACTGGGAGTTTCTGTGGCCTTGTGAGGTTTTGAAAATTTAGCTGAACAAAACAACCATATCTTTCTTCTTAAAATAAGAACATGAAAGTCTAGCCAAGTCTAAACTAAGATCCACAAGAGGTTTAAAGATTCAACACCAGCTTAGATGTTTGAGAGGAATACGTAATAGCTTTTTGAGCAGACATTTCCCTATGTAGGTTATAAGGAAATACCTGTATGTTGTGACATTAATGCTTGTGTTTCACTCCTAGTTCAGCCTCTGGTAACTGGGACGTGCTGTTCTCAGATCAGAAATCTTCCAGTATGGGTCATAAACAAGCCAGTGTGATAACTGTATCACCTATTAACAAGGTTATTGCAACTTTCCATAGAGTTTCTGCCTTGTTATCTGATGCCTGATTGTGTGTTCTTCTTATTTTATTAGCTTTTAACGAGTCCTCTCTTGTCCTGACTGATACAAATTAACAGATGACTAAATTAATAAGATATTTTACAATGCAAGAGGCCGTATGATTATAAAGTAGTATAAAACACTCAGAAACACAAGTGATTCAAACGTGTTGAGTTGAATATGGTTTGAAGATTTATTCAATTAAAGTTCCTGTTGTCAAAATCCGACCTGCAGCTTCTGAACGCAGCCTTCTACCGTCGCTCCGTTGACACAGCTGAGGGACGGACGGATGGAGACTTCGGAGAAAGACTGCGACATGGCCTGGCATTTCCTCTGCTCCGCATCTGAGATGGTGCACCATCTGATGCTGCTCTGACCAAACACTGAGACACACACACACACACACACACACACACACACACACACACACACACACACACACACACACAGAGACCACTCATCATTCTCTTATTAAACCACCAAATGATTCATGAAAACATCCTGTAATCTCAAGTATCCAATGACTATGACTATATTCTTTCTGCTTTAGTACAGTGCTTCCCAACCTGGGAGTCGGGGCCCCTCAAAGGGTCACAAGATGGAAAAAAAAAGTTTGACCTCTTCACACCTCACTCTTTGGTTGAACTGCTCACAGCTCATATGCAGCCCGTCATAAGGGGTCATGAGTAGATGTTGCTTTGCTTTAAAGGGTCACAAGCAATAAAGGTCATGAACCAGTGTCTGATGAATATAATGCAGTATATGTACACTTTCTGTTTTCATATCAAGGCCATCATACAGGAGCAATAAGTTGAGGTGAACTGGATAAATACTTTGGTCAAACTACAGTATTGATGATGATTTTTTTTAACTTTAAGTCGCACTATTCTTTATTTATGTGTTCGTTTTTCTGCTGAAGGAAATGTTGCCTTTCTCTATTGCCCTAAAAAGCTTTTTATTGTTGTATTATATGTATCTTCACCTGTGGGGTAATCCAATTTACAGAGTTAAATACATTTTAGTCAACCTCTAAGACAGTTGGTTTTACATGTCCACACAGTAAGACACAGAAGAAGACATTAAATCTTTAATAAATCAAATATATGTCCAAAAATTAAACAATAACTGTCATTTTGTGTAACTTTACAGTGTATATAGTTTTAAAAAAGCAGCTCTTACCAGTATGTAGTATTAGTAGTAGAGCTCCAGCTGTCCTCCACATGGCCATGGCTTCGGTCTCTCTTCCTCTCTCTGTTATGTGAACTAGCCTCCTTTCCCCTCTCCTCTACTTTATATGATGACTCTTGAGTCAGAGTCCAACTTCTATCTTCAAGACCCGGCTTAAAGTCCTCGTGTGAAGCTCAGATGAGGCTCTAATTCTAGTGATTTACAACTCATCTACAGCATGTCGTTCAGGAAGCACAAGCCTCTCAGCTCGAGTATGTGAAGCTCGGTGTAGGGTTCATGAAGCGTGCCTCCCTGGTGTACCTGGTCTGACACGTATCTGCTGCCTGCTGCCTGGCTGCAGGCCAAAGCCCGGACAGAGAGGTCTTTTACAGTCAGGGAGCCCCACCTCTGCTTTCCTCTCACTTGTGTGGGGCTTTTCCACTGATGGGCAAAAAGGAAAGACAGGATTCAGGCCAACACAGTGAGGCCATTGGTTACTGATTCACTGCTCTGGCTGCTGAGAGACAAGGAGTCTGTTTACCTGCTTTGGTTACTAACTTTAACCTTGTCTCTGACTTTCAGAAGTGTGTCCTGTACAGAACATGGAGCCTGATGAAGTCAGTTATTCCCCAGTTGCAGACGCTTGTGAACTGAGCCTCATGACCATGCTGTACCAAAAGCAAATTCTACTCACTGTGGCTGTGTGGTCATTAAAGTGAAGTAAAGTGAGATGAAGTGGGTGTTCTCATATCTATAAGGACGGCTAATTGACTTTCAATAAATCCCTTAAATTTTCTTTTCTTTTCTTACAGGCTCATGAGTATGAAGGAGTGTCTTAGATCCTCAACAAAGATGCAGATCTCAAAGTGTTGTAGTAGAAAGAAGCTGCTCCATAACAAATTAGTTTCAGGAGAGTTATAGTACAAAAAAAAGGGTGAGTGTTACTAGAGACAGAGCAGCTTTTTGGCATTTGGTACCTGAATTGCCTCCTTTTTGTTTGATTAAATGCTTCAACAGGTTGCGGCCGTTTCTGCAAACTATGAAGCATCTGTCAAACGGAAGCTGCAGGACATGAGGATGCATGAATTTCATAATAAATTTTGTGATTATGATAATAAAATATTTCTGCAAACATCAGGTGAAACACAGGAAGGCAGCCTAATCATAAAAATCTGTAATTGCTCTGATTGTTCCTCCATGTTCATACTCTGGTACATTACCAAGCATGTGTGATAAGAACAGTAAAGCTGTAAAAATGGTGTATAATGAAAGATGAAGACAACAACTGACCTGAGAATCTGCTGTCATGTCTGACTGTCTACAATACTAAACTTATACAACTTGAATCCATTTTTCTTTGCATGCAAATGTTAAAACAGCAGCTCTTTCTGTCCCTCACGTTTCACAGTAAAAAAAAAAAAAAAACTCACTGTAGGATCCTCGGCCAAAGCCACTGAGCTTTTCCTAATGTCACGTAGAAGAGACTCTTTGTGCACCCAAGGCACCTATAAAGACATTTTAACAAAATCTTTACAGAGCATATTCCATAATTTATCTCCTTTCACTCTGTGATTTACTGCAGGTTATATACCAGATTATGGCTACTTGAACCTGAGGACCGGATGAACTCAAGGAGAGTGATACTGTGAACTGTGAACACATTATAATGCGAGACAGATCTGTGAACATGATTATAGATAGATGTATTGGGGAATTGACCTCAAAGATTCATATTTTGTGGAATTAAGAATGTGAAAATAAAGCTCAAGAATTAGCTTTAAACAATTAAAACCTCACTTCACTGGTACATTTATCTCAAAATGTGTCCTTGTTATCTTTGTATTTATTTACTTTGTTTGTTTTCTCTTTATTCCTTATTTAATCTGTATGGCGGGGACTACGTTTTTACTCATTTTGGTTCTTTTACAGATCTGTAATTTCTGAACAATTTCTTATAATTTCCTAGAAAGAACTATGTAATTTGGTACAAATTACTGGGAAAATAGATTAAGTGCTCACTTGGTACACTTTGGATTTATTGATTCTTCTAATGTGCCAGTGCAACTCAGAGTCTTTAGGTCTGAAGCTGAACATGCAAAAATATATTTGTTTATAAGCAAGCACACGATTCAACATATAGGACTAATGCAGTTTTCACTAATAAACGAATAATGAATGAATACTTACTTGGGTTTAAATGGAGCTTTAATTTGAAGGACATTCCCATTTTCTTCAATTAGTTTTAGTTTTTTTTTCCAGGAAACTCGTGAAAAACTAAGAAAGGTTCCAATATTGTTATTATGATGTAATAGTATCAACATGACGTTAGTTAAGAAGAAAAGTCTTTAAATTATTAATATTTTACATTTTTTAAATCATTTTAAAGTTGAAAACAAGCAAATTTATTTTATTCTGCGAGGATTTGGTTAATGAATTTAGTAAGACTCAGTGCAACACTACGTACCTTACAAGAGGTCTTCTTCTGCAGTCAGGTGTGACCTCATTTACAGTGACTGACCAACAACCTGTCGGCTCTGCTGCAGCACGGTGACTGATTAATTAGAGCATCTGTGTGTTATGTATGAGAGGGAGACGGAGTGTGTGAAAAAGAAAGATACTGTTGGTGTAGGAGAGAAAGTAGGTAAAAAAGGGCAGAGAAATATAAGGATGGAAACGGTTGAATATGAGCGCATAAAAGATTTTTGCTTTAATGTGTGTGAAATCTGATAATGCTGTGTTTATACAAGTAACACTGCACCCTCTAGGTGACACTTACAGGGCTTCACAGGCCCTTAGTCTTGCTGTATTTAGACACTGTTGATGAAGATCATCCTCTAAGGAGTTTGGGAAATGTAGAGTGTACTTTCTGAAATGTTACTGACCTCTATTTAGTATATGTAAAAGTATATTGTTTATACTTACTGTATTATGTGTGATGACTGAATAAAAATACTACTACTACTTTTACTGAACTCTATTTAGAGAATTTTATGAAAATTAAATCAAATATCTGACAGCTTATTCAAAACTTCAATGATTTGTTCATGCTGTACTATGTTTGTAGTTCTACTGTATTCACAACTAAAGTGGTTAAGAGCCGTTTTTTAGTTTGTAACTATGAATACCTTTCATGCTTGTGTCTTAATTTGGGTTCTTGACGTGGTGTTTTTTAGGAATGGAAACGTCGCTTAGCTAGTTGGTCCACCACTTTGGTCCAGACGGAAATTTCCAAATATTCATGGTCCTCAAAGGATGAATCCTAATGACTTTTCCTGCTGCAACACCATGAGGTTGACATTTGTGGTTTTCAGTGAAATGTCGCGACAACTATTGGATGCTTTGCCATGAAATTTGTTACAGATATTCATGGATCAATTGCAATCACTTTGGTGATCCTCTAGCACCATCATCAGTGTCAAAATTCGTCCAATACTTAATTGATTAGTTGGTTAATGAGCAAAAACTAATGACATTCCCATCAGCCTCAGCTGCTTTGTGTTAAGTGCTAATTAGCAAATGATAGCATGCTAAATTAGGATGGTAAATCTGCTGTCTAAACATCAGCATGTTAGCTTCGTCATTGTAAGCATGTTAGCATGCTGATGTTAGCATTTAGCTCAAAGCACCATTGTGCAGCCTCACAGAGCTGCTAGCATGACTGTAGTCTTGTTAAAATGTGTATTCATTACTTTCAAATAAACTTTACAACATTTAAAATCAAACAAAACTAAGACGGTGAACAAAGTCAACATTACACCATGTTAGCATGCTGGTGTTAGCAGTTAGCTCACAGAGTCACTAGCGCTGCTGTACTCTGATTTATCCTCAAGTACTAAATTAGATGTTGTTGACTCCTATTTAGCTGCTAAGAATAATAAAAAAAAAGAAATAATTCAATATCAAAATCTAAAAACATAGATGCAAATCATTTGTAGAATTATAACCAAAACGTCAGTGTTTTGTTCATGTTTGATTATGATTGTCGTTCCACTGTATCTGCAACTACTGTGGTTAAGAGATTTGTGTTTTTTGATTTCTTCTTTATTTTAGTTCATGAAGTGGCATTTGTCAGATCATTAAAGAGTCAGCAGATGCTTCACCTTCTTCCCAGGCAAGAAGCTGAATGTCTCTGTTAAAAGAACCACATTGGACATCAATAGAGAGAAACCCGCAGTAGAGGTGAAAGTAAAGGAAAATATATTCATATTTAGTTATTATATCATATTCACATTCATACACATTCCACAACGCAAAAACAATAATCATCTCCGGTCATCGGTCGAGGGATTTCAGTAAATCTCAATAAAGACTTTTATTTTTTTGTACCAAAATAGGCAGTTAGAGCAGGGATAAATATTATAATATGTTAGATATAGATCCATCTCTGTAATAGATTCTTTGCATCGGTGCTTTACTCTAACAGACAGTGGCATGGTCCCCTGGCTAAAACACACAGCCGGAGTCATACAGAGAGTCCAGTTCTGTCAACCGACGACACCACCGGTTTACTCGATTTATAGAGGATTATAGATGGAAAGAAATCATATAGCTGAATATTCTGTGAGGAAATATTAAAGCTTTCAAAACACATGTGGTCAAAACTATTTATTGTTTGGGTTATAAGAGCTACTCCGTTGACAGAGCGGTCTCTCTGGATGTCTCCGGTCTCCAGTCAGCTTGGAGGGGTCGCCTCGGGGGTTGAGGGTGGAGATGGGAAGTGGATGGCTGACAAGGTCCATACAGGGGCTGTGTTACCAAAAGCATCTTGGTATTTCTTGAGATTACCGAGTTTCAGGTTAGCCCCATTAGTGACGTCACTCTCTTTTAGCTCTGTTTTTGGTCTCCACCAACTCCTGAAGGAAATATCTGGCTCTTTAGCTGCTAAATGCTCCACTAGGTTCACCAGCTACTCGCTAACTGTATCTGTCTGCCGTTTGGTGCTGAGCATGTATAGTGTACAGTGGGTTTTTAGAGCTTTTTCACTGAATATGAGGCTATGAGAGCGGTGAGAGTGAACCAAAACAGCCAAACAAAGAGCTGAAACTCACTATAAAGCTCCGTAAAGCCTTTCACATTGTCACATTGTTTTCACATTGTCATTTGATACATTGTTATTATAAAAATATTGATTATATTTGCTTTTAGGGAAACACCAAATCGTTATTTTTTTACCTGTTACCCAGCAGAGGGTTGCGTGATCTCACAAACTATCTGCCCGGAAACATAAAATGTTTGCTTTGAGGCTAAACCGACCATTATATTCACCGCTGTTCCTGCCAAAACTGTTGATCAGCGGTACAGTGTGAAACCAACGGCAAGTTGTTAATTATGTTGCCCCTGCGTGTCTTTGTGCTCATGCATGATACAAACAAAACAGGGACCCACTTGTAAAATCATTGCTCCATAGCACTATTTAGGCTACTCAAACCATTTAGCACTTGCAAATTGGCCTGATTAAAAAAAGAAAGAAGAAAAACAGGACAATAAAACAGCTGCAGTGCTGAAAAATATGACGAGAAAAAAAAAGTCATTTTGCAGCTAGGTTTCAACCCAGGCCTGTACTTTACTGCTTACAACATAGTGAGGATTATTTTCTTCAGTGCAAATAAAGCTTAATATATTCTGTGACGTGTATTCACCTGTTGTGAAGCTAGTTAGCTTCTCCTCAGTCTTGTTTTGAGCAGCAAAGACTCTGGAAAGATAGGAAACAGATGTACAAAGCGAGGGTCACATGACTGACTTGTACTTGTAAAGTTGTAGCGACTATAAAGCGGGAAACGGTGCTTCAAAATAAAAACATTGTTCAGGAAATTCACTACAAGTTTGTGTTATAAAACTCGTTGGATATTGGATTTAGACGTTGGTTCAGCCTCGGGCAAACATTTTATCTTTCTGTGCAGACTGTAGAGACATATGTGGGATCATGAAAACACAACCTATTGCTGGATAACAGGTGAAAATATAACGCTTTGATTGTCCACCAATGCATGGAGTGTTGAGGTCACGAATGGAGCTAGTTTCAGGTGTTATTTATGCACACTGGGAATGAAGGCTCAAACTTGTAAATCCAGCATGACAAAACGTGTTGCCAGAAGAGCTAATGCAGTCGATTAGTTAGTCCTGACGGTAGCGTTTAACTGATGTCTTTAACTATACAACAATAGCATGACATAGAGCAAATGAGATAACTGCAAAAACCAAAAAGTGTTCCCTGACCTCCTTAGCTCTTTCAAACCAGCATAACTGAAAGAAAAGTGGGTGTGTCACATATCCACATACCAGAAACACTGGGATGGTATCAGTTCTGTCACGCTAAGATGCTTTAAAGAAACCAGCCCTCATTAGTGCAACTACAGTAAGAAGGAAAGCTATAACGATGATGCTGATGATTATGATCGTGATGATAGTGTTGATGAAGAAGATGATGATACACTGTTCAATGCTGGAGTGCTTAACTAATGTCACACTGTGAATGTGGAGAAGGAGAGGAGGAGAGAGATGAAGGCATGAGACAGAGAGGAGGAAGAGGAGGAGGGGAGGTTTTTTAAAGTGAGGATCTGGGTCCGTATTTATCAAACTGTTGGCCTTAAATGAAAGATGAACTTCACTTTTACTCAGACTAGCCTTAAAAATGAATGCTATTTATCAAATTTCTTTTGACATGAAACGCTATATAAATACATAAACATTATTGGTCATAGCTGAAGCAATATGTTTTATTCAGAATAAGGTAGTTTAAGCCTATTTTTTGTATTTGATTCACAAATTTAATAGGATTTGACACCACTTTTTCTTCTTTTTGTTTTTAGCATTCATGAGGGTGCAAACAACAACACAGCTGTCATTGATTTTGCTTGCAATAACTTTCCATGCATCTTCATTATCTGCACTTATCAATGTGTCACTAAATTACCCTCATTATCCGTTTTCTCTGGTGTACCTCGTCTACCAACAGCAGAATTTATTTCCTGGCTGCTCCAGTTTGTTTTTTTGTTTGTTTCCATTTCAGCCAATTTTTTTATCCATATTTGTATATTTATATATTATAAATATATTAAGATTTTTGGTAATTTTACTTGTTAATTTCTACTGTATTGTTGAAGTCACACAAATACAATTTAATTTAATAATAAAATAACTTACTGTATCACTTTAAAAACAATGAATAGGGCAGTACATCCTTGTCTCTGATTGGCTGTTCCTACTCTGAGCATACATGTTATCACTTGCAAGCTGCTCTTAAAGGTTCCTCCCACACTTCACTGTAAGCAGGAGTAAGATGCTTGATAAATGTATCCTAATCTTTAATCTTTTTTTTTTTGCTATTGAAATTGTTCTTAAGCATAATTCTCAGATATTTAATAAATACGGGCCTGGGGCTCCAAATGGACTCTAAAACCAATATGAGGCCTATTTACTCAATTTGTTTTTGGCCTCAAAAATAAAATGGCAATAGAGTACTCCATGCTTTATCTATTTTAAAGCAATCTAATTTACTTTTCTATTTAAGTTTTGATTGAGAATTTCTGCGTCTTACATGAAATATCAACAAGTGTCTTATGCTTATGATCATTTTCTTTCTTACATCTCAAAACTGTAAATTGGTACTATAGTTTCATTTTGGCCCTTCATACCAAAATGCTGGGGCACATTGTACATTTTTCACCTCCATATCTAAAGTCTGGAAAGGAGGAAGGAGGGTTGGGATATGAGAGAAAGACAAGAAAGATAAAAACTCTAAACAGGAGCAATGCCATGAGGAATGACAGACAGACAGGAAAGGAGATCAAGATTTGTCCCAAAAACATGCTCTTAAAGCTACAGCGTGCAAAAGTCTGCCTCTTGGTGACAATATTATCATTACAAACCCATACATGAATGCATTACCCTTCATTAATATGAAAACAACAACGACAACAACAATAAGAAGAACAATAATGAAATCAAATCAGATAATGGTACATGTTGCCTTGATTTGAACCACCTCCTTAAACATTAAGGAACCGAGCTGTAGGAAGATCCACCAATAGGCTGCTGGACAGACTTTAGCTCCTCCCACTTCAGGAAGTAGCAGTCCCAGATAGTCCCAGCCTCGTCAGACTTTATGTGCTTGTGTAAATGTGTGTGTGTGTGTGTGTGTGTCTGTGTAGTGATGTGTGTCTAAGAGAGAGAGAGAGAGAAAGACAGAGAGAGAGGAAGCAGGCTGATAATAGAAAATTAGAATTACAGAAGTAGGAAGTGTTGACAGGTTGATGTGTGTGATCATGTAGTGTGTTTATTCAGAGTCGCTCCTTGGTGGGCACCCAGATGTAAGGACCAGACTGCTCCTCAATGACCTGCTTCACCTGCAAATACACCTCCTCTAGAGACGCGCCCTGGACTATAGCTGCAGACAGACACACACAGAGACACAGAAATTTAATATCCAATTTCTTCACCCACCAAAAAACATTTTACCAGTAACACACAGTGTGTGGGAAAATAAACTATAATCAAAGTCTCCATTAAAGGAGGAGTAACTTTTAAAGGTCAACATCTGTGTGTTTGTGTATTTTTATTCTATGTGGGAAAATAAAGTACAGCCATGTTTGAATCAAACATCATTTCTGGCTTGTGAAAATGTAATGTACCCCTTTCTGAATCTCTTGTGGTTGACTTGCTCACTTTACATAAAAACGTTTCACATCGGGACTTTGAAATCTTTTGTGTTCTACTCAATAGTGTTACTGCTTTTGTTCAAGGAATGGTTCAACATTTTGGGAAATTATTGTCTTTCTTGCCCAAAGTTAGATGTGAAGGTCGATGCCACTCTAAGACACAAGAGTGGTTTCAATCATCTGATCTAACTCTTGGGGGAAAAAAAGTCAAAAAGGATATTCCCCAAGATTTTCAAACCATTTATTTAACATTTGAGCCGTGGTGGACCCACATGAACTCATCACAGAAAATTCACAGACCATTAATGGGTTAAGGTGCATGTGGGAAAGGAACAGCAGCTCGTGTCTGTTCGTGTTTGTGTGCTGGTAACTAACCGGTGAAGAACTCTGTGAACTCCTGCTCCAGTTTGACAGCTCTGTCGAAGGTCTTCCTCGCCTGCTCCTCAGTGAAACGCTTGTTCATCTCTCTGGAGAGACAGACAAGAGATCCAACATCAAGGTACCGAGGAAGAATTACAAACATCTTTTACATTAAACTAAACCCTCAGCAACCAAGTTCACCAGTGGTCAAATGACATGATGGTAATTAACTTTTATTACACTGGAACTGCACCTTGGAAACAGCAGTTGACAAAACAATCTCACCACAAGGTCCATTTAGTAGCTTGTCCTGGAGCTTTTAACCACGTGACATTGTCCTCATTAGCTGATAGGAACCTGTTCAGTTGTCACTGAACTGTAGATGTTCATTCCTAAAGGCGGTTTTTGGATCTCTCATCCATGTCGGCTTGAAAGTTGAGCTTGAGAGTCGAGCTGCTGATGAGGACCACGTGATACGGCTGAAAGCTCCAAAAGAAGCTATTAAATGGACCTTGTGGTGAGATTGTTTTTATCGACTGCTGCTTCCAAGGTTTAGAATCAACTTTAAAGCTCAACTTTTACGCCAACATGGAAGACAGATCCAAAAAGTGCTCAGAACGAAGGAGTATTTGAACATCTCCAGTTCTGGGACAACTGAATAGGCTTCTATCTGCTGATGAGGAACATGTGATGTGGTAGAAAGCTTAAAAACAAGCCACTAAATGGACCTTGTGGTGAGACTGTTTAGCTCAAATACAGGATGTTGTATATGCTATGGTGGCGGTGTTAATATTTACACTACTTACAGGATGTTGTCGACGTTGCGTGGTCTAATGAAGATAGCAATGGGATGGAGGCCTGCCATCTGGAGACGCTTTATCGCATTCCCTGATACATCCAGTATACAGTGTTTACCCTGAGAGAGAGAGAGACATAGAGGAAAACAGAGAGAGAGAGAATTAGACAACTTCTTCCCGTCCTCCATCAATCCCTCCATTGACTCCTCTCTGTCCTTTGTGTATTGTATCTCCTCTCTCCTCACTCTCTCTCTAAACTCACCTTGTCAGCGACTTCTTTGACAGACTGTATGCTGGTTCCATACAGATGGCTGTTATACTGTCCAGCCTCTATGAACTTGTGTTCCTGGATTTCCTGTTCCATGAGCTCTCTGGAGGACATGAAGTGGTAATCTCTGCCGTCCACCTCGTAGTCTCGCCGCGGCCGCGTTGTGTCTGAGGACCATAGATTTTACACAGATTAAGATATTATTTAAGAATAAATATAATCTGATATATAATAATATAATGGTGATCAGGTCCCTTTCATTAGGTTTTTATGTGCTGTTTTGTATGTGTCAAAATTTCTATAAAGGCCCATCTATTGACAGCTGTCATACTCTATCTTAGGTTTTAAATGTTGTGGTATTTGGTTGATGCTATGTACTTTTCCCTATAAAAATTATTAAAAATAAATAAATAAATAAAAAGTATAAATGTAACTTTATATCCAGCTCAAGTACATCTTTTATTACATATTTATTTCTAAAAATTACACGTGGGTGTCCTAATCTTTACTTTTAGCGAATAACTTTATTTTGGCTATTAAGGTTGTTCTTAAGCATAATTCTCAGATATTTCATAAATACAGGCCCGGCCCGACCAATAGTAGATAAGATAAGGAAAAATGGTGGTGTTCCTCTGATTCCTTTGCAGATTGAGTAAAAGACCATTTTTAAAAAGGCAATATTTTTGAACTTTTAATTTAAACTTTAAAGAAAAATTAAATACATTGACTTGAATTGATTCAATTTAATTGTCGATTTGGTCTTTTTCTTTCAGTTCACAGCTCTTCTTGTTCCCAGTTTTACAGTTTTCATTATAAAGCTGCCTGTCAAGCAAGTCATCTCTTCAAACTGTCTGTGAACAGTGACAAATGATAAAAAGTATGTATCATTAAAGTATGATAAAAGTACAGAAGCTGTCCGCCTCCATTTAATCTCCTTTCAGTTTGGTGCTCAACTAAAAAACAAAAAATCAAAAAATACTCAACATCAGCTTCCAGTGAATTCAAAAAAATGTGCTGAAAATAACGAGATAAAAACCTAACATTTTATTTTATGCTTTCATTACAGCATTATAAACATGGTTTTATTGTTTTCATTATGTGTGTTAAGGTAAAGATTGCCTTGTGTGCAAAGTTCCAGTATTATTTTAGAGACACTCACGTGGGACACAGGAGCCAAACTTGTCAGGGAACTCGGAGATGAGGTCATCGTTGACCCGATCTTTCATTGGTCCAAGCACGATGACTGGCCGCGTGTAATTAACTGGGATATGACAAACAGAACCAGGTCGATACACAAAGACACAGTAAGTTGAGTTAAGCAATGCCAACAGTAGCTTTAAAGCTGCACTAATCATATTTTCTATATGAACAATGGATCAAATTACTTTGTGTAATGTGAAGGGGGTTACTTGTAGTGATGAACCCACAGAGAATTATCACCCAGCTCTGCAGTTCCCCTCAGCTATTTGGATCTTTTTAGCATCTTTCAGCTCATTGTTTTGGTTTTACAGTCTTCAACTTAACTGTTTTGATTCACTCCCACCGCTCTCAACAGTTTTCAGCGACAAAGCTCTAATAAACCCACTGAATGCTCCCTGCTCAGGACCAAACGACAGACAGACAAACTGGCGACTAGCTGGTGAACATAGTGGAGCATTTAGCAGCTAAAGAACCAGATATTCCCATCAGGAGTTGTTGAACACCAAAAACAGAGCTATAAGGAGATTTAATGTTGAGCTTAAATTCATCAGGTGGACAGAAATACAACTCCAAATTAATGCTAATATTGCTTCATGTCTGCTACATGTGGTTGCTTATATGTTAACCATAACAACTTTGTTTGTGTTGTGTTTACAGCTTGTTTCTGCTGCCCCCAAGTGGCCAAAAAATCTATTAATGCAGGTTTAAGGTTGGGAAAAATAATCTAATTCCACACTGTCTGAGATGATCATATATATTCTATATCAGCTTGATCCCACTCTTATCCGACTCAAACATCTTTGGAAAGTTTGGGATCACCGCTAGGATTTAAAATAAATCTCTGTGGGTTTGAGCAAAGTCGTTTTGGCTGCAAAGCATGAGTTTGTAATGACTGACCCAACCAACGGTTCGGTGGGCTTTATTAAACAAGCGATGTTTCACACTGTATCCATGCTTTAATTGCAAAATGCTTATTTTTTATTATAAAAATCAAAGGTACATTTCAATATATAACTGAAGAGTCTGTTGAATGGCTTCAGTACCCATACTTCCCAAGACTGAATAACATAAAAAGAAAACAAATGAACCTTGAGAAACTAAAATAAAAGGATGATGTGAAGTTGAGCACTGACCTTCCTGCTGCATGACAGGCTGGTAGGTGAGGAGGGTCTCCTCCTGGCCAGCTGGTTGGACAAACAGAAATGACGGACACATTTAGAGGCACAGTGGATGGGCTTATTGACAACAAAACACACCCTTACCCTTTTCTAGTTTTAGACCAAACATCTTCAACAGCTCTGGGAAAGCAGGCTGGAGAAGCAAATGTAAAAGAAATGTAACACACACACACACCCACACACAAACACTCACATGCACATAAGAACACGATAATGACAACACACAAATACATATGTGCACACACACACACACAGAGACTAGCAGCAACATAAGGTGGCTCAGGTTTGAAAATAAAATACAAACTGAACAAAAAAGAGCAAAGAAGGAAGAAAGAGAGAGAGGGAGAGAGAGAAGAAAAGAAAGACTAGAGAGAGAGGGAGAGAGAGAGAGAGAAAGAAAGAAAGATAGAGAGACAGAGGAGCGTCTAGACTTACAGGAACAACTCTCACTATCGCTGGTGCCAGAGGTTACCAGCTCTGGAAGGACAAGACAGGTCAGAGTCAGCAACACACACACACATACAAACAAACAAACAAACAAAAAAACACACAGATACAGACAAACACACACAGACTTGCATCCTTTCTGTATCACTGACACACTTTAACTCATAACAGAAACAATCAACACAATATCATTCCATCACTATATTTTCTGTATTCACTTATTCTGTCCAGGTGAGCAGGAGGCTGGAGCCTATCCAAGCATGCATTACACAAACCCTAGCAAAACCTACAGGGCACGGCCAAAAGTATGCGGACACCTGAACAAACGACAACACAGTTAACTGCTTCCTTTAAAAATTCTACTTTATTACATTAGGAAAGGTACAACAGTCCAGTGGATTCTTCTGAAAAACAGCCAAGTTGGGCTTGAAATATTGTACTTTTCCTAATGTAATAACAGATCATTTTGAAGGGGAACTCCAGCAATTTAGTACTGCACTTCCATAAAGATGGGGGAACTTGTGAGAGACAGATTAAAAAACACAGAACGGTCTAAATCAAAGCAGCAGAGGTTCAATAATGCAACTCAGTAGCGTCTTTCATTAGACCCCCTGCCTCCTACATGTTTCTCTTCCTCCATCCGAAAGCAGGATTGAGGAGGAGGAGGATTCAAGAGATAAGGTAAGAGTGGAGGTGAAAGGTGCGGTTGTGTGTTTGCTAAAGAGCTGAAGTTACATATAATGACCAGCAGGTGTCACTGATGGAGAGAATACCTACCTTTATCATCCTGATCCTGCAGAGAGAGACACACAGAGAGAGAATTAATCATCATACCAAAGATGATCATAACAGTATCTTGACTGTTATCAGCAGAAGCCCTATTTGAAAGCTCATGGGTTCTGTATTCCTCACACACACACACACACACACACACACACACACAGTTTGAGTGAGCGAGACTAATTTGCAGTTTTTCTGAAAGCACTGAGCCAGGGGATAGAGTGTTTGTGTGTGTGTGTGTGTGTGATCATTTTTAATTATCAGCTCTTCACCATGCAGAGTTGCTGATTGCAGACTTGCTGATTCACATAGTGCGAGGAAAACAGAGAGCGAGCCGACAACACAGTGATATCAATAGCTTGTGTTAGACTCGTGTGTCAGCTCTCATCATCGCGCTGTGTGATGTGTGATTAAAGTCACGATGTCTCCACCTCGCCTGTGAACTCAGACTGGAACTTTCTAAATCACAAATATCAAAGTAACAAAAAGCTAGTTTGTGTACTTTTAATTAGTCTCTAATAATAATAGTTAACTCGCCTACACTTTTCTAGTAACAAGTGGCATGGCGGTTACTGTCAAATGATTTTTTTTGTTGTTGTTATATTTAAAGGAATTCTTTGACACATCAGTTTGTTGATTTAACTCCAAAACAGTCAAATTGTTTTTGCAGTGCTGCAGTCACTCTGTAGATGAAAACTGTCATGCAGAAGCATATTTTAAAATCTAGAAAATCTGGCGCTAATTAAAGACCAGAGCATATGTAGGAAAATTTTTTGGGATACTAGTGATGTGACATTTTTTAGGGGTTTAGAGTAATCAGATAATTTCCTGGTCGACAAAGATCCTAATGACTGAATGGTTGACTAATTTAACCATCTCAATATCAGTACAACAGTAACAAATATCCATTCACCTTCATCTTTAGGTCTCTCTAAAATAGCTTTTAGCTCTCTGTATAGCATTTGATCCTAGGTGGAGTAATATTGTAGAATCTACAATATGAACTATGAGCTTATTGAACATGATAAAGGTGATTTAGCTTCTGTGCTGTATGCAGTGTATCTGAAACAAACTTCCAGAAGACTCGACTCAACACTTAATACTGTAAATCTATTCTTTTATATTCTTTATACTTTGGTACCTTATTCTGTCGGTTTAGTCTCAGTGGCTTACATACAGTAAAGCACTCACCTGCGTATGAAATGTGCTGTACATGTACCGTTGCCTTGCCTTTACCATTAAATCAAATTGACATTTCTTTAACCCTGTTGAATTAATTTTCCACATATTTAGTTGTCGTGATCTCACATCAAGACAGTTTAGATGAGAGATGACCCCTATGAATAGAAAAGTTTAACATCTCTATGTGGAAGTGTTTTTTTCTTCTCTGATTTTATTAACAGCACAGTCATATATAATTAAGGTGACACTTGCCTCTGCAAATAACACAATGTCAAACCTCCTTCTGCACCTGGTTTAACAACAGCACATTCTCATCTGAGAACTGAAGCTCACTGGAAAGCTGTTATTAAGCGTTTAATATGGTACTCGTGTTTTATGTTGTTAAAAGTGTCTTGAAAGTGTGTTTTCAGACAATTCATTATGGTTGTTGCTAGAGAACAGTATTCGCCCTGTGGCTGTTTTAACACGGTTCACGACTTTTATTAATTTGCCAACATTTACCTTTAAACACCTGTTTTTTGAGAATGTTTGACACACAAAGGAATAACAACACGCTCTCATAAATAGGGTTTAATCTGTTTTTCAGCAACAACGTTTAGTCAAGGGAGCGCTCATTACTCATGAACCCAATGCTGGCACCAGTGTTTTCTGCTTGATAGGAAGGTTAACTCTAAGATGGGACTTGTATGACCTAATAATTTTAAGGTTTATAAATCAGGTTGCCACTCACTGATCTGTCCTGAGACCTCGTCACTCTGACCGTCTTTAACCTTGACCTCTCCTTCTTCTCTGCCCTGTGAGATGGAAGGACAGGAAAAAAAAAACATTAAAAGGAAATGCTGAAAAATGACAGACTCCAACAAACGCTACAAACAGAGTATGGATAGAAGTAAATACAAAGAAATGTAGCGGACTTGAATTTACTTCCAATCCCCTCTGTTGGTCAGAAAAACTGACAAACACAGATTCAAAGTTTAAAAAGAAGTTGTTTTGCACAGGAGATGGTATTTAGTGACAAGTATATAAGGAAAGATTTCAGATACAAATCAGTCATGAAGTCATGACTTTCCTCAGGTATGTCAGAGACCATTCATTGCTTCATTGCATTCATTGCTTTGTCATGCTCTGAGGCTGTGAAACACTGCCTACACAGCAGTAATTGCTCACAGTAAAATAATGGGGGTTTAACCAGGCGAACGTGAACGTTTTCCCTCTGATCTCCCTTTATGTCTGCAAGAACAAACCTGTTGTCACAGAATCGTCATCTTAAAACATTTGGCACCCTGAAACTATAGAACTACTTTAATCTCACAGTCAGATCTTTTCACATCTGATATAATATATAAACAAAGCCAAAATATCACATGTCTCATTATTCAAAAAGTAGTTTTGTAGCTTACTATATTCAAAGTCATTTTGGATCTGTCTTGTCTGTAAAAAGCACTGCGAGATTATGGGATTTTTGAGTAGTAGAGAGAGGTAGCTGATTGAAATTTGTGGACTTTAATATCAAGATATTATGTAATTTGACAGTAAAAAGCAGATAACATGTTCATATCCCGTACGAATGGGCTTATAACAAATGCAAAGGGATGAGAGTGAGACAAGACCAAAATACTTCAGCCATACGGCAGAAAAGACATGTTCTCTTCCTAGAGGGTCTGCTTGCTCCTGCGAGGGAGACGGTTTTGTCTGCTAAGTTTAAATTTAGATTTGTCACTTCCTGTGCAGTGCCATTTCCTGCTGGTGATCATATTCGACACTAGAATTTCAAATAAGGTGAATCTCCAGTGTCTCAGTTCAGGGACGGGTTTCTCTGTTGAAGCCTCATTTTATAATTTAGGCTGACATCCAGCTGTGTTCTTAGACAAAGTCTTACATTATGCAGCATTTAGGCTCCTGATGTCTGTAAACAGCCAAACAACTGTCACTGCAAACAGACCAGTCACACTGAGAAATTGAGAAATAAAAACTAAAGGGAAAATTAAAAGTTAGACTGCAGGCTATTCTTCGGTTTTAATCCCTGATGACAATTTCGGTCTGAAAGACTTTACAACCCAACCATACCTTTACGTAAGCACATTTATACTACTGCATCAGAATGTAAAATAACTATAATAATTTTACTTGAGAAGGAGAGGAGAGGGGAGGGGAGGGGAGAAGAGGAGGGGAGGACTTGAAGAAGGAGAGAACAAGGACCAGAGGAAGAGAGAAGGGGAATAGAGTAAAAGGAGGAGGGAAGGAGAAGAGGAGAGGTGAGCTGAAAGAGGAGGAGCAGAAGGAAGAGGTGATGAGGACAGAAAGAGACAAGAGAAGGAAGAGGAGAGAAAGAGGAGCAGGTGGAAAAAGGAGGAGAAGGTGGGGAAAAGGACGAGAAGATGGAAGTAGGGGAGGAGGAGAGGAGAGGATGTGAAGAAAAGGAGAGGACAGGGAAGAGGAGAGGAGAAGGAGGGAAGGGAAGAGGGAGAGGCGGGGGAGAGGAGGAGAAGAGGAAGAAAGCAGCACGAGAGGAGGAGAGGAGGGGAGAAGAAGAAGAAAAAGAAGAGGAAATGAGGAGAGGAGGAGACAAGGAGAGGAGGAGAAGCAGGTGGAGAACATAGTGGGGAGGAGGATGAAGAGAGGAGGAGAGGTGGAGGAGGAGAAGAGAGGAGGGCCAGACAGGAAATGTGTTCAGAAGACAATTAAACAGACAATATCAAAAAATGGCTGTTAATTTCACTAATTAACTTAATACCTCAACTTGATCAACATTCTACAACCACAACTTTTAAAACCTTGATTATAATATCCTGTATTTAATGCCTCCTCTTCAACTATCTGAACCTCTGGTGGCTGTGTATTAATATCTTCTTTAACACTTCATGTTTTGCCTGTAATAAGTTATTTTACTATAACACATTTAATCTATTACCCCTAATGCACCAGCCTCTAACACCCCAGATTCTCTCACCCAGCCTCTATTCTAACACCTCAGTCTATTAATACCCCACTGTCTACACCCCTGTGTGACAATCTCTACACCCACCCCGCCCATGTTTTATTCGCTCACTCCCACTCATCCATTTTGCCTCGTTCACTTCTTCACTGTAATTTCAACACTCCCTCACTTTCTTTCCTTCCTCTCCATCACTTTCCACATCCCACAGCCCCTCCCCTCCCCTCCCCTCCCTCCATCCTCGCCACCTCTCTCAGTGACACCGACGGTAAAAAGACTTGTTTTAAATTGTCTCCTCCTCCCACCTCAGAAACCTATCAACATCTGTCTGTCACCTCCTCCTCTGGGAAACAAGGAGGAAGGGAGAGGTGAGAGGAAGGAATATTGCTTAGCTACTTCAGCAGATTCTGTATAATGATGATGTTTGCAGTGTTATGAGCAGTGGTGGAGGAACTATTCTGATCCTTTACTTCAGTAAAAGCACTGTATATAATACCACACTGTAACAATATTCTGACCTCCTGCGGCTGGGGATGACTCCCACTTCAGGGCAGTTTGGAGGTGGGGGGCTGAGGTGACGGGCGGGCCACCACTCCTCTTCGCCAGCGCTGCTCACATGGAGGATATCCCCGAAATGAAAAGGCAGGGCCTGATTGGGCGTGCTCAGATCTGACGCACTTCCGTCGTAGTCGAACAACGCTCTGCAGACAGACAGAGAAATAAAACAATTTCATATTACACACATTTAATAAAAAAAAACACAACTTCAGTGAGACAATCCAGCCTGCTGGATGGGGCAGAAACAGACAAATCCGTCATTCATTTAGTGACATTGATGATGAAATGCTTCTTATTTTGCATCGTCCTAAATATGAAACCACCAAGCACATTTTACCACCAGAAATGTCAAAATATTCACTATTATCTTTATTCCAATTAAAAAAAGACATCTATAACAAACACTTAAAATAAAATAAACTGACAAACCAAGACAGAGAGATCTGTTGTAGTAAATAAGAGACAAAACAGCTGAGGACTGCTTACTACACTATTCATTTATGACCTTGTCTGTGTGTACAAGCCTCTGTGTGCAATTGTACACATCTGTCTGTGTGCATGTCAGTCTGTTTGCGTGCACTTGCGTGTCGCTGTGTTTAGTCTGTGTGTGTCTGAACGGTGATCTGTCTCTGTGACCACAGAGTTTCAAACTCGTCCAGAGGGAAAAGACCTGGGAAAGTAGGTCAGCAATGTGTGTGTGTGTGTGTGCGCGAAGGAAGTAGAGCTGAAATAACCGGCATCCCCTAAAGTCCCTGCTGCCTTCATCAATAAAACAGGACATAGACAGAGAAGGAGAAACCATGAGAGAAAGAGAGAAAATCAGACAGAGAGGTAGACACAAATAGTCTGACATCAGTACAAAAAAACACCACCTCATGTTTTATTGATGTTTGATTAAAGATGATAAAGCAAAGTCTTCCACACAGGACATTATGTATTTAGCTGGCTGTTAAAATGTGACTCTCCATTAGACTGGAGTCTAGACTGAACGGTCTAATAGAAATGTGATCTTATGACTAGCAGGACCTGGACTGGCCGGGATTTCACTGATCAGCTGTGGTGGCTGTGGCTGTGAACAGCTGCGGCTTCTTCATGGTCAACATCAGAGGACTGCGATCATTAAATCAAAAGAAACTGGGCTAACGTATTAGCAGGCAGTGACAGGAAACATCAAATGGAGTTTATATAAATGTTTGGCTGGAAAAATGTATGTAGTTTGTTGAAGATTAGAGGGAAAAAAGAGCAACAAGTCCTCCAAATTAAACGACACAATACATTATTTGTCTGTGCCTTCCAGAATGACACATGAAAGCGTTTTCGGATCTGGCGCCCCTATCGGCAGGACGGCATCATTTGTGTGTGCTTTCCAATAGTTACAAATCACTGTTGAAAAATACATCTTTTTTATGTTAAGGTTTGGTTAGGTTTTGGCACAAAAGGACTTGGTTAGGTTTAGGTAGCAAGAGTGTGGTTTGGGTTGAAATTACTACTTTGGTTTGGGGAGCTTTGTCATCATGGTAACAATAATAACCATGTGGTTAAGGTTATGAAATTATTGTGATGATGCTTAAAAAACAAGCAAACGTTGATTGAGTTTATTATTGATTTTTTTTTTTTAGAGAGATTTCCTTGAAAGAACGGCTCTATTTAAATCCAAGTAAATATTTATTCTTTTACTCTTTTTATTATTGGAATCTATTCTTTACATATGCTGAACTGTGTTTGTATGTAGACACATTTTTCCATGTTCAGCTGACCAGAAACATACAGTAAAGGGCACAGTTATTGGCAGTTATTTATACACAAACATCTGACAGATGTCAGATGTTTGTGTATAAATAACCTCTCTTTCCTTGATAATATCACTACTCCAAGGTTCGATGATTATAGAAGAAAATGTAGAGAAAAAACAAACAAGAGCACTCTCATTTTAAAAGTCTACACATCCCAAATGATTTTGCAGCTAACAGGCTACACTGGTGGATAGTGTGTGGTATTATTAAGGCCACAGCTATGTAAATGTCACTCTAAATCAATTTCGTGTTCTCAGTATTACAGTCCGTTTAATTCCTATGTGGGAACCTCTGGAATCTAATTACTTGAGTGAAGGATCACAGTAATTACTACAGTGTAAGACTGGCCTTATCCCAGTGTGTGTGTGTGTGTGTGTGTGTGTGTGTGTGTGTGTGTGTGTGTGTTAACCTGTGGAAATATACCTGTTGAAATGTAACATTAAATGCAATATATTAGTGTTGTGTTCGCACAACCAGCAGCCAAACTGTATTCAAATGTAACATTTATTTGCCCTCAATATTCATATAGTATTACTGTGTATGTGCAATAATTCAAAATGTTCTAAAATAGTAACACAGTGTGTGAAAGGCTACAAGAAATACTGTAAACATCAGGTGCAGGGGTGCATTTACATTAGTGGGTCCACAGAAACATACAGCAAAGGGCAGCTGTCATATGTTTGTGTATAAATAACCTTCCTTTCCTTCATAACGTCACTATACTCTAAGAGTCGATGATTATAGAAGAAAATAATATATATATATATATATATAAATATAAATATATATATAAAGCACAGTAAAAAATAAGAGCACCAATATTTCCACACATCCCATATGATTTTTTTTTAGCTTGCATGTTACACTGATGGATTGTTTCTAGTATGATTAAGGCCACATGTAAATGTAACTCAGCTCTCAGTATTACAGTCATTTTAATTCCTATGGGAACCTCTGACATCTAATTACTCAAGTGAGGGAACACACGTTAGTTACTACAGAATGTAACCTGGTCATCTTTTACAATGGCCTTTTCCCAGTGAGTGCTGCAGAAAAGTTTAAACACTAAATACTGTGTTAGTGTTGTCTTTCGCACAGCCAGCAGCCTGTTGTCCAAACTGCATTGCAGTTTGACATTTCACTGAGTGCTCGTATAACATTACTGCATAGATGCACTTTATTTAGAGGTGAATATGCAGGACAATTCACTGGAATACGACCATATGATAGTGCTGTCTAATACAAAACAGTGAGTAATATATATTAATTTGGTAACTGTTCTTTTATCTATACTGTATGTTTATTTGCTATTATATATAAATATAATATATTTTCAGAATAAAAGTCAGACCACATTCTGTCAACTTACTCAAAAAAAAAGCCCTCAAGCAATTTAAAACCATAATATCCAGTTGCAAGAAGCAAATGTCACCGAGCGTTTGGTTACTTAAAATGATTTGAAATAAATTGATATCTGCACCAGAGATCAGTACAGCAGAGACTGGTATCATTTTCCAGAGAAAAGAATAGACACACACACACACACCTTTCACATAAAGGACAGTCGTACATATGTCACCTTGCTTCAGTGACATTTCCTCAGAGGAAAGGTTAGCCTGTGTCTTACCCCTTATACACATGCAGATAGTAGAAACATCCCACTACACACACACACACACACACACACACACACACACACACACACACTGTATGTACATGCATGAACACACACAGCAGCCCAGAGCACCCGACACCCCCAATCTGCCACGCACCAACAGCCTCACCTCGACCAATCAGTTGCCAGTCTGAGCGCTCCTTTTTAATATTGGATGCTGATTGGTCATTTATGGGCTGTAACCAGATACAGGAACTTCACGTGAGACCGTGATTTAAAATGATCGTGGCCTAATTTTAACAAGACTTGCAGAAACGCTGTCGTTAAAATTCAGCATGTAAAGTGATTAACTAACAGGGGGTGTCATGATAATTACCTGATACATCTTATTAAATCTACAATTATACAGTGATGTACTGAGTGCTCTGTTTAATCAAAAATCCATTCATTGGTTTCAGAGTTGCATCTATTCTGAGCTTTTCTCCTGATTTAAGTTTGATGTGTTTTCAGCCATGCTAGGAGCTCAACACTGTGGTGCAGACTGAAATCTCTAGCGACTACTGAAGCATGGAATTTCGTACGGATAACCATGATCCCCTCAGGATGAATTGTAATAATAGACATCAGCATGTTAGCATTGGCACTGTATGCATGTTAGCATGCTGATATTAGCATGTAACTCAAAGCACAGCTGCGCTACAGAGTGGATAACCTCACAGGGCCGCCACTGTGGCTGTAGACTTTTATTCTTGTTATTATCTGTTTGGTCAGGATTGAATTAAGCGAAAGTACCTTCCTGAACTCTGCCGTCTTTATGGGACTCACTGCAAAGTCATTTAAAGCTGAATGAGCTCGTTGAGCTTCAACAGACTCAATAAGAAGCTGACTTTCATTTTGTTTTGGTCTGTGAACCTGCTGTTTTGGTGTTATACTATTGACTATTAGAGCAGTTTTGTAAAGTTAATCGTTGCTCGTTTTTCTATGTGACATTGATTGTGTTTTATTTACTTTTCTGTAAATACTTTTATGCAGCCGTGTGTCTGTAACGGCTCTCTAAGCCAGATCACCCTTGGAAAGATTACTGTTTTCATTGTGCCAAGACAAATTTGATATTTGTATACAAATCTTACTATAATCTTCCTCTTTTTTTTTGCAGAAAATGGCATCTCTAAATAATAACTAAATAAACTTCAAGTTCATTATTGTTGCACCATTTCACTCAAATGCAGCTAAAAGTGATTTTCAGTGTATGAACATCCTTATGCAGGCTTCTTCTGATTTAATCAAATGAGCAGTGGACAGGCCATTTCTCCTCACTTTTAGCAAAAAACAAATAAAAACAGTGGGTGCACACTTAATTTATGCTAATGAGGATCGTGCCTTTGGGTGACTACTTAAAAATTTAACAAGGGTGACGGCAAGCAGCTGCAATGTCATGTTTCCTCATATTTTTCTATTAAATCTACATTTCACAAAGGGGATCATTTATTTTAATGGTGGCTATGCCAAGTAGGTCATTCCAGGTTTTACAAAGCATTGTGGGACCCACAATGCTGGCAATACTGGCACTGACTTCAACACACTCTAAGAAATGAAATAGAAACTAGAATCATATTTCAGTCACATATTCAATAAAACAGCGAATTTAAGTCAACCAATCAGCTTGTTTCTCACTCTGATAAATATCTTGTTGTTGACACCTGTTGGACTGCAGCTCCCAGAGGGCTGACTGTGACCTTTGGCCTCTAGCTGCCCGTACAGAGTCTGACCCCAGCCCTGCTCTGAGTGTGAGTCAGCCTGTGAGAGAGTGTGTGTAGTTCAAGGTGACTCTGTCCCGACTGCTTCTGCTGCTGCCTTTTCCTTCCAGGCCACTGTTCCTTTCCTCTGAGCTTTGTATTAACAAGCTCTTTTGCTCCTTTTTGTACACAAGGCTGAAAATGAGCGACACAAATTTAAATGGTTCTTGTTCTTGAACAATTTAGATTACAGTCCTGAACCTGGTCTCTTCTGAAAGGGCACTCTTTGGAGTTACTTACTATTGAATAGTCAGGATTACTCCAAGTGATAATGGAGCAAACCTACACAGGAACCAACTCGATAAAAATGTAAGGTTTTTCTCACCCTTTCTTTAAAACTGATCTGTTTCGTATGCAGTCCTGTTACAGAGTAAGTAACTGGTGTCACAGTGACGGTGGGATCTTAATGTGGTTTGCACAGACAGAATTGTGAGGCTTTGTGCTTCTAAATGATGTATAGATAGTCAAAGTTCAATGAGGATTCAACCAGATGCTGTCCCAAATAATGTAACACTCCTCTAATTAAAGGTTGAACCCCTCACACAACTCCCACCGTCTCCCTGTATTCACAAAGATTGATACTGCCATCTCTCTTTGACTACTCGTGTTATCATTTGAGTAAAAATATCACTTTTTTGAGTGTAATACACATCTACAAAAAGGTAGAGTTTTTATTTTATTTTAATTTAAATTACTGACAGAGATTGTGGCTGATATTTGCTCTTTGACAACATGTTTTAGAATAATTTTCAGTTGTAGCTTAACTGATACAACCTAAAAATGTTTCCTTGTCTCCTTAAAGCCCAGCCAGTGGATTTCGTCATTATTAGAGCTGCTTTTCCTGTCTTTGTTTTCCATTGTATTGATCTCCCAAGAGCTCCAATGTGACTTATCTGGACCCAGCGAGCTAGCGTTTAATCAATATTTCAAATGCTGTGATTCTTGTGAAGAAAGGCTCTTGAAAGTGTAGGTGGTGTAGGACTGGGACTGCTTCTGGGCTCTGCAGAGGAAACTGAGGATGGACGGGGTGATTCAGAGAAGACTGAACAACCAGGACAGGCAAGGACAAGAATGACACAAGGACAGAGGAGCACACACACGCACAGAAATCGAGAGAGTTGACAGGCGATGGGTGTGTTTGTGTGTTAGACGCAATCTAATTGTGATTTTAGACGTGATAACCTCTCTTTCAGCATCTCACACACACAAAACGTAGAGCAGACAGCTGAGATAAGACCTTATAATAGTTGTGTCACACTGAAGGACACTAGACAATCAGTCACCTGTCTGCTGTGTGTGTGTGTGTGTGTTACCTGACGTAAAGCGTGCGTTTCTGTGTGGAGCGGAGCGACGTGGAGCTGGAACTGACACTGCTGGTCATCATCTGTTCCCTCAGGTCATGGATCTTCGCCTCGAAACGACTGTACTCTACACACACACACACACACACACACACAGAGAGAGACAAAGAAGACAAACGTTGTTAGACCCAGCAGACTTCAGGTGACAGGTTTTAAAAATAATGCTGATACACACTGGTGAAAAATCTATAGAGAATCTAATTTAAGCTACTTTTACAAGCGGCCTGTAACTCCACAGTAGAAGCAGCTGAGAGACAGTGATTTTTTACGTTTAAATCATCTTTGCTTAGTGGTTCAGACACATTACAGTACGCAGATCAAAGAGAAGAGCAGAGGCAGGAACAAACACAGCTTTAAGTGTGGTGGAGGTTTATGTGCAGTGTTAACCACATTTCCTACAAACAGCTGTAGTACAACAAGTACAACGTGTATTTTGAGATGTGATTAAAACTGCAAGACGTTGATTTTCCATGTTTAAGTGCAGAGGGGATTCTCTCAGTGTTGGACTATCCTGCTACAGACACACTATTACTATTACAGGCGCACACACACACACACACACACAAACTAATGGACATGTAGACGCAAGCATTGAGCTGTCAACAGATTCTCTACAGCCATAATCTAATAGTCTGTTTGATCTGGATATTAACTCCTGTTACATCAGACCCGATCCATGTCAATATCATCATAAACACACACGTTTACACGATGATCATTTGAGGCTACTACACT
The DNA here is from genome assembly GCA_005408345.1 of Macquaria australasica. NCBI lineage: Eukaryota > Metazoa > Chordata > Actinopteri > Centrarchiformes > Percichthyidae > Macquaria > Macquaria australasica. Next base: position 693,686 of record SEMN01000201.1, on the reverse strand, counting down.
GACTCGGATACATTATACAACTCCTAAAAATCTGTGTTTACAAATCTCTTCATGCAGGATGTTTTGATATTCATTTATACTGACATTAGAATGTATTTATTAAGATAAATTCAGTGCTGTGTCCATGGAAATATAAAAACTCCTCATTCATTAATTTTTCACAAATGTAGCAAGGTAGCTTGCTAGCTATGTATAAAGGTGATGTCCCCGTTCTTAATCCCGGCTGCTGCGCTCTGATTGGTCAAATGTTTCTCTAACACTGGTAGGAGCAGCCGTCAATGGGCACAACACCAGACATATTTGAATACAGTGATTCACAGTTGGATGCATATTTTGTTTTACAGGAAGAAAACATGATTGGATTTTGACATAATTTTTTTTTTCTTTTTTTGCATTTTCTTTTTGGCATATTTGTTAAACAGGCGCACAAATACATTTTTCATTTAATCTCAACTTTAACCATTTCCTCCTTCCCTCCTTCCTGTCCTTCTTCCTTCCTCCGCTAACATGCCAACAAGTAAGATTTTTTGTTTCACAAGTCTATCATACAATAAAAATTTCAGTCTCTGTCACACAAAAAAACATACTGTTAAACCACAAGAATAACAATTACTTGAAGGTGAATTTCTTCACCACATAAAACTGTAAACCCATGTGACTAAAGCCGTCATACATGGCAGCTAGACATGTCACACACATCTGATGTCAGCTGCTTGCATGTTGTGTTGTAGGTGGAAAATAGGCGAGTCTGCTGTGAACACAAGCGTCACATTATACATGCACACTAAGTTCACACAGTGACGTTCTAGAGGCTCAGCAGTGGTGTGACATGGCATCACTGGTGCAGTGTTTTCATGGAGTTATTAGTAAGCTCATATTTGCTCATTGGCTGGAATGTAACTAACCTCATGGAAAGACACAAAAATAAAAACTGATTCAGATATCGGGAACTGCAACCTAAACATGTGAATGTTTTTTTTTCTCAAACCAAATTTGCTGATGTTTTACACAAATACAACAATTAACAGCACTTCCAGTTTAATTGCCAGGAAAAACTGTATCCCCATCTCACTTGAATGACAAGTATTTAATTGCGAGAGAGCAACCAGTTGGCCAATCAATGCAAAGTGCAATGATTTGCTCACACACTCCTATCTTCCTTCTACATGCTGCAAAAACACTTGACCCATTTTTTTTCTAGTGGCCATAAAAATGTCACTGTGCCTCTTTAACTATAAATGTACATTATTTATGGAAATGCACAAAGTGGAAAAACAAATGAAATAATGTGTTCACTAATGTGCATTCGTGGCTCTCAGGATGTTTGTCTTCTACAAGCAGAAAAAAAAGTAAAAAAATATACTTTTAACCAGCAGATTGCTGTCTCAAAATGACAGTAAATTGTGATATTTTTGATTCGGAGTGGCTGAACAAACAGCAGATAAATCCTCACTGACTGTCCTCTAGTCTTATAACACCACACAGCTTCCCAGAAACCTCTGAACTAACACACGGATGACAACGCCGCTGGCAATAAGCCTGAAAAAGCCCTTCTGAAGGATGTCCCTGTTCGTGTGTGTGTGTGTGTGTGTGTGTGTGTGTGTGTGGGTCTGAACCATTACTGTGGACTACAGAATCTAATTAACCCTGAGTAATTCAATAATACTCGAGGTACACACGGTCATGCACTCACAGAAACACACACAGGAACACACACACAGATCTGGAACCTGCAGTGTCTCCTGACGTTTTCCTCTTTTGCTCCCTATTTCTGTTTCAATTTCCTTGTTTACCTCTCTGTCAAAAACACTGTCAAAAAAATGGCCTACAACACCCAGATCTCAGCTCTGATTTCTCCCAAAGCTCACAGACACAAACAACTAAACTGTACTAAAACAGCGCAAGCATCTAAAATCACTGAAATACTCAGAGTAACATGAACGCTTTTTTTTTTAGTGCTACAGTTTTAAAGCAACACATTGATGTTCTGGGAAAGATCTTTGATAGATTTGTTGTTTATTGACATAAATTGCTATATTCAATGCTAAATGTTATGCAGACAGCTTGAACTAGGTTTGACAATGCAACACTTCACACAGAAGCAAGACTGCATCCAATCTTTCCATAATGAGAGGATCAAAATGCCCTTTTGCTGAGAATTTCATTCCTTGCTTTAACCTTGAATATTTTAATTTCTGACCTCAGTCTGCCATTTCCAATCTCAGCTCTAATCCATTACAAATTGATGGATTAACACTTCTATTTCTGTTTGTTTCGCTGGACACACACACACACACACACATACATCAAAATCACCAGATACTGTATGAACTTTCACATCATCAGCATCTAACTGTCTCTGTCAACACACATCGCCTCGATGCAGCATTATGGGATTAAGAGCAAGAGAGAGAGAGACAGACAGGGAGGGAGAAAAGAAGACAGAATGAAGAGAGACAGAAAAGAGAAGAAGAGGAAACAGATTAATGACTTAGCTTAGATGTATTGCAGCAAAGTCACATCTGATACAGTGAAATAAAGAATACAGGTTTATCAATGGCAGGCAGAGTTGAAACAACAAAAACAAAGACAGAGATAATGTAGAGCTACAGAGAGATGTTCCTCTTTGTGATCTGCAGAACAAAGACTGTGTTGCAGCTATGATATTAGTGTTATTGAGTCCTGAAGAGAGAGACAAAGCCAGCGCTGCCAAAGCTGCAGCTCTGATCATCATCTTCTGTTTAAGAGCAAAGAGTGCGAAGTCAGTGTTGAGAAGTCAGAGCTGCAATCTTAAACATCTTTGTTTTAAATACCAAATCCAGGCAAAAGTCCCACAGTAAGAGAACAAAAAGGCAACAGCATTGGAAGTGAGACTGTTGATACTACACTACCTTTTCTACATCACTGATAATTTCTCACACTGTGAGAGTCATTAGACCAAAGACAGCGTAGGAGCCAACATGTTAATGCTGCATCACTGGTCATCAGAGGGATAACAGTGTTGGAGCGCCACACATTCACCGGATCAGGTTCAGTCCAGTATTACCTTTCCCCAAAACACCTGAACTAAAAAAGGCAGTGTCATCAGCTAACAGTGATGCCAGGATGTTACTAGAGGCAAGTAAAATTAGTTCAGGTCTGTCTCTCCCAAAGTCCCGCTCAGCTGTACTCACATGCTGCAGGCAGGCTCAACGTCCGCACGATATGATGCCGGTACGGTGGCTTTCAGATAAGTGTCTGTGCGTGTGAGAGTGGGGTTTGTGCTGCTCAGATTCCCGGGATGTGAATGAGGGTAAAAAAACAGAGATAGAGAGAGAGAGAGAGAGAGAGAGAGAGAGAGAGCGCAGATGTGTGTGTTTGTGTGAAAGAGAGAGAGATGATGGAGAAGATCTAACGGCAGCATGTGAGAGAGCGAGCCAGAGCAGAAAGAAATGTGTGTGTGAGTGTGTGAAAAGAAGTGTGTGTAGGTATGCAGTGGTGTGTGGCCCAGAGAGGTAATGTGTGTGTGTGTGTGTGTGTGTGTGTAAAATCAGTCCAGTGCTGCTCAGCTGCCACAGAAACAACAGATGCTAACTCTCTCTCTCTACTACACTCCTCTCTTTCTCTTTCGCTGGTGCGCTCGTTTGCTCCTCCCCCTCTTCGGCTTGCTGTAGGACAGACACATGCACGCAAGCCCACACACACACACTCACCAACAAACACACACTGTTTCCTCAGGTCACTCATGCAGGAAGCTGAGTCGATGCCAGGCTCTCCTGCCCTACTTTGGCCCAGGGAATCGGTCTACACACACACACACACACACACACACACACACACACACACACACACACACACACACACACACAGGGTAAAGCTTGACCAAGCATTGTGAATATTGATTTTTGGGCAGCTTAATTAACAGCTCAATTCATATTTTTCAAATGGATTTTCCATTCGTTTTGTATGGAAACAGCAAAAAAAAAAAAGACAGTAGCGTCTGCCTTTGTAAGTATATGGAATTAAACTCTTTCAGCTCTGCATGATTTATGTTTGTCTGTGTCTCCATCTGTCTCCCATTTTATCTCCACCTCCACTTTCTGTCTCTCCAATTTTTAAGACTCATTTTCATCTATTTTTCCCCATCTATCTCTTTTCCAGGGTTTCACTTATAAGAAACCTTGTGTCTATATGAAAAAATGTGACTTAAAATCTAACATTTCCATCATGTCAAAGTCAGTAGGTTATACTTAAGGCTTCCGTAATTTCATCAAACACATACTTCCATCTCAGCCTTTTTTCTCTGGATCACAAACTCCCCAAGAGAGACACAGTAACACACATCGAAATCACCAGATATGAAGTTTCACGTAATCAGTGTCTCATGTCAACTGTCTCTGTCAACACACATCACCTCAATGCAGCATTATCAGATTAAGAGCAAGAGAGAGACACAGAGACACACAGAGAGAGATGGAGGGAGAAAACAAGGCATAGTGGAGAGAGAGACAGAAAAGGGAGAAGAGAGGAGGAGGAGAGGATGGGGGAGGGGTGATGACAGAGACTAATGGCTCTGGGGCTCATATTCCCTCCTTCCTTCCTTCCTTTACCTCTCCTCTCATCTCCTCTCCTCTCCTCTCCCTAGAGGAGCATTGTTCCCTCATTCGGCAGCTGATTCAGAGACCTTCTCTGCATTGTGCAGCTTCAGTGCTATCCAACAGAAAACCACTGGAGACGGGCAGTTCTTTAGGGCTGTGTGCATTGCACCAATATTTTCCTATCAGATCACCTTTTTCTAACATTGAATCACAGCCCTCTTTACATAAACTTTGCTTGAGTGTAAGTAAATAACTGCCACGAGTAAATACATGTATGTACTGTAGATAATCCATATTCTCTCCCATTATTTACTTTCCTGCAGGAAGGAGCATGGATTTTATGTCCTATTTCATGTCATTATTGCTTTAACATTTTTATTTTGTATTGTTTGTGTTACATTTAAAGGTACCCTGTGGAGTTTTTCACTGGTAGCTCTAATGAACAATGTTTTTATGAGTGGGCCCCTGTTTTGTTTGTATCATGCATGCAATACCTATTCCACTAATGGCAGTAAGATGCAGAGAAGCGTAGCGATGTGTCAACAAAGGCAGGGAAGAAGAAGACGACTGCAGGCTGGCGAACATGGACGGAAACAATGCACGATTTGAAATATTTAAAACATCTGGTTTGCAGATGTTTTATGAGCGAGGAAAAGCATTCAACACATTTGTCAGCCCTCAAGGAAACAACCACAATGCATTTTTGGCGAGTATCACTAACTTTGTTTACAAGAAAACTCCACAGGGCACCTTTAATTCTGAGTACTTTTTGTTCTGTTTTTTAATTTCTCCTGTCTGAATCCTTTAATTGTTGCTGCTGCAAAAATCTAATTCCTCCAAGGGGATAAATAAAGTTTAATAGTCTACATTTCCAAGACATTATGTGGGCTATACTTAGTTTTTAATCTTTTAGTGGATGTTTGTATCTGAGTACAAGAGAATAGATGTATTAAAAAGGAACAGCCTGTTGTGAAACGTCCTTTGTTTGTACACGTAGACCTCTTATTTCAGATTGTTGAATTAAAAAAAAAATCCTTCAGCGGGTAAATCGGTTGCAAAAGGGTACAAGGATCGATATGAGGCTCTGGTTCTAAAAATAGCAGTGCTGGAAGAGGCTAATTTATAATTGATACGATACAGTACAGTAATCTATATTGGTATTGATTAAGTGATCATATTGCAGAGGGGATGAGAGGAGGGAGAAAGACCAGAAAAGAGGAAATAAAAAAAACTGTACTGAAAATGTACTGAATTCAAATTTAAAACATCTCTGGCAGCTAATAAAAGCCTTAGCATGACAGTGACGCGCTGCAAATCTCAAATCAGTCACCTTCCTGTTACAAGTGATGCCTCAATTCCCCAAATCACACTTTGTGGGCGATGAGTCAGACCATTACCACAGACACCGGTGACACTGGGGAGAAGAGGATGAGTTGACAGGTGGAAAGGAAGGAAAGGGACGAAGGAGAAGGAAGGAAACTGAGAAAAAAAAAGAGAGAACAGAGCGATAAAGTGAAGTAGGAAAAGAAAGGAAAGAAGACTACTGTATGTATTCAGCAGATAATATTCCCACAACTTTGTGTCTGAAAGCCCAGAGATAGAGTTGCTGTTAATCTTCTACTTAACAACCGGTGCACGACACACACAAAAACACACACACACACACACCAAGTGTAATAAGCAGGCTAAGAGAAGCGAAGATAATCCTCTCTGCATCACCTCAGTATTACTGCTGATAGACTGCCGCCTCTGTCTGTGACAGTGTGCGTCTGGGACAGTAAGTGTAATCCCAGTGACGAATTCTGCTGTCAACCTGCAGGCATTACCAGTCCCCACATCAGGAAACTTATGGCATGGGAGGAGATCATGCTTAAAGGTCAATACTGCAACATTTTGGTTTTTTGAGGAACATCCAGATAACTCTACTGAGTACTCGAGAAAGTAACACTTAAGCTACAAGGCAACCTGAGTGGCATTTATTTAGGATTCCCTGTTGGGTGAAAAATTAATAATGGTTTTCATACTTTATTCATTTATGTTATAAAAAGCTTTCTTGTTTTAAAGTGAGACTGTGTAACTTTTGGAAGAAGAAATAACACAATCTTCCTTTTACAGATAATTCATTAAAGTGACCAGTAGTTTATGGTGGCTAAACACTTTGGACATATATTGCTGTCTAACTGACATTGCATTGTCTTCTCTACTTGTGCAACTTCTTACACATTTTACACGTTTTAGCTCTGCCAGGTCACCTAATGATGATGTCTTTAAAGCAAATGACTTGAGAATGTTGGGAAATGACAGGAAATTCATTGTACCATTATCCTGTAATTGGACCTTGTGGCCACATAGTCTCGCTTTAAAGGGGAGCTCCACCGATTTTACACATCAATGTCTGTTTACAGGTCTCGGGGAGTACAAATGCATGTGTGAAAAAAGTTGTATAAAGCCTTTTGTGGCTCCAGAGGGAGCTGTGTGAAATCTGATAAATTGCCTTAAGTGATGTCACATTTGCCGCTACTAGCACAACACTCTCTGACAGCACTGTAAGTGGTCGGGTTGCATTGTGGGTAATGTAGGAGCAAGGTTTTGACAAGAAAGAAGAATGTGTGGAATATAAAAGATGATATCTCCGGTTCTGCTGCATGGATTTTGATCGTGAGTCCAACAATGTTATAGAAATGCAATGCTAAATCAGTGGAGTACTCTTTTGAGTATTTTGTGCTAACGTTTTAAACTTTCCTTGTCATGTGTATTATTATCTTCCTCTGGAAAGAACTTTGTGCACCTTGTTTGAAGAGTGCTACATAAATTAATTTATTATTATCAATATTAATTGAGGGTAAAGTAACAACCACTGTGATCACCCCATTGTGGGTATGTAGCTGAGGTGGCTGCAAAAATGAGGACGGATTTTCATGAACTGGGTTCTTTCAGTGAGAGGAAATTTGGACAATGACTTACTACAGTTTGAATATTGGATTAATTTTCTCCACTCAAACCTCCTTCCCCAAACGCTGCTCAGATGGCATTTTAAAGCTTCCTACTGTAAGTAGTACAAACACAGAGTGCATGATAATCACTGGAATTAGAGCATCACATAAACTCAGTGTGTAAAATGTGTTACCCTGAATATTTATAGGGTTTACATTTATATTTATAGGGTTAAAGGAGATAATATCAAAGAAAAAGTATGTTTTTCATGATTGTCTGATGATTATTTTGTAAGAAAATGTAATCTGTCAATCTAATGTGCTCCTAAATTGCTCCTAATTCAACACAAAGCACTTCAAGTGAATTTTATTCTTAACCGAATAATATCTTACAAAAAATATCCCACAGATGGAGATTTTGGGAGAAATTCCACTCAAACAGCCTTGGCTGGCCAAATGCATATAAATCTGGGGACAAACACATTTTGGAGCCACAGGTCTGACATACAAAATTGGCTTAAAATAGCCTGAAACGTGATGTGGGAACGTCGGCAGCACTAACGCAGCTTGAAGACTTTTCACAGACAAACACGCTCCATCTGCTGTACTTCAAATAAACACAAATCTATATCTGCCGCATCAGCTTAAATCAACCGCGTCACTGCCCAAGCTAGCACACACACACACACACACACCATGAGCACTTCGGTTCTGTGCCGAGCTGTGTTGTGTTTGGCGACACTGAGTACCATATTTAATATAAATAACAGGAGGAGACCTGCACACACACGGTGAGAGAGACACTTTTCCTCTCCTGGTGGAGGTCATTATGAGTTCCTCTCTCATTGGCAGGAAGTGTGTGTGTGAAACAGAGGGAGCACTGCTGGTCGCCGCATGCTATCGCCACGGGAACGGGACAAACATGGACCTCAGATGGACACACACACACACACACACACACATGCAGGCATCTATAGTTCTGACCAAAGCCCAGCATGGACAGAAGGTTTGATATAGAGTTCATTCAACAGTCACTAATGAGAGTCACGACACAGACACACACACACACACACCCACACAGAGATCTTAGACTAACCGATCCTTTTTGAGGGCCAGCATGTGAGCAAAATCACTAAATGCTGAAGAACACCTTGTTTCTCAAATGTTAAGCAGGAAATACCTTGAAAATTAAAACAAGACTGCAGCTCAGGTGGCTCTTAGTGAGGCCAGCTGGACCACTCTGATACCTACTGTGTGTTGCCACGGTAAGAATCCCAATATAACAACAAACAATGCCTAAACAGAGCTGGACCGAGCCAAACCAACTCACCATCGAACCATTTTGACGCTTAGATTTGTTTTTGTTTTTTGTTTTTTTAAATGAACAACACCAAAAATCTTGAGTATAGGAGAAACGTAGGTTTAAAAGGTGGCTTTGAAAAGTTTGCTCCTTTTTGTAGAAGGGCAGCTTCCAATTGGGATCCAGAGTCAGCAAAAAAAGTGTCCACAGAAACATTTTCCATCCATTTCTGTAGCCAGTCCACTTCTCTGCTGTTGATTCATATGTTCAGTATGTTTCAAACAATTCTCCCTTCACCAATACTTGGTTAATATGTTACTTCTGGCAGAACTGTTATATACATATAGATCAATAGCCTTTACATAGACATTTTCATCGCTTTTGTTTTGACACATCTTTTAGCTGGGTCTTCGCTTCGCATTCAGGAATCAGCTGTAACTGCTGTAAATCCGAGCTAACTACAGCAGCCGACCTCTGTGAGGGTTCTGTAGTTCTCCGTCTACGTGGATGGAGAACTTATTTCCATACAGCCAATCAAATCTTTGCATAAAGTAATGTTTGCATTCTATCATAAGCAGATTGTCTAACAGCTAGACAGCAGCCTGCTACACAACTTTCACACTTACTCTTCAATACCACTGCTAACAACATGCTGTCTGCCTATGGCTTGTAAGCTACAGCACAAGTTTGTTTACTTTGTCTCTTATTTCCCTGCCAGAGCTCATCCTCCAACATGCTGTCAATCAATCACAGACACCGACACGCCCCAATACATTTCTAAAACATGTTGACATTATTTTTGACTGCAAAAAGGGATGACTCAATGTGATTTCAGCCTCCACACGGTGAGTTTAGTTAAATATTCCTTTAAGACTTTTCACTTAGGACGCTATCCATGGTGCTGATCCTACTTAACACTCCAGAGCAGACACAAGCACACTCCTATGAAATGCACTGATGTTCTTGCTGGCATTTCTGCCAAAGGAGTAACCAGGTACAGCCAATCACCAGGCTAACACAGGATACCGCCATCATCCTCCTGTGTGCACCAAACATAAGCGCTGTGCTCTCTACAGACTGCTAACTTTTTTAGAATCCCTGCTCGAGAGACAACACCAGTGAACTGAAAAGCAAGCTTACCTCTGAGTTCAAAATATTAGTATGTCGTGTATAAAGTTTTCAGTTATCTTCAACAAGAATCTCAACAAGACATCCTGAGTCTCTGCACTTGGGTCCTTCTTGTCTGTGGTTACACTTAGACCTACGACCAAAGTGTATCACAACTTTTTAAGGCTTTTAATGACTCCCAGATACCCGTGTTGTGCTTGTACCAAACACTTTCCCAGTGGCAAAAGGGGCAGCTTAACATCTTAACATGTTCTGCTGAATGCGAAAGGAACATACCGCAGTTTCTTCTACTGTATCTAAAATGTTACACTATAGCTGTACAACAGTAACAGTAACAGTACAGAGCTTTCATGAGCAAGTTGTAGCTATTTAATCTCTAATGGAGGAGAAAAAATATGGTTTTATTTTTGTCAAAATGTCAAGGGTCCTACTATATCAATGTTATGAGATGGATTTCCAATGTTTGATTTTCACCACAATCATGCTGGTTTGATCTAACCTTGTTTCCTTCTTTTTGCATTATCAATTTAACCTCAACATCCTCACACAGAGACAATAAACTTAATTTGGGATCTATATTTAAACACACAAATTAGAATTCATAATCCATATATCATGCTTGCACAAACCTTTTAGAATTCATAATCCATACATCATGGTTTTCAGCATGACGTATGCTTCCTTAACCTGCCAATACATTTGCATACTATAGCTGCTGGGGAACTTCATTATGTTCTGACATTGCCTTCCTCATTTTAATGTATTTTGCCCTTTAATTTCGCCTCAGACTTTTAAAGAACCTGTGATACTGTGTATTATACACTGGTCTTGCCTTTAACAACACCTTCCTGGACCACCTCTCTGACTGAATAATACATGGCTGATACCCGAAAGAGACATACAAACACACACACAACCTCTTCCAGTAAACACATTACTGTGAATCAGGGACCAGGGGACCTGATGCTCTGTAACTGTGTGTGTGTGTGTGTGTGTGTGTGTGTGTGTGTGTGTGTGTGTGTGTGTGTCTGTGTGTACGTTTGTGTATGTGTTATACTCAGGTCCCCCACCATGTCAGCATCCCATTAGCTGAGCCAATCAGCAGTTATAACCTGGTTTCCTAGGTTACAGCCTTCTCAGTCACTCCCAGTAGACAAACAGCAAGGATAGTGCTTGTTGGGAAACCTCACTCTGTCTCTTAGTGTGTGTGTGTGTGTGTGTGTGTGTGTGTGTGTATGTGTTTTATGCTGCACAAATACTGACTTTCCAAAACTTCAGTATGCAAAAGTATGAAAAAATGTCTTTCTATCAATTCCTATTAAGCAACTATTCTGACGAGTGAACCACAACACAACATAATAAACAGGGTAAAAAACAAAAAACAAAAAATAATAATATAAAACCTGGTATATTATGGTATGTCATCACTGCTTCATCTAAAATGGCATTTATGTTGGCTTTATTCATTTTTTTCTGCACCCACAAAAAGTGCATTTTGATTGTCTTTTAAACATAAACACCTTTTATTAACCTTATTAGCTTTCCTGCAGAGTGCAGAGCTGTAACTGTATGTTGCAGCAATACACTGATTGTCTGCAGTACACTGCCGGAAATTAAACAGGAAGAAGACGAAGAAGAAGTGGAGGCAGGTCCACAACATCATCATTAAAGAGAGTGTTTCACTGCCCTCTCTGGTTAAAAAAACAAACAGCTTCACTGATGGATGTGGTCAGAAGTGTGCTCTGCTGTACCTGTAACAACACCCAACAGTGATGTCACAGGGTCCTGAAGTGCACCTGTACATCACTGCTGCAAGGTGAGAAGGTAAACCACTGGAGGTCAGCAAAAGCAAGACTTTCAGGGGGTGTTAATTTACTCTTTAGTAGGTCTGTAGCAATTCCATTCAGGTTGTCTAATGCAGTAATCTGTACATGAGATGGATGGCAATGTGCTGTTATTAGCTGCAGTACTCACCCTCAGGTCTGTACTGTGCTACTATAGTAACGGTCTGTCCTGCATTCTTCAGAGCTGCGGCTGCTTGCTCATGTGTTGCACTGGACAGGTCCACGCCGTTCACCTACACACAGACACACACAATTAGAGCGCCTGCCTTGGATCAACAGCAATAAATGTATAGTGAGATGAGCACACCATTAAGAACACTGCACAGCTTGGTGGGTCAATAACTCACAGGTGTGTGTGCATGTGTAGAATGTTGTGAAGGCTTGTTTAATGCATAAAATCATCCCATGTTAGTACTTGCATCATAATACTGTCACAGTCATTCTGAATTGATTATCAGTCCCTCTACAGGCTGACAACTAAATCCTGTTTGAATCCTGTCTGAAGAAAATTAAAGCCATATTTCACTTTAGTGGAACACAAAACACAGCTTTAACGCACACACATCCCCTAGCAGCCATCACTGGTGACTGACTGACTGACCGACTGGTAATGCACAAAAGAAAAAGATACCAGTTATGTGAAATGTCTCTTTAAATGACTTTTCTGTAGAAACTGTTAATGAATGCAAAGATGCATCCGATCAAGTTCAAAATATTCAGCTTCAGCAAAAATTGTTATTCTGAGTTGTACGACTCCACAGCAACAATGTACAGGAAGACAGGATGACTCACTTGATATGTCCTATACAGTAGTAACAGTAGAATTTGAGTTGTTAATAATAGTAATGGTGACAGTACTTGTGCTATATATCTGTGCGTGCTGTTTGTAAAAGGTCTCAGCTCATACCGACAGGATGCGGTCTCCCTTTCGTAGCTCCCCGCAGAGATCAGCTGGACCTCCAGCCAGAATGAAGGAGATGAAGATTCCCTCTCCATCTTCCCCTCCAACAATGTTAAAACCGAGACCTGTGGACCCCCGCTGGAGCACCACCCGTCTGGGTTCCCTGGAAGAAACACAAATTAAACACACACACTACGTTAAGGTAAAAGATGATGGTTTAGCACAAATTAGTACATAATTATAGTTTTTTTTAAATCAATTTTGAAGGCATCTTAATGTATGATGACATGTTGCTTTTTTGCTGCTTAACCATGGTCTAAGAACCAGTGACAAGGAAAAGTGAGAGATGACAAGAGGAAGACAGGATGAGGAATTATATAATTTAATATTTTTATACTACAAATGAAAACATAAAACTATTGCAACTGTATTTAGCAGTTACTTCAGTGTATGGTTTCTGAATGTATAATATCTGAGATACAATATTGTGTAGTGATAAATGGTTCATCTCAGTGGGAGGAAACGGTATTTAAAATTAGGATCATTCACCACGATGACCAGCAGATGTCAGTATTGCACTGTCTGTGTTTTGTTGCACCACAAGAGTTTTAAACACACATTTCTGACTCAGTTTATACCTATAAATTCTTTAGTAAATAAGCATAACTTGAATGTCTTTCGACGGTGGAAATAAACAAGAGCACATGCAGGAAATCCAAGTCAACACAGCCAAACATGCAAATACATATTTAAGACAGAACTGAAAGCAGGTTCATCTTTTTGTGAGGAGACCACTGGACCATCAAGTCAACCTCACTTAAATGTTTTGGATGAAAACAATCACGATTAGTGCAGAAACAATTCCAAGAAGAAGAGTTGAAGACCTGTTAGTGAGTTATCAGGGTATTTATAAATACACTCAGCCAATCCATACACTGAATAGATGTGAAATTTGGATTTCATCCTCCTTTAGCCTCTCCGACTGAAATGATTCTAACCAGGGATGCACCAATCCGAACAGCTGGATCAGTTTTCAGACAGTTTCTTTGTCATCAGTTACATTCATTAAGGTGGGCTGTTGACTCAGTTTTTAATGTCTCAGCAATCCTCATGTTACCTTACATTAAAATGGTCCCAATGAGTTCCATGCAGTCTTGTAAAGTATAAAGACATTACATTTGGGGAAATGAGAGCACTGATAATCGGTTTTGACAGATACCCCGAGTTAAGGTATTGGCATCGGTATCGAGAGAGAAAAAGGTGAATCAGTGAATCCCTCGTTCTACGGCACAAATGAATACATGATCACATCTTTCACTTGAAATCACCTGCTTAGAGAGAAAGCAGATGTTCTTAAAATTGTGCACACTCAGTGGACATTTATTGAAACCTATAATCCTTTATTTGCATGGGAAACTAATCAGAGAGAGAAAGAGATGAAAGAGAGAATAAAGGAGAGCTACAAACAGAGGAAAAAAGAAGAAGGGCAGACGTCAAAATGACCATTCTGTGAACCGGTCTGAGGCTTATCAGATTTATTATAATCAAAGCGCACTGATTGGCCCAAAGGGTTATGACGAAATGAGTCATATTCTGGTAACCACGGTGACGCCAGTTGAGTGACGAGGGCTGTGATAGGCTGTAATCCATCCATTAGAATGGATTAAAGACAGTAGAGCAGCACTGAGAGTGTATCTGCATGTGTGTGTGTGTGTGCGTGTGTACATGTGTGACCTGAGTTTACATGACAGACAAAATTCGCACTACCATCTGCCTTTTACTGACACACGCACACACACACACACACACACACACACACACACACACACACACGCTTTCTCAAACACATTCGCACACACATACAGCAGCACAGCGAGCAGGGACAGAGGTCACTCAGTGTATTTTGGGCTCTCTAGGACTCTGTTTCCCAATCTGGTGTCGTGGACCTCTTTGAGGGCCACTCAAGACCTCAGAGGGGGACATGAGAAGACTGAGCAGATTTACATTTGACCCTGTGCAGCCTTATTAATTTTTTAGCTAGTAAAGCTAATAAGAAGCTGATAGAATTTCATCAGTGTAGATCAATTTTGAATTTCTTTGGTTGACGAACTTTCCAATAAGAAGTGATACACATGCACGACATTTTAAAACAAATAACGATGTGATACTGACCTAATGAGACTGAGAAGTTTTCTTACACATAGCTACTGTAAATCTCCATTAGAGTTGGACGTCCAGCAGTTCATACATTCAAAAATTATCAGATGCATTAACCACTGGGGGGACCAATTGCCGAAAATAAATGTCCTGTTTAGTAGTACAATGGAAACAATAAGAAGATGCCAAACAACTTTAATTTAATGGTAATACTAACTTCTTAAACCCAGATTAGCCCAATTGAAATAACATTTTCAAAACCATACTACAGTTTCAAATATTTATTTTCTATCTTACTGTTCCACCATATTTTTTGAAACTACAGTTTATATTGCAAAGTTTTTATACACATTAATTCCCTATATATATATATATATATAAAGTTCAACCTTACATACTGTATTTGGTTATTTTTGGAGTGGGATTAAAAAAAAATTACATATTGAACATGTTTGATTGTGCAACATGTTTCATTTGGACCCACCGCTCAGTTACTGTTAGGGTAGGATTTGAGAAAACAATGGCTGCAGTCCCAATTAAAGTAACATCTTTTGTTAATACTGTCCCATAAATATGCAGGTGTTTGTGCGTAAGGTCTCACCTGGGGATGTCGTCCTCTGTTGTCATGGCCCTGGGCAGCGGTGAGTATCTGGGCGTGGTCAATGGGGCGGGGCTTACAGACTGGCTGCCACTCATGTAGGGGCTAATATGGTTGTCTTGATGTGGGGAGTACGCTGGAGGAACACAGACAAGATATTTTTTTCTTATTTTACCATAGTGTCATACATAAAACATCATGTCATTGATGAATGCTTTTGTACTTTTATGTACTTTTAGCATGGTTTCTAATTTGAATCAATTTATTGTCTAATCCATCACAGCTCATACTGCATCTATAGTCAGTCAGTCAAAACTGTTGATGTACTACTTTATAATTAGAGATATGTTAAGAGATGGTGGTGTGATATATGCTGTTTGGTAATGTGTTAGATTCAGAGCGGCGATAAATTACATGTTGTTTGATAATGTGCTGATTTGGAGAGGTGACAAGTGGCTGTAATCCAGTGTACCAAATTTACCCAGTCTGATTATCAGACTGTTATATAACACATTTAAAACTGTCTTGTTGATGTCATCATCATATCTTTTAAACCATAACATATCATGTTTCTAACCCATTTAAATTGGTTTGAAAACACTGGAAGTATTTGGCGTTATCATAATGGAGACACATTATGATCAGGGTCATCCAGCAGATTATATATTTCTGTCTTTCTTTATTTTTTTCACATGTTTAAGATATTGTTGTAAGCTCTTTAACTCTTGTGGCATTCACAATATACTCATTTCAAACTCTTTCAGGTAACTTCAGGGCTGTCATGTTGATAGTGTCAACCTCTAGCAAAAATTTGTGGAGAGTAATACATTTTTATGGCTCTATACGATGAGAGCAAACAGTCCCTGGTGGTATTCAGCCCGGATGTGGAAATCTATGGCAAGGTCTATTAACCACTTCACTGAGAGCAATAAATGCTATTATGACAAGGATTTTGCAGGCAAAAGTCCAAGTCTGCACCTGTTACCCTCACTGCTCTGCTGATGACTTGCAACAATATTATTCGGACACAGTTTGGGGGGAGCTTTGTGATGTCTACATCCGATTCAACCATGACTGAGCTGGTGGGAGGGTCTTTTCCACAGCACAGTCATTTAAAAGCAAAGCTAATTAAGAAAAACTAGTAGTAGTAGATGGGTGCTTTTTTATAAACCCACCCTAAGCAAAAAATCTCCAACAACAGCTTTGTTTCTTGCTGTTCTTTATAGTTCGACACCATCTGGGCCTAAAATGCTTCAGCCTCTCCAGTGATGTGTGCTACATTCACCAGAACACTGTTTCACTGCTAGTTGTGTCTGGTGTGTGAGAACCTACAAACCCATGTTATGAAATGAACCATGAGCAAAATTGTTGCATTATGGGTGAGTCTATGGTGTGTGTGTGTGTGTGTACTTACAATTAGTGACGTCGGGTGGAGGGAAGTTGTCATTGATAAAAAGGGAGGTGTGTTTGGCCACACGGAGGTAAACGACGTCAGGAGTCGACTTCAGGGCAGCCACTGCCTCCTCATGGGTTACCTCCTCCAAACAGGAGGCGTTCACCTGCAGACACATGAAGACACAAACTGTATTGCTGTGTACAGGCATGCATGAACACACAGGCAGCACGCAGACAACATTATGTCAGACTGCAGCAAAAACAAACAGTGTGTTTTGTGGCTGTGTCCATGGACTGTACATGTATCCTATATTGCTGGGCATTAACTTAATGGAGAAGACACTTTAATTATGTTGTATTTATTTTTATGCTGAATGGGTCTGCTGCTGTGTTAAATCACCTTTAACTTGAAACTAACTTTTGCTTTGATGTCAACCATAATTTACATACTAGACTCTATAACATTTGCATAATAATGAATTCAGAAAAGAAAAAAAAGAGAGATAAGGGCGACAAGAAAAGAATAAAAAGGTGTTTCTTACGGCTACAAGTTTGTCCCCTATCTGTAGCCGTCCGTCTTTGTGTGCAGCCCCTCCCTCGATGATCTTAGTCACGTAGATACCGTTGTCGCCCGGGACGTGTTGGTTTCCAACTCCACCTGCTATACTGAATCCTAAACCTGAGAGAAAACACCAGCAGGTCATATTTTTGATGTAACTTGTGGGTTTCCTGAAGATGTTCTTAATGTTAGATATTTTTATTTGCTGCAGTGCTGCATTTTCTAATTTTCTCCCTTGGGCCCTTTTATAAGTTCTGACAGTTTGATTTTTTATTTGATACAGTACAATTATAGGGTAGTAAACAAAAGCGAAATCAAATTAGGTAAACCATACCCACTTATGTATTTCATATTTCGTAGCTTTAATTGCTCTATTATTCTTCTCTTTCCCCTGCTTAATCATATTATTGTATCGTTGCTGCTGAGACACGCAGACTTCGCAGAAATTGTGCCTCATCATTTCTCACTTTCAGACTCCAACTGATGTCTTCATTTCTTTATCGTGCAGCCAGTAAGTAGTAGGATAAGACCAGAATATCAACACCCTCAAACAACATTGAAGCTGCTTTTGGTAAAGCCAGTTGTCTGTGTATTACTACTTACAAACTCCACTGTATGCTCTGTTTACCTGTGTAGTATTTTCTCACCTTTGGGTCCTTTAACCAGCTTGATTTCCATGATTCTCTCAGTGAGGCTCCTCCTGCGTCGTATACACAGTCTGACCAGACCTCCTGCCTCCTTCAGTGCCTCCACAGCCCCGCTGTGGGTCACCTCCCTGACGTCTGCCTCGTTTACCCGGACTATACAGTCATTCACCCTGCACAGCAAAGTCACATACAGTAAAGACGTCATTTGACTTGCATGAGGAGTATACAGTATAGTGAAGACAAATGATGTTTAACTCTGACACTAGAAGTCCAGTTGGGAGAAAGCAGAGTGGGAGCAAGCTGATGTCAACATCTTTTAGTTGTTTTACTTATTCTTTCACTTCTTTGATTTTTAATGGGGAATTAAGGTAGAAGAAAGTTGACTGAGCATGCATGCTCTTTTTCTGCCTCCCGCTTCATACAGTTAGACTCATTTACATGAAATTCCTGGTTCAATCACAGCGCCTGAGGAGCTCATAGCTACAGGAAAAGTGCCTGGCTCAGGGGCACCTCAGCAAAACTACATTTAATTTCCCTTTTCAGTTTTCAGTTTCAGTTTTATTTATATAGCACTATATCATAACAAAGTTATCTCAGGGCACTTTTAAATGTTTTGATGTGTGAAGATACTCTCCATACACAACTCTTTCAAAATATTGACTGAGTTTGTTAGGTTGCATGTGTGTGGTTGCATGCCAGCAACAATGAAATTAAACTACTTACATAACGCAGAATAGTTCAGGATTGCAGCTTTAAAAATGACTTGACGAATACTGATCCAGTTTGAACTGCCAGATTTGCTAATATATGTGATCAAATGTTATTACAAGTTTGAATGTATTTAATTGTTTGTTTAGGGTAACAAAAATCAGCTTCGATCATTAAAGCTGTACTTGCATTTCATCACATTGTGAGGATTTGACTCCCATCTGGTGACCAAAAGCTGGTCCCAACAAGGTTTAACATTTTATTTAAGATTTAATTCTTTATGGTTTTGGTTCAGGTTAGAATTACAGTTAGGATAGGGTAATGGCTGGGGTTAGGCTTATGTAGCAGTTATGGTACAAGTATGATTACTGGTGAATAATGTAAGCCAACTCTTTTCAGCCCCCCATAGTGTGTGTGTGTGTGTGTGTGTGTGTGTGTGTGTGTGAGTATGTGTGTGTGTGTACCTGAGTCGTCCATTCTGAGCTGCGGCCCCTCCAGGTATAATCTTGGTGATGAAGATAGAGGGGTCTTCTCCGATATGAGGGTTATCAGTCCCTCCTGCGATACTGAACCCCAGACCCGAGTTACCCTTGACATGCACACAGACACAGAGTGTGTTTTAATGGGGAAAAAAATAAACACCATCTGAACATACATATTTGGTTTTAAAAGATCATTTCTGATGCTAGAAGCTTCAGTGATTGAAGACAAATGGCAAAGTTACTGTTGTTAGACTGATTTTGTAGAAATGTTGCCTCATGTATCTGCCATGCCACGAAATCATCATCTGCCCATCCAGACCAGATACTTAAATATATTACACTGATATTTTAAGATGCTTTTTAGTAATAAATAAACATGATAATGGAAATGTCACCCAGACACACCTAGGTAGTTTATATAAGAAGCTGACACTGGAATAATTAGAACTTCCTGTTACCAAAATCTCACACATTATTAGCACATTACAACATCCATCCATCCATCCATTTTCTATACCGCTTATCCTCTTAGAGGGTCGCGGGGGGCTGGAGCCAATCCCAGCTGACATTGGACGAGAGGCGGGGTACACCCAGGACTGGTCGCCAGTCAATCACAGGGCTGACACAGAGAGACAGACAACCATTCACACTCACAGTCACACCTACAAACAATTTAGAATCACCAATTAACCTAACTTGCATGTCTTTGGATGGTGGGAGGAAGCCGGAGTGGCCGGAGAGAACCCACGCGGACACGGGGAGAACATGCAAACTCCACACAGAAGGGCCCCAGCCGGCCGGTGCGAACCCAGAACCCTCTTGCTGTGAGGCGACAGTGGTAACCACTGCACCACCGTGCCACATTACAACACTACACCTAAAATATTACTTCTCTTAATCTTACTCATCACCAGGTAACATCGATTAAATACTATATCTTATCAAAAAACTACATCTAATATCTCCCCAATTTTCCCTTCTTACAAAACTAGTTTATCACCTGAACACACATATAATACAACCCTCTATAGATTGTTCGCGTATCACCAAATTACACATAATTGATCACCTCTGTCAATTGAACCCATTACCAAGATGACAGCCATTGCTCTGAGTATGTTTCTCTCATTCTCCCATGTTTTGTCAACGGGTTTAAAGCTAGTGTAATGTCTGTGCCTGTGTTTGTGTGTATGTCCATAGTGTCTTTAAAGCAGATCCCGTCAAGCAGACAGAACCAGGTCACAGGAGAATAGAGTGAGAGAGAGAAAGAGAGAGAGAGAAAGAGAGAGAGGGAGATGGAGAGCGAGCCTCGGGGTGAGAGAGGGGGATATAATGGGGGGGAGGGTCAGGAAAAGACAGTGGGGAAGGATGGACGAGGAACAGAGAGGATGGAGAAATAGGGTCAGCAGAGTCGGACCACTGGTGGGACTGAGTCAAGGAAGAGCAGGCTGATGAGATGACGGCGAGCAGGAAGATAAATGAGACCTAAGACAGCTGACACAGATCAGATGAAGGTTTTAGGACTATAATCTTTCTGGTTTTATAAATGTATCTTAACGACTGATTTTTTTTTCTTCTCCCATGATTTTTTTAAGAATTAGTGAACATAAGAAGTTGCAAAGTAACTTTTTGAAGCATATAAACCTGTGTAGTAAGGCTTCAGTGAGAGATAGAGGTAAATAATAAAATAAAAAATCTGTAAAACCTCTTACTCTAATTTATGTTTTTTGTTTCCTTAAAACACCCCATTGTCATTTAACTCTCTTCAGTGTCATACAGTTTATGATTATGTATAAAAAACATTTTTAAAAAAACTCAACAAAAGGCAGAGTAAGTTTGCTGGATTTAACCTTGACTACACCATTATTTAAGTAAATTTATGTAGTTTTTATTGTACACTTTAACATACACAACAACACAGTTTTGTAGCTTGCGGTAAGTGAGAGCTATCAACAAGCTTCTGTTTGTGACAACTTTTGAACATCTTTCTCAAATAGTTTTATTTTAATTGATATAGAACATGAAGTAATATACCGCTTTGCAAGATGTTACTATGCACTGCAATGGCTGATTCAAATACAATCAGTTGACTTGATGCATTCAGCTTGATGCATGTTTTAGTTGGACTTAATTATTATAATAATATATTCTGTCAAGTAACATGTATTTGCTGACTCAGTCAGAACTTAAAAGTGTAAAAGGGTTTAAAGATATCAATATCAGCTCACTCAAATTTATACCAATGGCCTGTTTCAAAAATCAGTGTGCTAGCTTGTTAACTAACAAAATTTTCAGTCTTTTCACACCCTCTCAGCCTTTGTTTGTTTTCATGTTATTGTCCCAGCAAAGGTTTCACTTTAAAACAGACAGGCACTCAAATTAACTGCTGCTCTCGACAGCACTAATGATGTTTTTAGCGTGATTATGTGTGAGTGTTCGTGGGAGGACAGGGGTCAGTCTGAACAGATGGGGATACTGTCACCGAGGGGCTGATGTGACTGAGTACATTTACAGTGTGTGTAACGGGCATGTGTGTCGGTGGTGTGTTTTCTGTGGATGTAAGTTTTTACCCGCTCCAGCGTGATTTCCTCATACTCATAGTCTGCTTCTGTTCCATTGGCCTGTCAGAGAGGAGGAAGACAAGAGAGGTGTGTCAATTAAGAGTAAACAGTGAAAGCTGTTTTCCTGTAATGGACACTAAAATGCTCATTTGAGTTTACGGTAAAGCTTTTGACATTCATAATTTATATGCAGTGTTTTTCTCCATGTCACGTCACTTACACCACCCTCTCATGCTGCATTAAACCTTCATGTTTATCACAGCTATATCATATTTCTCACTGTTTCTGCACGACATGCATGTGCATTGAATATTCTGTGCCACTATATGTGACATCACCTGTCAGCAGTGGTGCAGGAAGTATTCAAATCCTTTACTTATGTAACAGTACTAATACCACACAGTAACAATACTTGCATACAAAAATTCTTGATTTGTAAAGTAACTAAAGCTGTCAAATGAATGTAATGATGTACAATATTTCCCTCTGAATTGTAATGGAGTAGAAGTATAAAGTGGCATGAGATTAAAATACTCAAGTAAAATACACGTATCTCAAATTTGTACTTAAGTTCAGGACCAGTAAATGTAAATGT
Organism: Macquaria australasica; assembly: GCA_005408345.1. Taxonomy (NCBI): domain Eukaryota; kingdom Metazoa; phylum Chordata; class Actinopteri; order Centrarchiformes; family Percichthyidae; genus Macquaria; species Macquaria australasica. Next base: position 671,301 of record SEMN01000201.1, on the reverse strand, counting down.
ACCAGTTGAATAATTTTTCATTTCCAATTCTAATCCAAAGTGTGAGCTGATTATCTGATAATCAATTCACTCATCAGGTAAAACAAACTGCAACAAATATCAGAAGGATAGAAAAATTAAGTTAGAGATTTGATCTTTTATGAATGACGCATGAATCCCAGAGATTAGACTAGTAATGCGCATGATGTATCTCTGATGTCATATTTAAGAACATCCCTGATGAATTACCCATGAGCCAATCGCAGTGCTCTGCCAGGACTGCCTGTACTATAAAATACATTAACGTCTATATATTTCCTGACTGAATGAAGAGCGCACAGAATCAAATCTGATCCCAGCAGACTATTATATATTTTGTGTTCCTCTCGGTTTATACTGGGAGATGAGTGTCTTGTTCCTGCTATAGCTGCTGCAGGCAGGCGGGCGCGCGCACACGCACACGCACACGCACGCACACACACACACACAGTGGTCGAGTGGCATCCCAGTGGCCCATGTAATCCCCTTGGCTGTAATCTGTGTCTCTGTGCAGTCAGATTAGTTTAGGTTTTGAATTTCTGCCGTTTCAAACAGAGGGCACAATCTTCCATCAGCCACCATGTGCAGTGTGTCTGCTATCACCTACCACACACTCCTGAACATATTCAGACTGGATGGGCACCTGGTTAAAGCTAGGCCACATGAATTTACTATAAATTATTCTGGAAAATTTGAGGACAATAATTTACTGCCATTCTTAAAATCTAAAATTTCTTTGTGATATTTCCTGCCTAACAGACCCCCTTTATAATTTAAATAAAGCATGATAAAATTAACTAAGTTATAGCCTCTACTTCCTTTAGTAGGTAGAAACAGCCTTGAACATCTGCAGTGTGTTTAAATTCATTTTCCCATTTTAAAAAAAACAGTTGACATACCAATTTTGCCTAATTTTCAGCAACAAAAAAAACAACAATATTAGCTTTGAAAAGTGTCATAAGTAATGGAAGTAAACCCTTTTTTCTGTATTTGTTACATGCATTAATCACATTTCTTTGGATGAAAATAACAGTCAGCAATCATATCAGTGAAATATTAAGTGAAATCTGCATGAGAGAAATATTTTTCTCCTCTCTCTGTGTGTTATATTCCAGGCAGTTCAGCAGGGAGTAATTCCACAGTAATTACATAATAAACTTATCTAACAACAACAGACACTGATTCTCTGTGGCAGCTGGCTACCAGTAAAATGACATCTGGATCCATCTAATTCTGGACTGAGCTTTCTGTCTGAATCCAGGACGCTGCTGTCACTATTGAGCATTTTTATGGAGGAGAAATATTGAAATTACTGAACATTTCAAGTAGAAGCTCCAAAAAGTTCTGAAAGTCTTTATACAGTGAAATAACTCTTGATATTACATTTTTATGGCTGGTAGTTTTCTTAACAGAGAAAAGGATTTGATGTAAATATTTACAAAGTTACACAATTATTTGGAAGCTCAGTACAAGATTAGAAATTAGAAAAACAACTTTCTTTTCAAACTTAAAACAAACAACTTTACGTGTCTCGCATGAGTAGAAGCCTTATAGACTTGGGCCAATTGAAATGTATTAACTGTGGCAACACTGAAGCTTAAAAAGCACTTCTGCATCGAAAGCACAAGACCTGTGATTGGTCTGCATTGGCTGGTTTATTTTTCTTCCATATGCTTCCACTCATCGTAGTGTTTGTTAATATTCACAACATGGAGCAGGTTAAAGAAAGGCAGAGTAATATCTTCACGTGATTTGGCAGAGCTATTTCCAGCACAAACCTTCACCTCACTCTGTATCCCAAAGTGAATAAGATCATTTAAACACAAACACTTCAGATATATAATGAATGGACGATGCCTGATAACGCACACCTTTAGATTCGACGACAGTCAACAGGTAAAATAAATTAATGAACTACAAATAAATTCCTACACTAGAGGATGGAGATGCGTAAGTCAACCTTAAATAGACATTTTCTGTAAGGTGGTGTGTTCAAATGGCATCTCTATGTTTTATGTCACATTCTCCATATTCACTTATACTACAAACATGGGTCAGATCCAGCCTCTGACGGTCAATAATCAATGGTCAATGGTCCACACACAACCACTGATATGTACTTGAATCTTTATCTTGAATCTGTGTGATTTAAAGGGTAATTTCGGTATTTTAAACCTGGGCCCTATTTGTACATATTTTGGGGTGTAAATGACTAATAGAAACAAAAAGTTTTGGAATTGGTCCAGTAGATCGCCTCAGCTGGCAGCCGCAAAACGGGCTGCAATGGCTGCAACGTAACACTTGGAGGCAACTATGCCCGTGAAAAGTAAGTCCACTAAAAGTGCTTGTTTTTGCCACTGACAGGCTTAGATTGTTATTGGTGATCTACTGGACCAATTCCAAAACTTTTTGTACCCATATGTAAATATGTAAAAATAGGTCCCATGTTTAAAAATACCGAAATTACCCTTTAACCTTATTTGACTTTTCTCAGGAAACTCTTAAAAAAAGTCTTAAAGACTAAAATTGTATGAAATCCAGAGTTGGTCACTGAGATGTTACACTATCAGCAGGGTGCAAAGTACACACTTCATGTATCACTGACAATATATTTGAACCAGTACTCACATAAGGGGGGGTGTCGACGCTGTCGGTGTTGACCACCACTGGAGGGGGGTTGGCCTGCAAGAGAGAACAGCAAAGTTATTAATCACTTTTAATTTGAAGGATATTATCATGAAACCAAACAGTATTTCCCCAAGAGTGCTGATGATGGTTGCAATGAAACTTAAGAAACACATGAACACACACATGCAGAGATCTGTGATAGTGACTTACTCGTCTCATGTTTTGGTACAGCATGTTGAGTACATCTGCTACAGATTACCACCACGGAGTGACAGCATACACCGCATGACATACTGCACAGCCCTTATATTGGACAATACTAATGTACTACACTGCAAACCGCACTGTAACGTAACAGACTGTCTTATATAGCTGTTACTGTGCTATAAAGTACTTTTAGCAATCCAGTACTGCACCACAAAGTAGTATATCACAATACCCTGTAGTTTTACATTTTAGATTATACTCCAATAGCCTGTAGGATATTGTACTCCACTACTCTGCACTACCACTCTGTATAATCCCATTGTATGTCAATCGCATCATGGCCTGGTTCACTCCAGCACAGCACAGCTAGGGTTAGAGCAGCAGCCAATGACTGACATTATCTTTCCTCTTGCTTCCTACCCAAGCACAACAAATGACAAACCTCACACTAGCTAATAAATAGCCACAAGGTGTCTTTTTCGCCTTGTATTTGCAAGGGGAGCGCCAGCCCCCATCTTATCATTCCACCCTTTTGCTTCCTCTCACTTTCTCCCCAGACAGTATTTAATGCTGGCCAGTGCAGCGTCTGCAGCTCTAGTCTTCTCCAACAAACAATTAAAGACCAAACAAGTCCATGTAAGATAATCTGAAGCTCAGGCTCTTGTTCTGCAGCCAAAAAAAAGTTCTTAAACAAACCAGCCAACCAAGCATCAAACAAGTTAGCCAACCAAATGGACAGTCCACCCAGACTTCACTTCACGGCATCAATGTGCAACAGAGCAGCAATAGCATCTATCCCTCTACACTAATCTCTACCTCTCTCATCCCCCCTTTTCCACTCCTTTATCTCTCTCTCTCTCTCTCTCTCCCTCTCTCTCTCTCTCACACACACACAAATATATCATCTCACTCCATGTTTCTCTCTCTCTCTCCACCACATGTCCAACTGTCTGTCAGTCAAGCCGACAGGATGTTTGATCCCACATGGGAACAGAGAGAGAGAGAGAGAGAGAGAGAGAGAGAGAGAGAGAGAGAAGGGATCAGGGGGATTATAGGCATGGTGGGAGGAGTCAAATCTGCCTGCTCAACAACAGCAATGAGGAGCAGAGGGTGCAGACAGATGCACACAAACCCCCCAAAACCATAGACATGAGTAAAAAAATAAGCAAAATGAATGGTGGGAGAACAGAAGAGGAGCGAGATTGTAAAAGAAGGAAATGGAGGGAGTGTGTGTGTGTGTGTGTGGGGGGGGGTAATAATACAGTAAGGTTCATGGATGTTGAGGAGACAGTAAGGGTCGTGCTGACAGTTGCAGCTGTTAGGATCTGTGTGTGTGTGTGTGTGTGTGTGTGTGTGTGTGTGTGTTTTGATGTGAATGAAGGGGAGAAAGAGACACTTACAAGTGGAGGGTTAGGATGATCACTGTATAATTATGCTCTATACGAAGCAGTTGTTATCACAAATAGTCTGAGGTCTATACCACCCGACTCCAAGAAACATTACAATGCTACATGCTCATGTTGTATACTTTCAGTGTAGTGTTTAATCTTAACCCTCAGTGGTGCTAGTGCCATTGAGCTGCACAAAATCTCTCAAGCTACGAGAGCGTGTGGTGGAAGAAGTATTCAGATTTTTAACTCAAGTAAACTTAAGCAAGTATTTTTTACTTAAGTACAACATTCAAAATCTTGCTTAAATAAAAGTACCAAAGTATTATCAACAAAATGTACTTAAAGTATAAAAATGAAATATACTCATACAGCAGAATGGTCCCTGTTAGAGTTATATATATATATCTCATTACTGGATCAATTTTATTGACGCATAAACTTTTTTCTTCACCACTTTAGGCCTCCAGCAAATGAAAATACTGTACTTCAAACAACCAATCACTACACACAACTCATGTTCACACTGAAGGCCATAACCTGTGATGTGGGGTCACAAGTAGACACTGCTTTATTTGAAGAGGTCACAAGGTTTCGATCTAAACTGTGTTCATCTCTGCAAGTATTTTGATGAATAATATTAGGTTACAGTGACTGTAACAAACACCATCCATTTATGATTCTGTAAAGCCTTTGAAACTTTTCCCCCTGTTGTAGAATAACTAAAGTTATTGTGACTTCTTTGGTTTGAACTTTCTGAAACAGTGAATGATGTTAAGTATTTTCAGTGTATTGACTAAAGACTTGCCCTATTTGAATCCACATTTCAGATGAAAAAGCTTTATCTGACCGCAGAGTCATACCAGCTGATGCTAATGTAACCTAATACACGTTTATGCTGACTTTACCCAAACAACTACCTGCCTAAAGTTAACTTTTGTGTCACTTACCAGTCCCTTGCCTTGCCTAAACCTTACCTATGTCCTTCACCCTTGTCACAACAGTACTGTGCAAAGCACACAACTTCTGCGTGTGTGTCTCTGTCTATGTGTGTATGTGTGTGTCATTCACAAAGCGACAAATCCAGTGTGTTAGTCAGCTGGTGATTCCATTGATACGCCATGTCAAACTGCACGCTTATGTAACATCAATATGAGTGTGTAAGCGTGTGCGGTTTTACATGAAAAGGCCAAAAAAACAAACGTGCAAATATAAACAAACAAGCACTCACACACACACACAACATCCATATCCAGACAGTGCTTTAGTCGCTCTGTGCAAGTAGTTGTTAGTTGTTACATAATTGTTGCTACACCAGCTGTGTTACCATGGCATTATGGCCTGGTTCAGTCCAGCACGGCACAGCTTAGAAAGAGATCCAGACTATCCCTGGTTTGTCTCATCAGGCAGAGACAGACAAGTGCTTTCATCATATTTCTCATGCTGTGCAGGATGGTTAAGAAATGTTTGAGTAAGTGTGTGTGTGTGTGTGTGTGTGTGCGTGTAAGCTTTGGGAAACGATTTCCCATCAGCGCAGGATGCTGGGTTCAGCATCATCATAATAATTAAATTATCAATTAGCAGATGAATGGTGATTGGATAAACAGAAATTAAGGATCCCAAAATGATGCACAGCAGCCGTTTGTTAAATAATCAATCAGTGCAATGTGCCATATTATCCTAGCACACACTCATACATGCAAGAAAATACAACACATACAAAGTGAAACAGGAAGTCACAAACCAAATTGGGCAGAATGACGAGTGTTGCACAAGAACAGCTGCAGTGTTTAAAGCTTTGTTTCTCTAACATCTGACCTTAGTTGGTCAAAACCCTGCTACTTTAATTTATAGTACAATGTGTTGAGAGGTGAAGACACACACACACACACAAATACTCCACTCCTAATATCACGATCCACTCTGTCTTCCTAATGTGCAATGAAACTCAATTTGACTAATGAGCTAATCAGATGACTCTAATCAAATCAGAACGGCCATGCTTATCACGCTAATCAGACTATCACTACCTGCTATCTCTGATCACTGTGCCCACAGCAGATGTACAGCACAATAACTACCCAAATAACAGGCAGCTGGCATGCTCTATTCTTTTCCTCAGCTCACTATAGTTCAGTTTATACAATGCAAAAGTCCTGTTGCACATGGAGAGTTATGCTCTTTTGATTATATCATCCGGGAAGTTGAAATTGACCATCACCACTCTTACACTGCTTTCACTGCATCGTCATTCTGTGATGTTCAAACAACTGCAGGCTTTACTTGATGAATTATTTCGGTAAATGTCTCATTTACCCATAATCTGGTAGGTCTGAGTTTCCTACGTTTCTCAAAATTACTTTCAGCAACCGTCAGAGGAAAAAGTGAGAGTCACAATCCGTACACACTATGAATATAATGCAGGTGACTAGACAACTCAGAGAGCAGGTTTGTGGGGAGAACAGCACTGAAGCACTTCAGACTTCCATTACATGGTGATGGAAGTCTATTGTGTGTTCAATGGAGACTGATGTCACAAATTACATTCCTTCCCTTTTCTCTTTGTCCCATCATTCTTTTAGTCTCTAATATATCTTGACAAGTATTGATTCCAGGAGTACGTTGAACATTAATGGAATATGCAATCAATTTGACTACATAACATGTGTTATATTTCTTGATACAGTATTATTCTTTCCACTTTTTTGGAATTTAAGTTCTTTTCAGATGTTATGATAGTACAGGACAAACTGAAAGTCTAGTTTCCTCTACTCTGCGGTTTTTCCATTTTGTATTATACTGTTTAATAAGGTAAAGTAAGCTTAGGTTAGGCAAATAAACACTGAGAAGAATTTAAGGCATGGTGTCTTTGATTTCATATGTGCACATGTGCACTTTGACTGACCCTCAACTGACCACCATCCCAAACTGGTTGAATAGCCCAGCAGCTGGGTGTCTCCACACTTTGATGTATGCATGCGTCATCAAACAATATCAACAATAAAATAAAAGCAATGAAAACTGTGTGGATCTGCTTCCTACAGTTTATTGTGAAAGTTTCAATTCCTTCACAAATTTATATATAATCTAATGTGCACCTTTAAGACAGGTGTACAGACTAGAGTGTGGCTTGGGCCGCATATTTCTGCCCGAACCCGACCACGAGAGTAGTAACTGATTCCGACCCTTTTTTTTATGTCCGACCCAAGCCTGACGCAGTTAATGTACACTGAAGCAATTTGAAATGCCTCCATATCACCGATTTCCCTGCATGGTTTTCTCTAGTTTTTTAAACTTCCCCAATGACAAATTTTGTTTTGTCCTCCATCCTTAGCTAGGCTACATGAGTTTTTACTGCCTGTGTGTTGCATTCATGCGTTGTCACGTAAATAACAATCCCCAGCACTGAACAGGAAGCACCATGTCAAGAATGACGTGACCGAACCCGACCCGAACCTAAACATCATTTCGGTCGGGTATCCACCTTCTAGTACAGACCTTCATGTGTAGACCTTAATCAGGCACCTCCTTTAATGCCTGTGTGTGTGTGACCAAACCAAAACGTAGTGGCTTTCAAAATATAGGTATTTTGTGTTAACAGTGTGCAGCACTCTACCAGGTTTTCAATGTGTTAGTCTGATTGCATGACTTATTGCTGCAACGTGTATTCTGTAACAGCGTGCAATCTCCTTTAGTATTAGAGGTGGATGGGAAACTATTTGTCAAATGCACACATGCTGTCTACTACTACGATACAGTATGTATCCATCCATCTACTGTCCAACCATCAAACCTACCTGCACATAGGCCTGTATTTGTGGAAAGTGGTGTATGAGCGGCACGTGTGGGGGCGTTTCCAATGAGTGTGCGGTCCAGATATACGTGTCATTGGGCCACGCCCTGCTCACAGCCTTGCCCTTGGCTTTACTCTTTGTGGGACTCTTCTTCACACTGTCTTTTAGGTTGGGAAACTTTCCCCTAGAGCCCCTAGTGGCCAGGTTGGTTGGCAGTGTGCTCCACCCGTATCCGCCCAGCCCTGAACACAGGGGGAGCTGTGGCGAGTGAAAAGGGTGGATAGACAACGACTGGGAGGCGTGAGGAAGAGGAGGAGGGCAGTGGTGGTGGTGTTGGTACTGCTGGAACAACGAGTGGTGACTAGGTGAATGGAGCTGCATCTGCTGCTGTTGGTGGTGGTGGTGGTAGATTTGATGTGTCGATTGCGAGGAAAGCAGGTGACTTGGCGAGGCTGGTGGATGGTACTGTTGCTGGTTTTGACAATGATGCTGCAGTTGATGATGACTTGGTGACAGGTGAAGCTGGTGGTGGCTTGGCGAGTGCAGTAGGCGATTTGGTGATTGTGGAGCCAGTTGGTGAGTTGGAGACGGCGGAGCTAGTTGATGACTTGGAGACGGTGGTGCTATGTGGTAGTAGCTAGGAGAGGGAGAAAGAAGCTGATGTTTTGGCGAATGGCAGCCATGTTTCGGCGAATGGGGATGGTGCTTTGGTGAGTGCAGCGGTGAAGGTTGCAGCTGGTGATTTGGCGTCTGTATTTGCAGTAAATTCTGGTTATGCTTTGAGTGAGAGTGGCTCTTCCCTGACTTGGCCTTCGCTTTGCCAGACTTTCCCTTAGTGGAGCCACTGCTTGGCTTCTTGGGGCTACAACAGAACTCATGGCTGTGGAAATAAGTGGTCATAGCTACAGAGATATATAAAAAGTCACAAAGAGATATTTATCTTTTTATGTCTCTCTCACCACATCGTCTTCTTTACAGAGATGACAAAAGGGAGTAGCTCCTCAGAATCACTTGTGTCCGAATAATGTAGGTCATGCCTCTTCAGAACAACCAATCCTCTTCTGTGTCCAGTACAAAGTCGATATTCCTGCCTTTCCTCTCTCTCTGCTGTATATCAGTGTGTCTCAGAGTGTTAAGATCAAAGGAATATCAGAAAATTAAAATACAATCCCTCCTTTGTAGGCATTGTTTCCATTTCTCCTCCGTTATGGATGAGAGCATCAGCTAGTCCTGAAAGGAAAGCATCCTCCTTTAGTGCGACATTTAACCCTCCTCTTCTCAGCTTTCTCCCCTTAGGGGCACATTGACCCTCTCACCATCCCTCAGTGTTACAGGGTTAGTAGTAAGACAAAAGCGGTCCCAGGAAGAAGCAGCAGGACCACTTGGACAAGTTGAGCCTCCTTTTTGTCTTGCTTTCTCTCAGGATGTCTCAGTTTCTGTAGAGGAGGCGAGTCCATTCGTGCGCTCCAATGGAAGATTTGTCTTTCTCATCTCGTGATTACGCTCCACTTCAATTGTCAGTCACTCAGAGTAACTCATACTATCCACCTATGTTGTTGCGCACTCCGGCTTTGTATCTGAAGCATTTGTCGCTCTGTAGACGATGCAGTTCGATTCATATATTCCGAAAGAAAAGTAGAGGCAGTAAAACAGGAGTTTACTCAGATTAAATTCCTATGTTTGATTTCTTTTCAGATTCCTGTTCATTCTGTCCATCCAGAATGAATAAAGGTTAGAAAGAGTAAAATTTTCTTTGTCTCCCTTCTTTCATCTTGTCTTTCTGTTATCATCATTTGATATAAGGCCACATCTCTATGCACAATTCTCTTTCTCAGCCTCTCTCATCTTTCTATACTGCCTCCCTCTCTCAGTGTCTGCCCCCCTCTCTCTCTTTCTATCTCTCTCTAACTCTCCATCTCTCTCTCTCTCTCTTTTCTGGACTAGCCAATTAGGGGCTTCCCTGGACTCCTGCACATGACAGCAGCCAGGCATGACTAATCAATAGGCAACCAGGGACAGTGATACAGCGCTCAGTGTGTGTGTGTGTGTGTGTGTGTGTGTGTGTGTGTGTGTGTACAACGAACGGAGAGCTGTGATTGGTGGAGGGCAGTCCCTTCCATCAACCTTTGTCTTGTTCTTTTAAGGCATCACAAGGCAGACCGGGTCAGCTGGAATATAGTCTATGAAATGCCTTCTGTGTGTTTTTGTGTGTGTGTCTCTATGCGTTGGCCTACTTCCTTGTGAGAGTGTGTCCCACTGCTTGTGCTTGTGTGTCTCCAAGTTTAATCCATGTTGAGGGTAACAGGCATCGAGAAACATTTGCCTCACTTTTGAGAGAGCGGGTCCTCCACTAATCACAGGGTTGGCGGTTCGATTCCCAGCTCCTCCTCCTCAGAAGTTGAAGCATCCTTGAAGAAAACACTGAACCCTAAATTGCTTCCAAAGGCCAGGCAAGCGCCTTGTAGAAAAACTACAACAATTTATTTTGAAACTCAGGTCTTGTACTGGCACTGAAAAAAATACCAAAATACTCAGCCCTATGGTGGAATACAAAGAAATGATTTGATTTGTGACATTATTGTTAAAACCACATCATCAGAATTTCTCAAAACACACAGTGTCAATCAATCCTTTGGTCAAGCAGCCTTTACAGTATTTGTACATTTATATACTTACATGGAAATGACAATGAAATCCTTATTATTCATTTTACAGTGATGTGCAGAATGATCATAGAATGGCCATTAGCTTTAATATTAATATAATTATAGCTTCTGGCTTCCTACAGCTGGTATTTAAGAAAGAACAGGAGCTGCAGCTGGTTTGCACACAGAGCTGGATAGACATACACACACACAGCTATCTGGTATGAGGTCCAAGTCTCTATAATGTCACCTAATATATGCCACAACTCGCCCCAAACCAACATGATGAGAGAGAGAGAGGGGCAGATAGACAGACAGACAGACGAGGCACATTAAAAAGCAGCACCCATGTGGAGAGCACAAATAGATGAAAAGAGGGTGAGGGTGGTTGAGAGAAAGGCCGTTATAGCGTTTCTGTAAGTGTTCCCTGTGTAAAGTGCTGCTAGTGCTGCAGGCTAACCGCACAGTCGGGAGAGGATGAGCAAGGAGAATAGGCTGTTAGCATCACAGTGCTAGATGAAGCCCACACTAATATAGCGCTAGAGGGCGGGGTAGGGAGGGGGTGGGTTGTGTTGAGGAATGGTAGAAGACAAGGGATGAAACAAAGACAGTGGATGGTGGGATCTAGAATGAGTAAAGGGTTAGGCTTAGGGTCTGAATTTAGTTTAAAACACTCCAGTCTTATCAGTCAAAATCACTAGTATGAGCTCTCAACCAATTTCTAGTGCCTGGTACGATTGCTGTATCCATACCAAAGGAGTGACAGACTCGAAACATTACCCTCAAATATTGTTATGTATAAAACATCTGAGTCAGCGTGCCCACACCATGTCAAGTTCTACTTAGTTTTCTACCCACACTCCCTTCTGACACGGCTCTGAGAAGAATTATTAAGAAACACATTAAGAAACACATCAAATTAATCTATCAAGCCTGACGTTCTCAATTCTGTAAAATGGTTTGCTTAATTGAATCCTCGCTTTATGTTTGGGGTCAGGCTGACCCGATGATGAAGTTTAAAAATCCAGGAAAAACATCCTCATTTATTGAGCGTCAAACCTTTTCCACTCCATTTAATTAGTGTAATGGATATTATTGGTCTAGTGAACACGCACATATATTACTCTTAACAGGTCAGTCTGACTCAGAGGGAGGGTAGCTGCAGATAAGGGTCAAAATATCCAGTGTATACAAACCTTTCTTTATACAGTAAAAAGCACAGGAGAGACATCCCCACCAAAAAACACTACTGGTCTCATGCTGTTGCCTAGAGTAGGTGTCTTTATAGCAAAAGATATCAAGTGAGAAAGCCATCTACGATTACATTTACCCTTATTCTGTCAGACGGTGCAATCCCGCTACTCTAACCTTTAGTCTGGTGTTCAATCCTCTGATCACTTGCCACCTCTTTGCTGTTCCTCCCATGAAATTATCATTACTCCTTATGCCTAAACTCCTTATCATTTTCACTGAAAAACTGATCTCCGACTGTGCCACGCAGAATCAATGAGGATCAAGTGTTCAATAGGGAAAGCAGACATGTAACTGGAAATAACATGTTGGCCAGGGGCTCTAGTGATTTGCTAGAAAAACATTCGACTTATCACTTATCAGGGTTTTTTTTTTCAACTCCACTGTCTGCAGGGGGACAAGATTGTGATACTGAATGCCCCCAGCAGGGGGCCTCAGACTCCACAGACAGATGGAGCACTGATGGGGGACTGGAACACACACACAGATAGGGTGATGCTACTCTACAGTGCTGTTCCCTTATCATTACTGAGTTATTTGTATTATCAGCACTGATTGACAGCATGTATGATATCGTACAAAGATATTGTAGCACTGCATCTCAAGTAGATTCCTAGAACTGCTTAAAAAGTTGTGGTGGAAATACAAGCACACAGGGGAAGGGGGGTTAAATCCAGTTGGAGCTTATACACACAATTATGCCACAAAATGATGCACTATAGCATGCAGCATGTGAAAAATATGATAATTAAATCCATTTTGAAGTAGCTGTTGGTTGATTTGATTGGTTGGTTTCATTTTAGTACCACTTTGGTTAATTTTAACACTGATGGCAAAGGTACTTTACTCATTTCTGGTTAGCATTTTGCAAATGTCCACTCCAGCATGATGTTATTTTAGGTACACTGATGTTAGAGGGAAACTGGATATTACTGCAAATGTTGCGTACTATATGCCAGTGTAATTATATAATCTAATCCTTAAAAATAATAATTAAATAACTCCTAGTATTGCAGTATTAACAGTATCTCAGTATGACACTGGCATCAGCTCTACTAACATTTAAAAATACAAACTGGTGTTACTGTTCCTATATGCTACTGACTGCTCTGAATACAACTCTTATTAAAATTAACACAGAACAAGTGAATAATGGCTGCAGATACACCGACATCATCTGATGGTAAAGAATATTAAAACACTGCATGTCAACACAGCAGAGCTGTGGTCTCCATGGATCCAGTGGGTGATCAGACATGTGAGGTTACAGCCTGAGATCTTCATTATCATATATCACACCAGCAGCCTCACACAACATGGCAGAATAAATCAGTATTAATTTAGAGTGCCTGTTGTGATTAGAGCAGGGATTTGTTTTGGGGTGGGGTTGGGAGGTCATGGTGTGGTGTGCAGGACCATTACACAACTAAACTTTTATTGCAAAAGACGATTGAAAATAGTGTACATTTGGATCATTGGCATTTAAATGAAGGCTGCACTAATTCATATTCTATTTATAGTTTGTGGTAATAAATAGAGAGCGGTGAGATAGAGAGTCTTGGGTTTTGCTTCAGAACCCAGATGATCCAACGCTTCTTTTCCAAAATCAAAGTCACAGAAAACAGCACTGGTGTACCATCAGCATATCGCGCTAATGTTATAACCAACCATTGCCTACTTAAGCATCCAGCAGAGACAGAGGAAAATGAGCATCCCATTGCTCTCGTGCCTCTGGCGGCCTGACGAATCAAAGTCCAATACTCGCTTGTTTTTTAGTGCTGGTTTGGTCTCCAACAAATCCTGACAAAAATGTCTGCTTCTTTAACTTGCTGGATGCTCAGCTTTCTTCACCACGAACACTCGGCTTATCTAGCTTGTTTGCTGGAAACAGCTGCCTGCTACTGTTTTATATGAGGTTTTAAGGAGAGCCATGAGACATAAAAAATGTGTGTCACAGCTCACAGAGTGTCAGTTTAAAACAAGGGACTAAAAGAAGCTAAATGCTGTCTAGGGCTGTAAGGTGATTTGATTCATTCAAACATTTAAAAGGGGCCGTGTGGAGTTTTCTTGTAAACAAACAAAAGTTATGTTTACATTCAGTGTTACTCGTGAAAAAGCATTCCTTCTACATAAAACATTTGCAAAGCCGATTTTTGGAACATTTTCGAAAAATGTTACCGAATACCACTGTCCCACAAACTGCACAGTAGAATTGGTCATAAAGTAGTAGAATAGTTGAATTTTTGCCTGCTTTGTGGAAAGTCTAATTTTGATTCCCAGTACAAGTCTTTTCAACTTCCATAGAAGATCAGAATAAAAATATCTGTTGAGTGGAGTGGAACAAAGATGTGCTTTTTTTCTGCCTGTTACATGATAAAACCCAGAGCAGATCTCAGATGAACCTCCTCCTCTCACACTGATGTTGACCTCAGGAAGTGAGTCTACTTGTGGGGCTGTTGGGGTAGACCTCTTCCTCAGGTCAGGACGCAAGGTTCAACAGTAACTGAGTGGCTCATTCACTACGGTGTTCAGACTCCAATACTCTCTCTTTTCTCATCTATCTGTGTCGCACTCCGTCTCTCGCTCTCTCTCTCTGAAACCCTAGCTTGTACTCTGTTAGCTAGACTGCTTGTACCTCACTCCAACTGTGAGCCAAAGAATCAGAGTGAAGTAATACTGCTGTAATGGTATTCTCTGTTAAGGACATGGCCTCAGTGTCTGTTACAGATTACTTTGCCACTCTCTCTCTCTATCTAGGTGTCTACTATGTCTGCCCACCTTGAGATCTCTTCCTCCATGACTTAATTACAAACTCTGTTTTCAGTGTCTAGAGATGCCGCCCTATGCCTGTTGCTGGCAGAGATCCAGGAGATACTGCAGCACAACAGAAAAGTGAATTAAAACTAAACAAGACTAACTTCAAATACCGCAGGACCTAATTACAAAGAGGTTGCTCATTAGTTCCTCCTCCAGTTCCATAATTCATTACAATAACAATAAGTTATTGTAATTTATTGATTAATCTGCTGATTTTATTTTATATGTTTTCGATTAATCATTTTGTCTAAAAAATCATCAAAAAGTAGTGAAAAATGCCCATTATAAGTGACATATAACTATGACAAAGAAGAACATCAAATACACACATTTAAAAATCTGGAACTGGGAAATGTTTAGCATTTTACTTTGAAATAATTCATCAATTATCAACATAGTTGCCGATTGACTTTCTGTCAATTGACTATTTAATTAATTGACTTCAGATTTAAATGAATTAACTGCAAACAAGGGAATTCAATCCACCACAGGCCAAAACTGAGTCTCGAGTTCATGCAACTGTGGCAAAGTCAAGTTACTTTAGTTATTTCATTTGTAACTGCCGTCCTCCTTATTGAGTCCTGCTCCACAGCAATGTGTCTTTTAGCCAAAACTCCAGTGATCAGGGCACTGTTTACCAAGACATCTTAATAAATATAGACCAAATATACCATAAACTTTTTGTCTTGCATTGAAATTAAACATCTCATCGTGAAGACGCGATATCATGGCACTGGCACAACTTGTCAGAGTGGTATAGTCTAGATAAGCCTTTCTGGTGGCAGGCAGGTTCCCTCCTCCTTGAACCACTGGCGGTGCCATCGTTCATTTGTGGCACAGGATGCCAGAGAATTACACTGCATTAAACTTTAATTTTAATCAAGGAACACACTGACTGGCCTACGAGAAGGCACAACAATTACAGGTCAAGAGGGATAGTATCACTTACATGGGACAAAGTTTGCTGGTGACTTGTGTTCCCTGAGTAACAATAGCTTTTCCAATTAAAATCTGTGTCTTATGAGCCTGTCACTTACTATAACACGTGTGACTGCTTGACAAAGGTACTAATATCACTCTGCCTGGTAATATCACACAAGCAGACAATGTTGCTATAAGATTAAAAAAAAAAACTCTAAAGCAGCAATAATATCATCGTCATCATCATTTATATCAAATTATGAAGTTTTCATGTGGTCAAGCCTTCAGTAGTGTCAAACCATTCCATACTAATTACAGGAGGATAGATGGAGCTGTCATTATGTTCAGTGTCATTAGTCATATTAAGTGATTGCTCGTGGTCAGCTAATCTGCGCTGATTATATCAGCATAGACAGAGAACAGGCTGGTGGTAGGAGACTGGTGGAGAGGGAGGAGAGAGTGTGTGTCTGTGTGGAGACGTCTGTGTGTGTGTGTGTGTGTGTGTGTGTGTGTGTGTGTGTGGGAGAGAGCTGATATGCAAGCTTCATCCCACACACAGAAGGTGATGCAACACCTCACACACTCTCAAACACCACAAATCTAATGCACTATTCACAGCTACAATACAATGTCTGTGTGTGTGTGTGTGTGTGCAACTGAGTGAGCGAGTATATTAAGATTTTAAGTTTACACACAGTCATCTACTCTTTTTCTTTCTCCTTAACTCTTTCTCTCTCTCTCTCTCTCTCTCTCTCTCCCTCTCTCTCTCTCTCACACACACACACACACACATATCCACATGCCACACTCTGCTTGGTGACGATCAGCATAGCAGCATCACCATGACAACAGCTGATGCCGCCCGCAGTGTTGGCCAGCAATCAGAGGAGCTCATTGGTTGCCATGGGAAATGGTGGTCCAGGTTGTAAACATTGGGATATAAGCCCCTCCCACTGATGACATCACCTCCATACTCTTTATTTATTGAAAAGAACGGTCTCAGCACCTTTTCTTCTCTAATTTAAGAAATGATTGATTAATTTAAAAGAAAACAAACAACATGACACAACACGTACGTCGACATGGAACAGCTGATCAGGATCAACCAAAGTGGGTAGTACACGTCAGTCATGGTGCCTTGAAGGTTTCAAACAAGTCTGAACATGTTAATCTTTCCAAGTCATTGGTTGTAACCTTCAAGTAGCTCCAAAATGTATTCTCATATGATGTGAGCGCAGCACAGGCATGGGAGAACAGGGATAAGCACGGATTTTGTGTGCTACTAGATAAAGGTAAAAGATGCACCGACAAGTGTCAGTCTTCCGAGGCTCTCACAACTTTTCACGATATCTGAAAATGAATACCACACCTTTGTTTTATTCCTTGTCCCAGATTTGTAAAATAAATGTATGGCCACTGGCAAACACTCCTTCCATTCCAGCACTGAAGCACTGCAGGATATATGTGTGGCGATGATGTATAGTTTCTGAGCGCACAAAGAAGACTTCGCAGTTATGGTGTGAAGATTCCCAAAAATACAACTCTTACTCTGGTTTATTACATACTGCCCACTCAACAACAGATGGTCTATATAGAAATAATGTGGCAGAAACTGTGATTAAGTTTCATAGTGTACAGGTATTCTTGGGTGCAGTATCTGACTCAGGACAAATGCGCCTAAATATGACCTTTACTGTCGACCTTTACTTGCTCCACTGGAACAATAGATCTGAAGAAAGACCACAGAGAAAACCAGAGGTGTGGTATCCCATGAGGCACAGGGAGAGTGGAAAGTTTCCTTGGGCAGCAGAAGGATAATGAGCCACTCTCTACAAGAGTGGGGTGTGTGTTGGGGAGAGTAGGTTGAACTCTGCTGAACACACGCACTTCGCAGTATGGGTTGAGAGTGTTAATGACGTGGCTCCCACACATTTTCCATTTTAAAATGACCCAATATATATAAATGACATTTCCATACCCCGTTCTAGCACAGATTTGTTACTCACTGTTTTACACTTTTCACTTGGTGAACTGTATGGGCTCCAGCCAAACATTCCCATGTATTTAATATCTTTTAAGATTGAAATACAAATACAACTTTCAACACTTTTCCTAACCTTTCTGTTGTTTAGTTGGAACATCTAACAAACTGCACACACTAGTAAAATGGTAAAGCCAAAGAGAAAATGGAAGTAGTAATACCAGTCTCACTTACCGCCTCTGATGTTGACACTTTATTTACAGAAACATCTGATAGATTATCTAACTCATAACCAATGCTGATAAAAGAATTGAATAACTGACAAGTAGTATGCGTCTATCAGCTGATTTGATGTGTGCTCTTTATGTTGATGGATACATTATTATCCAAGCGAGTAATGTGCATGATATATTCACATCGCCCACTTTGAACTAATAGGCTATCAGATTTCTCTCCTAATCAATCGCTAATTCTATCCTTCGATGTCTTATTCTCTCTTTCTCTCTCTCTCTATCCATCTCTCTCTCCAGCTCTGTCCATCCTTCTCTACCCCTATTTCCTGTGACCACTAAACACCTCTTTAAGGCTTTTAGAGCTCTTTCTGAAGTACCAGGATGACTTTCATACCTCTGCTGTGCCACTCATCAATTATACAGAGACGGGGTGGGGGCTAGGGGAGAGGAAGAGGGGGCCACTGTTTGTGTCCACAGCCAAAACAATGGAACAAAAACAATGAAAAAGAGTAGGGTTGACTGTTTATCTGCGATTACTGAGACTGATACGCTCAGGTGAAGATACAGTATGAGATCTAAAATGCATAAATAAGATATGACACTTTGCTAAGCTGCTCTGAGTTCCTGAGGCAACATGAATTCTGCATTTTGCTCTGCAGAGAGAAGGTACAACATCACTTTGGGTCACATACTGGTCTCCAACAGGAGATAATCAGGCTACAAACAAGCTTATCAATGCCACTATCAAAAGACAACCTAAAGTCAAGCCTGGAGCCATCGAAACAGACAGATTGACTGGTGGGCTAATAGCATAAAGGCATCAATACTATTAGTGCCAGTAAGGAAGAGATTTTGCAATAAAATGCTTTCCGGTGAGATAAAGTACCATGTCTGGACTCTAACATAGTCCAGACCTCTAAATGTCACATTATTATACTCTATACGGCTTTTGTCAGAGGGGCCGAGTCATTTGATTAAAAAATAATTAATGTGTGTGAGTGTGTGTGTACAGGTGAACAATGCACACCTCCCCAGCGTATGGTTCAACCATCAAAATCTAACCTGGCCATGACCCTAAACACGCTGACACAAAACCAAACCACACCACACATACATGCATATGCATACAAACAGACACACACACACACAGTTTGAAATGTGTAATGACATATTTTTGATTAGACCTATGAGGCCAAACCACTTCCATCACATATATACACACACACACACAACTGTGCGTGTGTGTGTGTGTGTGTGTGTGTGTGGTATAATGGCCTATAAGTCATGCAGTAAGTGCCTTAGACAGGAAAATGGCAACACCTTGGGAAAACACTGGCCAATATGATTACAGCAAGGGGGGGTGGGGTGGGTTAACTTTTTTTCCATGGGCTGTGCTGTAAATCTGCAGACAACTGTATAAGTGCTGCACGGTTGAATATTGTAAGTGGTCCCCCGTCCACTCAGGAGTTTCAGATCAATAATGCAGGTTTGGATCCAACAGAGTCATTACTGCATTAGTTGTCTGCAGTACAAAAAGTATTTCATCGCTTGTGCAACACAAGAAAACATATCATCATACCAAGTAGCCATGACAATAAGTGCGTTTTCATCCACCTGTTTTTATGCACTGATGTGGGAAAGTTGGTGTATCAATAAAAGTAACAAGGTGCGATGGAAACAGACTTAGCGAATAAATCATGACGTACACGACGCATGTGAATTAAACGTCCACTGTAGGAGAATGTGACGTTGCTCGAACAAAGATAAATGCCATATTTCCATCTTGTTTCCACATCGTCTTCATCCGTTTGAGGTTTGACTGACGCTCTTTTAATTACGTCACCTCTCTACACCCTCTTCTTCTGCAATGGTTTAATGGCACCCAACTGGACAATTAGTGCCACCAACTATTTATCTTGATGCATCCAATGAGCATTTTCTTTTGCAGATTTTCTGAAAATTCTGTTAAAATTTGTGGTAGATTTGGACGGAAAGAAAGAAATGCTGATATTTTAAAAGTAGGATGACAAAATATTCTCACAAACAGATCTGCTGCTACCAAAAATCTGTCTATAAAATATATGCTCTAATACTAGATTACTACCTTGTACTGTATCTGTCTATAACAGTGATTTTGTGATTCTAGACTGAAAGATTGTTTTGAGTGTTTCAGTGTTTTATGTTAAGTTTTAGTGATCCAGTGTCTCAGGGTGGGAGAATACATTCACTTGGGGCTCTACATTTCAGAAAGTGGGTGCAAGTGCAATCACAAGCTCTTCCCTTACAAGTTTTAGTTTGTTTTTGTTGACCAGCAGCACAAGCAAAAATACAGCTGAAGCAAAGGTGGAGGTGGGGCGGGACTCGATAATCACCAATAACATCAGCAGTTTCCTAATGGGCTGAGATTTCAGGCCAGCTTCTCCTCAGCAGTGCAGAATGTAAGGCACGGCATCCTAAAAATAAGCATCTAATATTAATATCAAGATCCCAAAAATTCTTCCAAGGGCAGGTGGTGTGCATTGTAAGAGCACATAAAAAAGTGAAAAAGGCTAAACTTGTACATGAAACAAACCTACATGAAAGGGATTTATGTGTCTCTGTGCACAAAACTGAGCGGCTGGTATTTTGATGAAAAAGGCACCTTGGATTAAAGAATCTGAACAGATAGAGGGGACTTTGATGCATTATTGGAATTGTGAAAGTGGTAAAGAGAGGTGTCCTGCGAGAGGTTTAAGACAACTTGAAATTGTTTATTGCACACGGTGGCTGCAGCATCGGTCAACATCAGAGATCTTTTTCAAGTACGTAGCACTCCTGCCCTGCTGGGCCCTTCATAGGTTGTTGAAATTGCTTTTGATATTAGTTAAGTGATTTATGCAAGCTGCTGGTGTGATGACTCAAGTAGATTAACATGGATTATTTATGAGTTCTGACTGCAATAATACTGGGGTAAAAACACTTTCAGCCAACATCGCCCAATGACTTCACCTTTATTTAACCAGGCAGGTAGGCTACGAACACATTCTCATTTAAATAAAGCTTGATGTATCATTATTATAGCATAGTGTTTGTAATAGTGCCATCATTGTGCATAAGCATTTTTGTCAGCATGTGAAAAGTCATTTTAATGGTGATGTTATGGACAGCTAGCTGGATTTATACTTGACGCAAGAGGTTAATGGCAGTCCCACCGTAGATAGCTACAGTGCAGATTTTGAGGTATAGTTAAGCATCATATTTCACCCATTGATAGCAGCACTGCAGCACTATGACAAATGTATCGTTCATTATCAGGCCCTTTTGTGCTTTAATTATATACCCCACAGTAATTGCTTGTACATTATCTCATTTACTTTGTGATATAAAGCAATGCTGGGTGACTCATGTACTTGTAACTTCTATCTCGCCTTGGCTCATTGCTGAATATGAGACTACCGCCGTGCAATCGCCGTGTTTATGTTCTTTCGTTTAGTTTTACAGAACGACAGCAGGTAGTAGAACATTGGCAGTGGAAATGTTCTTGCTAGATGTGTGTTACTGAAAAGGAGAAGACCACTGAGTCTTTCTTCAACTTCCTTAATGTTGTCTTCACTAAACTGACCAATGGCAGTTCTTGGTGGGGGGGCAAGACCATGAAAAGTTTTATACACAAGTAAAATATCTGCAAATTTGATCATGTTTTCCCAGTTTAAGAAATCATATTTAGTTAAAATTTCAGCTATGGCGTAGCTATGTCTGCTATGTGCGTAGGCTGTGTCGCACTTTAACACAGAACTATGAATCCAGGTCAAGTAAGTAAAACATTTGCTTCCTATGCATTCCTATAGCTCATTGTGCCAAAATACAACAAAGGAACCATAAATGATATGGTGACTGTGACTCACCTCTCATCAGGTCAGCCACTCACCTTCCCTTTCCATGGTAAGATTTTGATTTCAGTGTGGACTTAGCATCTAGTGCCACTGGACTGGCAGGGTGCAAATGCAATCATCAGCTAAATGATGGATTTGCCATGGCAACACACCGGCTCTCTGGGTCTCATACACTATGCCAGGGCTCATTTCCATGACAACACTATCAAAAATCTCAACCACAAACAGAGAGCTGCTTCAACTTCAATTTAAAACCTGCCTGCTGCCCCTGACTGCCTCCCTGTTTTGGCTAAGAAACTGAAACTAGAGAATGTTTGCTAATGTAATGACCAGCCCCATGTACGCACACACACACACACACACACGCACACACACAACAAAAACCCAGGTTAAGTTACATGCCTCCCACCCTGATCCCCTACTACCCCTCAAGCATAAAGCGCACGCACACACACACACACACACACACACACACACACACACACACACACACACACACACACAGCATGTGACGTGTGTTACCTGGCCAGCATTGATACAGTCAGTGAAGGCACTCCTCCTGGAGAAGAACATAAGGAGCTGTTGCCAGCGAGAGGAGGACGTGGAGGGGGAGGAGGAGGCGGGAGAGGAGGTGGAGGGGGAGGAGGTGTGGGGAGGTGCCAGTTCCTCCGAGGAGCCCCGCTTGGGCCCCAGCTTCTGTTTGATTCCTAGCCCCGCCCCTTGACCCCCGGACGCCCCGCCTACCCTCGCACTGCGGGGGTACAGGGTGTTGTTGCCGAAAATGTAGTTCATTGTCTCTGCTGTCTGCTTTCCCCTTAGACAGACAAGATAGAGTTCATGTTGTAGCGCTTCTCCACTGCTTCATCTCTAGTTTCTCTCCTCTGTCGCTTCGCTTTTATCTTTCTTTCTCTCAAGCTCTCAAGGTGTCGCTGTCAAATACACAGTCCTTTTTCTGTCACCAGTTTCTGCGGAAGATTATGTTGCTAATGATGATATTTTTATCTTCTCTTCTCAATTTCCTCTTATTATTATCTCTTTATTTTCCCTTTTCTCTTCTGCAGCTCCCTCAGGAGTGAGAGAGCAGCTGGGAGATGGAGAGATGAGGAGGAGGAGCTGGAGGAGGAGCTGGAGGAGGAGGTAGAAAGTGCAGGGCAGGTAGACAGAGTCCTCTTAGAGTTGGAGCATCAGCCGGTCTGTCAGGGTCCCTGTACATCCATTCACACGTCAATCCATCTGCCCATCTGTCTTTGTTGTCCATCATCCCATCTTCTCTCTAGCCAGGAGAAATGTCCAATATCCACATCTCTGCTAGTCCAAAATCTCCTCTCTTCAACTCCTCTCTTTCCTCTCTTCAGAGAGAAGACAGAGTGAGGGGGAGCGTGGGCCAGGCAACGGCAGGATATGAGGATTGATTATTTAAGGGAGTTCACTCTTTCTCCGTCTTTCTCCACCCCACCGCTCCCTCCTCCTCTGTAGTCCAAGGAGATGACCAGTCAATCTCCCCTCTGTCACTGTGTGTGCTCCCATTAAATATGGAAGGAAGAAGGGAGGGAGGGATGAGTGGCTGGACGGACGAAAGGAGGGAGGTGGAAGGATGCTGGCGAGGAGGAGAGCATCTGAAGTAGGTGGATGGTATGAAGAATCCCTCTGCAACTCTTCTGTTTCTCCTCCCCTCCCTCCTACATCTGTGATGTCGCTCCAAGTCTCACTCTCTCTTCTCGTCTCTCTCACTCAGAACAGTACGTTATTCAGTCTCTCTTTCTCTCCCTTTGCTTTTGCAACCTACCCCACACCCACCTTCTCTCTCTCTCTCTCTCTCTCTGTGTCTGTCTGTCTTTCAGCAAATTGTCTTTTCCAGTCTTTTATTGGAGCTGCAACCCGACGCCTCTCTCTCTCTCTAACTGTCAGATATCATTACTGGTACAAGCCACGCCCCTACAGTCCAGCCAGCCAATGACATGACAGAGCCCCTCCTTCTCCAAATACACGCACACACACACACACACACACACTCAAACATGCATGCACACACAAAAACATATGAAATGACGCCTGTTGCAGGTTGAGGAGGAGACGAGGTAGAAAAACAGCTGAATGTCACAGAGGTAGAAATTGAATGCTAGCGGTGGCTAGACAGATAACGAGATATCTATGTTTGTGTGTGCGTGTGTGTGTAGGTGTGTTCAGGTGTTTATGTGTGAGTGTGTGTTGGGTGGGAGGGGGTGGGGGGGGCAAGAGTGAAATAAGAGAGACGTTCACCCTGTTTCACCAAGTAACAACAATTTACACTGAAGCACAGTACCAACAGGTATGCTTCTAGTGTGTGTGTGTGTGTGTGTGTGTGTGTGTGTGTGTATGTGTGTGTGTGAGTGAGTGTGTGTGTGAGTGTCAAAGTGCATGCATGCATCAGCTGATTTGTTCTGGTTTGTTGTTTATACATCTGTGTATGCATGTGTGTTTGTGTGCATGTGTGTGTGTGTGTGTGTGTGTGCGGGAGAGAGATCTTCTCCGGAGGCTGTTTCCAGACACTGCAGCACCCAGCTCTCCCACACACTCTCACTCACTCTCTCTCATGCACGGAGACACACACACACACACACAGACACACACACACACGCATAGAGCACGACTCAGGAATGGAAAACAACAGGCTGTTGCTGGGCACCGACTGAGATAAAAGAAGAAAGAAGACAGGAAAGAGGAGAGGAGAAAGTAGACAACCAGGCTAGCAAGTGTCTTCACAGCATCCCTCAAGCATGGTATAAAGGCCTAGAGGCTTTAGCATGCACTGAATTAGCTAGCATGTCTGGGCCAAAGGCAAGCTAAGTGAAAGGGCATGCCAGGCTTCAGGTGGCTTCATCAGGTAGGTCAATCAGACTGGCCTTAGCTGCAATTACTAGCTCACTACCACTAAACTGAGCTGACTCCCAGCAGTATCCCTTAGCGTCTGAGTCTACAGTTAGCCTACACAGCTATCGTAGCTTCCCTGAGGATTAGCCACAGGTGGAGCAGGACCCCTGTCACAGCTTCTCCCTGCGTTTCCTAGGGAACTGTATCTATGGCAACAGCTTTCCGAGTCCTGCCTTCCTGAAATACACCTGGTACTGGCTGACTAATGTGTTGTTTCCTAAGATCTGAATAGATGTCACTGAGATTTCTTATGCTTTTTATTAACTTAACAGGAAGAAACCTGCACTAAACACAAAGTACAGCTGAGGCTGATGGGAATGTCAGTTTTGGAGGCATTTGGACATAAAAGTACCAAAGTGTTGAAAACACTGAAATTGATCAATTCATCCCAAGGGGGGACATGAATGTCTGTATCAAATTTCATGGCAATCCATCCAATATTTGTCAAGACATTTCACTAAAAACATTAGTTGATGTTGATTTTTAATATATTTTAGACTGAATCAAAGTGGTGTCCCTTTTTAGCTAGCGTGGCTAAAAAACATGTATTGGGTTGTTTATTGTAAGATACTGGACAAATGCCTCCTGGTTAACAAACTCTCTCTAAAACAACACATATGCAGCGTGAGAACTATATGATTGCAGAACACAACACTAATGCAACCTGAGCTTCTCTCAAACACCCACAATCAGTAAGCATAGAGCAAATACATCAATCACACTGAACGCACCACGAGAAGCTCTCATCATAGCCAGCATAAATTACAATTGGAACCATATCAGTAGCATCTGCCAGTCACCCTCTACAGTAAGTGCGTCTGCAGCTAGCCACCATAACAAAAACTACAATACACAGACATGTCAGCTGACACAGCAACAATTCAGTGACACACTGTCCACATCACAACCAACCCTGTCTTCATAAGCCTCTCTCTTTCACTTTTTCTTTCTCTCTGTCTCTCTCTCTTCAGTCAAATGTCAGCCAGTGAATGCCAGCTTTATTAATATTTCAGGACCAATTAAATAAAAGCACACATCATGCATGTTTAATGTCCGACTGCTGAGAGAGCCAACTTTGCCCTCACATCCTCTACAGGTAGGCCAGGCTAGTGATAGATAGCCTAGCATACAAATGCTGTGTTCACTTTTTTAACAGATGATTTGCTCCTTCTCCTGCCCTGGCCATGGTCACACCACAGACTGACCCACAACCTATTTTGGGTCCCAGCTCAGTAGCCTCTAGACAGTCGGACCCTGTTGGCACAGTAACCTAGTAACAATGCAGTTATGTATGTTTGGTTATAATACAGACTTAAGGCTTCATCCCTACTGATTTTAGCAGTGACTGTACTTAGAAGTATTTGGTAAACATGCCCTTTTCGGTGGCCAACCAAAACCGAAACTCAATTTGTACTTTTGTTGCCCTATCATATTGTGTTAGCTCGCCTTTAACTTTAGCATGGCTCTCAATACAATTGTAATAAATAACAGCTTTGTGTTGTCAACAATCATAAAGGGATGCTGATGCAGCTAGATCTATACTGCGGTCTATACCAGCGGTTCCTAACCGTTTTGGCTCCCCCCCAGCCCTTCCATTAGATCCCTTTCAGATTCTGGTAAGGACCACTTTGAAGAGCTATGTCAGGCTCCCCTGGTAAATACTGGGTATACAAAGAAATAGACATAAATCACTGCAGAGCAAGCAAATTACCAGCTCAAGCAAAAGGAGAATCCCAATAGGCCAGGAGGACAAATATTCAGCCTCTCAGATCGTGTTTGGGGGTGAGCTGGGTGTTTTCTTAGCAATGTAGCACAGGTTATTCTTTGCACTTTGCAATTTAAATCAATATTTTTATAATGACAGTGAATCAAATGACTTTGTGTAATGTGAAAGGGGTTGCTTGCAGAGAATTATCATTCAACTCTGCTGCCCCACTCAGCTCTACGGAGCCTTACTGTGAGTTTCAGCTCATTGTTTCGCTGTTAAAGCTCTAAAAACCCACCGTACACTAGCTGCAAAGCACCACACTGCAGACAGACAAATTTACCGACTAGCGGGTGAACAAAGTGTTTTGCAGCTAAAGAGCCAGATATTTCCCTCAGGAGTTGATGGAGATCAAAACAGAGCTAAAAGGAGAGTGAATATTGGAAACAACTCTAAATGAAAAATAACGCTGCTCTGTATGTGTAAATAGGCAACTGCTTGCTAACAAGTTCGCCATATCAAATTAAAAGGTGATAATTTGTCAGTTTCCGCTGCCCCAAAGTGGCCAAAATATCAGGTATAGCAGGTTTAACCATCTGAATTATTATTTTTTTGAATTAATTTGTCTTCTTGGTTCACAACGGTCCTGATTAACAATTCCAACAAAGAAAATATTAGATATATATATTAAAATACCTTGTTGGTTGATGAAATTCATTATTATAGGTGGCTGGATACCAGCAACGACAAGGTGAGACGATGTGAAAAATGCAACACTAAATGCCATCTTTGCTTTAAGGGTGACAACATATGGAAGGTTGAATATTCTACCTCTAAATATCTAAATAACTATAAGCTAGTCGGTTCCCTAAGGGTCAGGTCAAGCAAGTTCCATGCTGTTGTTTTAGTTAACATTATAAAACATGAGTGATCCAAACAGTGTGTTCAAGTCGGCCAAGGCAAGCCACATCTCTCCCTAAAGGTGGACAAAATAATCCAGAGAGCTGCTTTTTTTTAAAAGACAATCACAATCAAGATCAAGAGATTGTGTCTGATTGTCTACTGTCAGCCCTCCATACTGAGGCAGAATTGACTATACACTTGTCAAACAGTACAGTCAGTTCAGTGTAAAGGTCTTACTGACTCCTAATTTCTATTACTGTATCAGCAGGAGGGAAAATAGATTCATTGGGGAGGAGTGATTTGGCTGAGTGACAGGTTGATTAACATCCAGCAACAAATCTGTCCTCTGTCTCTGTGTGTGTCTGCCTGTAATTCTCTCTTCATCCCATCTCTTGCCGCTCCCTGGCCCTCTCTGTCTTTCCTTCCTTCCTAATTATCTGCATTAGCTTAATGACTAAGAGCCACTAAGGCCTCTGAGTGGCCTTTGTGTGTCTTACTGTTTGTGTGTTATCGAACGACAGCAAGTGACTTTTTACTGTTTCTTCTCATTCACTCTCTGCAGTAGATATACATTTTGTCAGTGGAGTTATTTAAGCAACGTTTATTATGCTGCTGCAGTGTCGACTGCATTTCCTCTTCAGTCTACCTTTAACTGTCTAAAACGTTTGTCGATACTGACAATAATACGCCTTGCTATTTCATTTATTGAGCCTCTTCACCATCAATAGTGCATCATTTAGTCATAATGCTTGCTATTAAACAGTTTGATCAATTCAGTTCAGTCAGATCTTGATTTGTGAAGGCACCACACACTATGGTTGTTATTCCTCTGCCTCTACTGCCTCCTGCAGTTTACAAGCTGCAACTACATCTAAACTAATTAGATCAGGAAACTGCCTCAGTTCTCTCCCCACTCGTTTACTTTCTTTCTTTTAAACATTCTTTAAACAGACTCAGCAACACAATTAACAGATGTTATGGGACAGCCAACGAGATGGTGGTTAGAGCCCAAAATAAATTATTTCTGATGCATTAGATCTTATTCAGTTCAGTACAAAGTGAAGATGGGATTACACGCAGGTCTGTTTCTTGTGTAGTCGCCCACATCATATCCACGTCAGACCACGTGTACAGTACAAACTGTCACGTCAGAGAAACACATCAGCAATCACAGCATTAGCATGCTCTGCACTAACATGGTCCAGAGAAGCAAAACCAGAAGATACAAGAGCATTATAAGCTGTGTTTTGGTTCTGGCTTCAGGAGATTAGCGTGGTACAGGATGTTATGGTGAAGTCAGATTTATGTTACATTATTTAGATAAAAGCAAAGAGTGAGCATGCTGCAGAACCGGTGTCTTAAAGATGCTACATGTAGCATTTTTTAAATGTAAGCATAATGAGCAAATCATTGTAAAATGAATTATGTTACAAGGTATAATTAGAACACATTGCAGATATACCTTGTCTCACACTTGTTAATGGTATTTATTCTCTAATTTAAACCATGAAGCTTGTTTAAGAGGATATTAAACTTGTTCCTTCCCTCCCAGCTGCCTCCCCTCCAGTTATGTCTCCTTTTTCTAAGACTATAAACAAGTTATTTTTCCTTCAATTTTCATTCCTTGCACCATCTGCCGCTGAGACCTCTGGCACTTTAGCTCCATTTGCGCAGAGGAAGAGTGTCCTATTAAGGTTTGTCTGTCTTATCAACAATTTATTGATGTTAAAAATGCTACATGGAACATCTTAAAATGTGTCTGTGAGGTGTCTGTGAATTATAACCGATGCAACAACAACAATTCCCAAAGATTCAAGAATCTTGGACAGTCTGCAGAACTGTCTCACAAAACACAAGAGACAAATGAATAAAGTGTAAAAACAGGAACTGCATGCTCATATAACCTGATCTGTAGAGACGAGAAACGACATGGGGTCACAAATGAACAAAGCTATGAATGCATGCGACGGGCTCAGAGGCAGGGTTACCTGGTAGTAGGCGTGGCTTTGCGAATAGAGGGAGGAGAAAGGCGGGGCCGGGACTTCGTTCAGCCTCTCTCCCTCTGGGTGAGGCCACGCCCCGTCATCAAAGGGAACCTCAGGAGATTCTACCTACGATGTACAGACAGAGCTCAGCATGGTGCAACACACACACACACACACACACACACACACACTGTGGAACACTAATATGTAAGATGCACTGCAGTCTGATTATTGCACAGGTGGCAGACTGACTGTAACACAGTTATCTATAATTATTTATATAATTTTTTCCTTGTGGAAAACACACAGTATGTCCACGGCTCTGTGCAAATAACCAACTCTATATTTCAGGTCCTTCATTCAGGCTTGAGCAGGAGGTAATTGACAATCAATGGCCATTCATTTATTAAACTCAAATATTCAGATAATATATTGACCAGTGCTGCTTTACAAAGGCAGACAGCAGTAACTACAGAAACAGTGAAGTTGAGAAAAAAGGATATGAAGTTTTAAGGCTACTTACCAATGTGTGTAACAGCTATATAAGTTGTAAAATGTTAATTTTATGTGTTTATAGACAAAAAAAAATCAATCACAAAGATACAATCCAAAGGGCATCTAAGCTATGGCTAGCCAGCTTTTAGCAGGACTAGTTTATCTGGTGTTGGTGATATGTATGTACATATGTACTATGTACCACATACATACATATATGCATAACAAACAATTGCTGAGATGTTCAGCATCAAAATAGATTGTTCAATTACAGGATGAAGGTCAGAAAGAAAATCAGTAAATTAACCTTAGCTAAGGCTAGCTGTGACTGAATTCCATCTAATCTTAACTAGTTGGAGTGCAATCACTGTGATTTGGTTTGGAGTTCCACCAAAACTTACATGTTTATTTTTTTATTGCACATTTCTATGGCATAATATTTTTCATAAGGTAAAACAGATGTAAAAAAAAAAAAAAGTCAGACTGTGGTTTTAACAGAATTCTGACCAAATGTGTTATTACTGCATTTTGGCTTTGTAGGGCAGAGTAGATGAGAAGGAAGCGTTTTCAGTACACTATGTGCATAGATTATTTATATGATGTATTGAGAAGTAACACAATTGTGCACTTAAGATAAATTACAGAGAGCAAGAAGGAGAACGTCTGTGTGTGTATGTGTGTGTGTGTGTGTGTGTGTGTGTGTGTGTGTGTTTATGCGAATGTGTTTGACCACAGGTGCTGGATCTGGCTTTGCTTCTGTATGACAGATGGACCTGCCTCCTTGTTCTCCCCATGTACATGTTCCCTTCTCTTCCTCCCTCTCTTCCCTTTCTCTCTCTCTCACACACGCACACACACACACGACATTTGGGAAGGAGGAGATCTCAAAATAACCTGAATACCCAAATACACCAGCAGCAACACACACATTAACCACATACACCTCATCACAGATTTTATAGTTTGACAGGTGATGAGCAGCTGAAATGGATCTGCTTGTAAAGAGTGATGACGATGACGATGATATCGGCCAGGATGTCGAGGCTTCTAAGCCATGACGATGGAGCCAATGGAGATGAACCTCAGTGCTCATTAGTGAGTGAGGTTAAGTACAGATGGCATCCAACAAGGACTATAGCCTACTGTACACTATTGCTGTACAGTAAACAGATCACAGATGGAAAGCTTTATAAATAGATAATGTATAATTGCAAGTTCACAATCACATCAAGGAAAACACCCATATGGGCCTTACATGCCCCTCAGTGATTTCGACACTGAAATGTTTAGTGATTAAAAGTGACGGGAGGGTGTCATCCAACCACAAGGTGGAGCTACGGATCAACATTTCCTTCACCACAGTGACAAAATGAACTGCTTCAGTGATGTCCGAGGCTTTTCCAGCAGACAAACTTTGAACTCGTGGTGACTGACAACTGAGTCAGTGCAGAGACAAACGAATGATGAGTATAATGACATGGAACTGACACACCACTAATACACACAGTCCACAGCTCCGACTGCCTGCAGCGTGCTGAAGGCTGTCGTAACTTACCCGATATACAAACACACACTAGTACTGACAACGTAAGAGTTGATTTAATAAAAGAATACACTAACTGATAATCACTCATGCCAGAATCTAGAAAGGATGACATTTCAGTGGGGGATGATACAAAGAAGACATAACAGAAAATGAGAGTAAAGAGACAAGAAGACATATACTGAAAATGAGAGGAAATCAGAGAAGCAGAGGAATCCTGGGCCATTTTAAATCTTATTTTTTTAATGTCTGTCAGCTGTTTTAAAATCACTGTTAAGCCTCCTGTGGCTTACGGCTTGAAAAAACTGAGCTTTTGCTTGAGAGAATGACAGAGAATCCAGAGAAAAGCCACTTGGCCCTTTGATCACCTTCTTTATAATTCAGCATAGTATGTGATACTCCTAATTTGCATATTCTTATGTAATTTTAATGGACTATGGGCCTGCTTCTGTTAGATCCCACATATATTGTAAAAGACCCCAATTATAATTCACCAGACACCATAAAACATATAAAATAGAGCATCAACAAAAGATAACATACACATTATGGAGCATAATGAGGTGTGTGTGTGTGTGTGTGCATGTGCAGCAGGGAAACAAGTGTGTGCATGTTTGGGAATATGTGAGAGAGTGTGTGTGTGGTCGGAGCTGTGCGAGTACAGGGATGTGAGCACTAATCTGCAGACAGATACAGCCCAATCAACCAAAATAAAAAGATTACCAGGCTACGCTGTACGTTTATGAGCGTGTGTGAGAGAGATAGGAGGGGGGGGGGGGGGGGGGACAAAGAGAGAGGGAGCCAGACAGACACAGGCCGAGTGCAGAACAGAGATAGTAATGGGCCTCATTACTAAAAAATGGGACAAGCGTTCGACTGGATCCCTGCTTGCACAGCTCCACAAAAGTATTCTCCTGGTACAAAGAAGGACTCTGTGCATGGAAGCAAATTTAGGCCAGTATCCTTGACTTCAAAGTACTTTCAAAAAAGTCCTTTCTAATTCTGCAGCTATATTAAAACAGGTCCCTCTACTTCTGACCGCACTTGAACTTAAAAGGAGGCGGCCCTGCCACCTTGACCAACACGGTGTAAAGCCAACAGCTTCAAAAATAGAAGCTGATGATATTGGCTCTGATAAATTCTGAATAAATTACTTCACAATAGACATGAAGCACATCACTGCTGTCGGCTAAAACTCTCATCTCTAACATGTCATCTTTTCAGGGACTATGACAAACCGGCTTAATTTAGGCTTGACTGCATTATAATTTTGCAATTTATTCAATGGCGTTCAAAAGGTTTCAAAAACCCAAAGAACTGTATAGTCATTCAATTTGAAGGGTAAGTCCGAAATCAACTTGTAAACAGAAGAGTAGCCCTACAATAAAAACACAAGATTATCAACCTTGTCTCCCTTTGTCCGGTGCCAGTTCGTCTTGTCTTCATGTCAGAGAACCAGCAATTATCCACGTCTAGAATCTTGTTTAGTGCCCATGTTCAGGTCTAGTTATTGTTTTGTTCTTCAAGCCTTGAGTGCCTTTTTCCCTCGTTTGAGTGTTTTTTTGTTAGATTTACTATCTTGTCAAGTTTATGGTTTTTTCTCCTTGTTTGTTTGTTAAACCTTTCACCAGTAAAGACTCTTTTGATTTTGATACTCTTGTCCTGAGTCGTGCATTTGGATCCTGCTCTTGTGATCAGTCGTAACAGTAATGCTGCCCAAATTACATTATTTTATTAACACAATAAACATTCTTAATGAATGTATTGGCCAAATTGCAACCTATTCATAATGAAAGCATCAGTAAAATGTTAAGTGACAATGCATTTCTGCTCTTGCAATAAAATATCTGCTCGTATAAAGTAAAGCATGATTTTTTTAAAGCAGACTTGTTCATGGTTTTGTTCAGCCACTGGCAGTATTTCATTAAGGTTAGGGGTAGATTGTGGTCTTGATTCAATATAGTCATAGTCAACAGTGACCGGAAGCACAAGAAATGGTGCGTTTACTTAATTAATATTTAACCAAAACCTCAATCTTTCCCTTACCTTTACCAAAGTGCTTTTGTTGTCTAAACACAACCCCACATGGGATGCAAACCCTTCATAATTTAATGGTTTTATTATTTATACTTATTTTATTTTATTCTATTTTTGTTTAATCAACATTTTACTGATTTTCTATAAGCTATTTATTTGTATTGTTATTTGCGTATATTATCTTTCATCGTGCGTTTTTGTTGTTTTGGTGTGCATTAGTCTTTAAATCCATTTTTAACATTGTAGGTTTTGTCAATCACTTGTAAAGCACTTTGTATTGCATTTGGTCCTATATAAATACATTTTGATTGATTGATTGATGCCAAAGTCCTGCACCTTGTCTGTTCCTACCAAACCACCAAATCCAGGTTGTAATTGCATTTCCCTCAGAACGTAACTGGCAAAACAAATGAGTATTTATATAAACAGGGTTGGGATTGGAACATACTCTCACTCTCAAAATTATTTACAGAGACTAACAGTAGACAACAAATCAAGTTGTTATATTCTTCTGGTGTTGGTAAAAAGTTGTTTAAAATATTAATATTTTGTAAACATGGCAGGGTTGATCATTTCAATTATGATCAATTGACACCTGAAGGTCTTATGTTATGTGTGAATATAGCACAACATTTATGAGCTCAAAAATGATTCATTGGGCCTTTGAGTCAAAACCACCAAAAGGTTTCATAGAACAGCCGTAATATCTGGCTCCAAATATACAGCCTTTGTCACCAGAGTTATTTTGACATATGGATTGACAGACAGACGGGAATCTCTTGGGCGAACGTGATGTAAGAGTGAGCCCTGAGCTGTGTGTGTGTGTTTCTAAAACAGAGACAGACAGGTAGACAGTGTTAGTTAGCAGATGTGATGGGGAACAGATTGACATTGTCAGTATAATGTGGCAGCCACATGTGTGTGTTTGTCTGTGTGTGTGTGCTGTCTGACATACTGATGAAGGGCCAAAGCCACAGAGACAGACAACCAGTTACCTGAGCCGGCGTGATGTGTGTGTGAGTGACGTATCCGTGAACGTGTTGAATCTGAGACAGCTGCCGCTCCGCCACCTGAACCAGCTCCGCACCCCGCAGGTCACCGCGGCGACCCAGAGATCCGTCCCTCCCCAATGATCGTTCCCTTTCTCTCTCCATGGTCCCGGCACCCCCTCCTTCTCTCCTCCAGGTCCCCCCCTCTCTCCCTTCCCTCCCCTCCCTCCCCAGGGTCCCTCCGTCTCTTAGCTCTCTGGCTACTCCCATTGGGTGCTGATGGCAGGGGTGTTGGTGGAGTTTTGGGGCACCTGGTGACGCCCCTTCCTCTTCTTGATACCGATACTTCTATAGCGACAAAGGAGGAGGAGGAGGAGGCGAGGACAGGAGACCAGATGTTAAAAGAGAGGAAGGAAGACCAAGAAGAGGAAATGTCAAGGAAAGAGAAGACAGACAGACAGATGGTTGGGAAGACGAGGTATAGGAAGGTAGGCAGGAAGCAGGGAAAAAAAGAAAGAAGAGAGAGGTTAGTTCAGACGTAGAAAAGATTTAGTCAAGCTGGAAAAGAAGAAAGGATTAGAGATGAATTGTAACCAGCATAAAAGAGCATAGCAGAGTGTGTATGTACATGTATGAGTGTGTGTGTGTGTGTGTGTGTGTGTGTGTGTGTGTGTGTGTGTGCACGCATGCATGTATAATGAGATGTTTTTATAGTACAGTTCTCGTGTGCAAGCACGGGTGTACTCCAGGTGTACACCCAGCATGGTAGTAATTGTTTCCTGAGCTTCCTGTATTGTACATATGTGAATGCACAAACACACACACATACACACAAATACACACACACGCACACACTGGACTTGAAACAGAAGTTTTTGAGCAAAATGAGACACAAAACTGAATGAGGTCAGTGAGAAGGAGACAAGCCTGCCTCAGGGAATTATTGTTTCTTTCTTTCTCCTACTCATCTCTCTATACCTTCATCTTCATCATCATTCCTCTTTCCCTTCCACATCTCCGGCTTGCACTACAGTAAGTCTCACTATGTCCTCTCCCTCGTCTTATTTCCCATTCCCACGCACTCTCCCTTGCGTCTCTTCATCTTTTTGAAAAAATTATTCGATGTTTTCTTCTTAATTATGGGAAGAAAGCTGATGGGGGGGGGGGGGGTCTCAAGCTAGTCTTGAATCTGTGGCGTTGTGGTTACATGGTGTGCAACTTAGCCAGCTGAGCAGCTGAGAGGGCGGCCCCTCTGTACGCTGAATGCACAGGGACACTCACTCCCTCCAGGAAGTACACTGATGAGGTGAATCCAGGTAAAATCCTTTAATCCCTCATTAATTTTTCTGTTCAAATGTGTTCCAATCAGAAGAGGACATACTGATAAAGAGAAGCAGACTAGTTCGAGGAGGATTTTTAAAGCTTCGATACAAATGGGATGTGGATTCTCTGATCATATCAACACCAAGATAACAGTGTCATTTCAGCTAAGACACTATATATATATATATAAATAATACGGTCAAAAAACAACCCATCTAAGTAGAAGCTAGTTACTCATTCAGTATATTTCAGGTAATGGACTCACAGCTTGACTTTAGCCCAAGGTTAAAGGGACACTTAACTCAAAATGAAACCGAGAGTGTACACTTAGGAGCACTCGCATGGTAAGACTATTTGGCTGCTAACTGCATGTCAACCTCATTGTACCACAGCTGAACACTTATATGGAGAGATACACCAGTTGAGAGGATATTTACATCGTAGTGTATACAAGTCTCGATGTCAAAACAAGCGCTGCAGCAATTGTTAGTAATGTCAAACACAAAGGAAATGCACACTTAATACATGAGTTAAACTAAGCGTCATAAAGGGAAATCATCTGTTTTAAAATGATCATCTCTTTCTTTTTAATGACAGCTTAGCACCTTTACATTATAAGTAATCATCAGTTGCATCGGGTATCTTTTTCTGCATTTCTTTTTGGGTTCCCTTTCGGTGTGCCGTAGTCTATGTCTATGAACCTAAACACACATTCATTTTGGACACAAAAACAGAGAGTGACAACATCCCTATACCCACTCTGTAGAAGTCAGAAATGTCATCCAATTTAGCCTGACATATTATACAGTAATACGTTGCTGTGTAATGTAATCTTTATGTTGCAGCCCCTGTGATGTAATAGTTTCTTGTTTATTTAATAATATCAAAAAAAAAGATTGCAATGTCAGGTTTACAGGGACATTTTTATTATATTTTGACAAGCAATAGTTGCATCACTTTTTCCATTAGTTTTTTTTAATCACACTGATCAGGCGAATCAAGGAGTCTCTGATGTCATTTTACTTTAATGTATTATTAAGACTTCTGCCATAAATGAGAGATGTACATGAAGGGCCTTGACACAGTTGAGAAATGTACACCTCAATGTGAGGAAATGTGTCTTAACAACATACTTTTTATACACATTTTATGCATGGCTACAGGTTAGTGGGATTTACAGGCTATTGTAAGGCTGCAGGTCAAGTCAGAAATGCAGCGTTTCTGAATTGGAGTAAGGTTTAGGGTGAGATGTTACATAGAGAGCTGAGAATTCACTAAGCTATGCTAAACTAACACCACTATGGCACAAATGCAGCCTGTAGCCTAAGAGAATATATATATTCACCTCCCCTGCAGAGAGCCTGACAGCCATACAGTCAGTCCCATTAACATGACATTTGACCTTTTGGATTGCTGTCTCTCTAGGTAGCCAACAGAAAGCCAGAGATGACTTCCCTGAGTGGGTGAGCGTGTACTTGTATTAATCAAAAACCTGCACTCACAATCACACTATGAAGAATGAAAACCTGGTTCCTACTAGGTGGTTTAGGGTAAAGTAGTTAGGTTAGGGTTAGCAGTTCAGATAAGGGTCGGGTTTAGGCATGTAACAGTACTGGTTTAGGTTAGGGCAAGCTTCCAGGGAATGAATGTAAGTCAATACAATGTCCTAATGAACTACAAAAACAAGTGTGCCTGTGAGATTTATCATACTCCCCCTGTGTCTCTAAATCAGTAACTACACAGCCCAGAGTCTTAATTAAACTTCTTTCCCAAGAGAGAATTTAGGCGTTTTGTTCTCAGGGCCAGACTGTTTAAATAAAACACTGTTTCTGGTATTCCTCTTGTCAACAAACTTGAAGTATCCTTGATTCAAAAGACCAGTTGATTCAAGATGTGTGATCAATACATGATGTTTCCAAACTCATGCTTTAACATTAACACTTGCTGACAGCACACTTAGGTGCTCATCAGAGCAAGAGCGCCATCACTAAATTTGACCCTACACTGCAGCTGACTGTCATCTTGGTCAGCAACAAGATGCAAAATCTATTCTAGAAATTGTGTTTTGGGGCAGGGAGTGGGCGGCTGCTTTGCACAGGAGAGCACTTCTGTGCAGAACAGTATCAGCTAATTCCTGCAAATTCAAATAGACGTGGCTGAGTGTGTGTGTGTGTGTGCTCTCCCCCTGCTTCCCCTGCTGCATACTTTAACCTCATTTAGACTGATTGGGAGTAAACACGGCTGAACTGATCTGAACCCGTCTTGTGACCTTCAGCACATTTCATTTCCTCTCCGCCTCTCGCTCTGATCTTTTCATTCACTGTCGATGTGCTAATTAGTCAGAAATGCCTCAAAATTATATTGAGAGCAGCAGTTGAACAGCCAAGCACTAAGACCCTGAAGAGACCCTGGCTCACACTGTTGTCACAACACTGCTGCTACTGCCCTCTGCACTCACATGCACGCACACGCACACACACACACACACAGTCAGCCATAATCCTATATTTGGCGTTTGATTTTCACATGGCACAAGAACACCTCTGAATGAATTAATGCATGAATGGACAGAGACACCAAATATGTCTTTTTCTACATCACAGTGTGTGTGTGTGTGTGTGTGCGTGTGTGTGCGTGTGTTTCTGCTTGCTCGACTAGCAAGAGCCGAGCGTTCCTAATCAGGACTGTGCCTGCAGATAGCCTGCTGAACGCTAACACACACACACACACACCTACACAGAAACACACACACAGACACAGAAACACACGCGCCGTGCACACTGTTGCTGTCATGTGTTAGTGTGTCAGCCAGTCTTGCATAGCCAGAGAAACGTGACTAGATTGGGAGCAGATTCAGCATCCTAGTACATGTCTATGCGTTAGTTTGTATCTGTGTGTGTGCGTTTGTGTGTGTGTGTGTGTGTGTGTGTCAGGGTAAAGCCAGGCGTTAGTCACGCTTGGTGAGATATGAAAGAGCAGGGGATCCTCTGCCGTAAGGGACTTCTCACACACACACACACACGTGCCTTCATCTCTCTCTCTCTCTCTTTCTCTGTATCTTTTCATTCTTTCTGTCTCTCACATCACGCTCTCTCTCATGCTTTATTGGCATGAAGTACAAAAGTACAAGAACATCAGAGAACAGCTGATGACCAGATTCATTTAGAAACAATGGCAAATACAAATGGTTTAATAATATAAAGTCAGCCAATGACTAAATCAGTGGACACATTAGTCAAAGGAATTACAATGCAATGATAATGTCAGTTTACTGTATTATTGGCACAATTTCTTTCCCACCTATAGTATAATTAAAATCTTCTGAGCTACAATATATTATTCAGAAATTCTGTTTTTCTCTCAGTCTCACTTTGCCAGTTTTGCACCCAACAAATCTCTGATAAATATCCAGTGCATGTTTTTTGTTCCATCACTCCACCCTGAACAGGCCCAATACTATATGGTGATGTAATATAACTGAATGGTGCAGAGAAACACTTCAACTGGATATTTGCAGTTTTTAGAAAGCTAAAATTCAAACTTTTTAAAAACATAACCAGTATCCGCATGGAATTAAAATCTAAGATCAACAAAAAGCTGGAAACATCTAAAACTTATGATTGGAATTAAAAAAAAAAAAAAAAACAGCAACAGGAAATGAATTATTTAAAAGCAGATGTGGTGAAAACAAGTAGCATAACATGGCTGAAAAAGTAAGACATCTAACTATGATATTAAAGTTATTCTAAATGTTTAAATTGAAAGTCTGACATAAATATCTTTATTAAACCTAAAACATGTGATCTAACGGTTTAAATATGTTTCAGGCAGTGCAGAAATATTTAAACCTTGAGAAAGAGGAAACCTTAACTGTGTTCACCAAGGCTTCAGTCGGTAAAGTGTCTCTTCAGTAAAAATACACAGGCCTGAGCAGAAAGAGAGGAACAGATTCATCTATTTTGAATGTGTTGAAATGTCTGACCTAGTTAAGGTGTGTTTGATTTATCTTCTCAGGCACTTAAACAGCCTCAGCAATGGACACATTGCTGGCAAGGTAAAATGAATGTGGTTCACCCTCATGTATATAAAATGCACTCTCCTCCCCTCTCTGTTTGTGTTTGTTATGTGTGTCTCTCGTCTTGTATCTTATTGTGATTAAATCAAACTTTACACTATGTGTTTTCTGTGTCAGTGTCTGCTCACTCTACGGGGTTCAGTATTGTTACGATTTCATCAATTTTGATGACGGCTAATCAATTCCAATCCTTTTACAATCACTGGTTTGATTCTTGGCATATTACTTGAGTAAGAAAAGACACCAAAATACACTGAAATAAAAAAGTGCCATTATTTTCAGCAGAGTCATTTTGTCATTAACTGCAAGGAATTTTGTGATTCTTATTGTTTCAAAGGTAAAATAAAAAACAATTGAAATATTTTTTATCTTCATACATAAGTTGAATGTTTTTACTCTCGATTTTGGATGAGTTGGTGCCAACATTAGCAGATTCTGGTGTCATAATACCACTGACTCTGCATTATCATAACATGTAATGTTTGATGGCTTTTTATGTATATGTAATTATCTTTATGTGGTCACAACATTTTGCTGTATCACTACTAGCACTTTTGCGAAGCTTGGTCGCACTTTTGAGCCCCAACTACAGTCTGCCACATTGTAAACACTTATGTACATTGATGAACAGCATGTCCATACTTCACTGTCAGCTTGTCAGTTGGCTGTGCATAACAGAGACACAATACAAACACTTCATGTACATGACACTAGTCAACAAGGTACAGTAAGGTTCAGCAGTAAGACTTAACCCACCCAACTGGCTAATTTGTGTGGAAGATTGGTAAAATATATACAAAATGTGATGTTCAATTAATCTTTAACAGATGTTGAATAAGTGGTTGTTAATCTAAAATAGTTAGAATATCCTTATTTACACCAGCATCATTATATCTTATAAACTCAACACTTAGAATGAGTAAAAAGTCTGTCATCACACTCAAGACACTGATAATGCCACTCAATAGGGCACACACTGGTGTTTCTTTCTTTTGCCATGCTATTAGAGCTATACAGTTCAATTAAATTGTTACTTTAATTGTGTTCATTTATTTGTGTCAATGCAAGGACAACACTTCCTTGTTCAAAAGATTAGTGATTGATTGCAAACTCCTTGTTTGATAAAAATGGGTCTGCATTTAGATGGGGGCATTTTTCTGCACTATTTCGTAAACTAGTTAAGCATTGCCTCAACCCAAAGCCATTCCTGATGCATGGAAATACAGACACTGCAGAGTCTGAGAATGGTCTCCTTCAACACACAAGCCGATGGAAGTCTGCAAATGGTTGATGGTGCCATTTCTCAAAAATCGCATCTACAGAGCAACTTCTTATCATCCTCAGGACACACTCACTCATTACCCTCTCCAGCTGTACTTGTAGAGGACAAAACCAGTGCTCTTACTGTGTCACACAGTCGTGTTGACTCTCTCTCTCTCTTTCTATAGCTCCAGCCTAGCAGTTGTCTCTCGGCCTCACTCTATCTAACAGGCTGGCATGTTGAGGTGATCTAATAGGACAGAAGTGAAGTCCATACAGTTTATTATGGCCTAACTGCTGAACTGGACAACAGCATGCCCCTACATGCCCACATACACACAATCCACAATCCAATGGTCCTACTGTATATTATAATACTTCACCTCCTCCATTGGTGTGACTGCAAACCTAATAAAACATCTTTAAACCAGTAAACAAAATGTACATTTTAAAATAAATATATTGCCTTTTCCTTTCTGTGTGTCTCTCACCTCATTTCTCAAGCTCATGTCCAGTTTTCGCTGCGCTATTTAGACAAGTTTATAGACCCATTTATGAAGCCATTTTTGTGGGTTAGCTGTGTGTGTTTAATGGCTATTCAAAGATGCAGCACAGTGTGCCAACAGTTCCTCCACATCAAAGGCACAGCTCCTTAAGCACTTGGGGTGGAACTTTAATATTTCATGTGTTGATTTTCCACTCAACAGTTTCAGAGTACTTTGCAAGATGATGATTGCCAATTTTAGCCTAAGCTCATTCTCTTAACATGGCCTGATGTTATGTAATCAGTGAGCCGGCATACTCGTAAGGGATATGGTGATATTAATTTAATAATGGGTCAGGGATGCCAAAGACCTGTCAGGAGGATACAGTTTTCACATTCATAATGGAATGACTGTGAATTCAAGGCAGCTAAAATATGGATTTACTAGGGAGACAGATGTGCAGAGGAATCTTATTTTTAATCAAACAACTTCATGGGTTAGAGACACATAACACGGGACACATAAGACCCATCCATCTATTTTCTACCTGCTTATCCACTTCAGGGTTGTTGTTGTTTAAGCCTATCCCAGCTTACACCGGGTAAGATACATGTACCCTCCCACAGTGCCAAAAGGCTTCCAGTTGACCTAAACCTTCATGTCCTTGGACTGTGGGAAGAAGAGCAGTGCACCAACGCAAACACAGGAAGAACATACAAACTCCACAGGCGCCAACTGCCTGGCAAATTTGAGTCCAAGATCTTCTTTGCAACAGTGCCACTCTATCCAGTGCACCACGGTGCCACCCGCCACTGAGCTACACAGCTAACTTGCATATGAAAGTGGAAATGAATGCACATGGATGACTGGATATCAAACCGAAAACTGTATCTTATTTAGGCAGAGTTCTTCGAAAGCAGCTCGTGTTTAGACAACATTTAACATTTGAGATGTTCTGCTTCTCTGTGTGACAGAAAACAATGGAGGTTATGGCAAGTGTTTTTGGGAATATCTAACAGGAACAATACAGTTCAGTACAGAGGCTACCAATCCTCACCGTCAAATAGCAAAGAAACAATTTAGCGACTAATCTCCAAAATTAAGCTTCAACAATTTTGATAATTGAATGATGATGACTTATCAAATGTATGCTGGAACCAACCTCCCAAATGTGAGGATTTGCTGATTTTATTCTGCTTTATATAATTGTAAATTGAACATCTTTGGACTGTTGGCTGGAGAAAACAAGCCATTTGTAAGATGTCACCTTGGGCTCTGAGAACTTTTGATGGGCACTTTTCATTATTTTGTGATATTTTAATAGGCTAAACAATTAATCATTAATCACAAAAATAGCTGACAGATTAGTCAATAATGAAAATAATCATTAGTTGCAGCCCAAGCCCATGCACCAAGTTCTCATTGCCAATGATAATTTATTTAAAAGACCAAATTTTACCAAGGACATCAAAATTAATTCAATAACGGTATAAAGATATTTATATTTAACATTAAGTTACATTCTCAAAAAAATTAATGTGGCATATTTACCAAAAATTTACATAACTTTTAGTGGTGAATTCAAATGAATGAAGCATCAGATACCATAACTGCAGCAACAGGGTTTACGATGAAGATGTTGGTGATGAACTGGCTGTAGTTTGTTATATGAACACAAACCTGCTTTTCTCTCTCCCTGTCTCTAGCTCTCTAAAAAAAAAAAACACACACACACACACAGAACTAGGAAATCTCTCTCTCCTGCTGGCTACTAACTCTCACCTTAGTTTACCTCAGCCCATAGTCCATTGATAAGCTTAGTCATTACGTCTTTCCTTCTCTCTCAACACATTTTGCCTTAGTCAGTGTCTCTCACTCTCTCACTGTCCATTACTTTACCTGCATGTCTCTTTCTCTCTCTCTCTCTCTCTCTCTCTCTCTCTCTCACACACACACACACACACACACACACACACACACCCACACACACAAAAAGCTCTCTACCTACCTTGCATCCAAACATCAGAGATATGGTGTTGTTGCTGCATGCTACTTTGCAGTGGCACAACATGTGGCTAACGTTAGCTAGCTGGTCCCGCGCTGGGGGGGCATCCTAGTCTTCATACACACATTTCACACTCACACACATCCGGCACGCACACACACACACACACATGCACACACACACATGCACACGCATGTGTTCTATCAACCGCGCTCCATCCCGTCCCACAAGCCCCCACTCTGCCGGCCCCCACCGCCCCCACCGCCCCCCCGTCCCCCCCACCGCCTGGCTACGGTCCTCAGCTGTGGCAGGCCGATGTCCTCTCTCTCTCACTCTTCATCGCTCTCATCTTCATCATCATCTTCATCTGTGTAATCCTCATAGCTGGTCAGGATGCAGGGAGCAACATGGTCACTGTCTGCATGTGCGTCAGTGTGTGTGTGTGTGTGTGTGTGTGTGTGTGTGTGTCTGAATGTGTTAGCACATGTGTTTGTGTGTTCAGTGTGTTGTTGTCAGCATGTGTAGGTCAGTCTGTGTGCATGTGTGTGTGTGTGCATGAATGAATGGATGTGTGTGTGCATGTAAGTGTGTGCATGTGTGTGTGTCAGTATGGATGTGGTCTCTCTTGTCCTCCTCTGCAGCAGCAGTCCCAGTCCTCTATCTCCTCTCTCACTATCTGTGTGAGTGTGTGCCTCTCTGGTTCTATCGCTCCCCTTCTCTCTCTCTCTCTCGCTTTTTTTCTCTCTATCTGTGTCTCTCTCTCTGGCTTGCTCACTCTTCCTCGCTTCGCTCCACTGCCTCTCTTGGCCTGCCTCTCAACAGCAAGATCAATGAGAGACAGACAGAAAGAAAGAGAAAGAGAAGGAGAGACCTGCACACAGAGGTGGAGGGAGGATT
This sequence comes from Macquaria australasica, assembly GCA_005408345.1. Classification (NCBI taxonomy): domain Eukaryota; kingdom Metazoa; phylum Chordata; class Actinopteri; order Centrarchiformes; family Percichthyidae; genus Macquaria; species Macquaria australasica. The sequence continues at coordinate 626,934 of SEMN01000201.1, read as the reverse complement.
AAAAATGTGTCGTCTCTCTAGTGTCCCCCTATCTCTCTCTCTTTCTACCGGCTGCAGTGATGCTCTGCCTTGTACAGTCATACACAACACACACACACACACAAACAGACAGGAGGAGGGGGGTGGGGGTACAGTATTATACGGGCTAGTGAAGATTGAATTGACCAAATATAACATTGGTGGAGAGAGAGGGGTAGAGAGACATAAAGAGTGAATGAGTGAGGCAGAGACAATGTTGTTACATCACCCAGAGTCACAAGCCATTATTTCCCAAAAACACACACACATACACACACACACACACACTACTGGGGTGACTTGTTCAATTGACATTTGAACACAGCATTGAGCCATTTAAACAACAGGTGACCGCGACGCATGATCAAAGAGTGGCATTAAACCGTCACTGGACAACATAAAAATGCATATATCTTACTCTACCACAAAGTAGGGTGTCCCATCCACACTTACTGAGGTGCGGCAGATTCGCCATGTTTGCCAAAATGTTGGTATAAGGAGGCATTCATACTGTAAACAGCCCTGTGTCAGAACTCCGCAAAGGGGTGTTGCTTCAGGTATTGGTGAGACATTAATGATCCAGGAAGTCTAGTTTGAGTAACAGATCCATCAGTCAAGCACCAAAACACTTTATAATACTCTGAGACAGGATATTAGAGCTCTGGAAAGTTATCACGGCAGCAATTATTTAATCTTTCACAACGATCAGGTGGTAAACAGTACACCGTTTACTTTCCAAAGTAATCTGCCAGGAATGTGTGCCTCCATGTGTTTGATTGTCCACTGCAGCGCCGTGATGATGTCACGTTGCATTGCGGCAGACAGTTCAACTTTTTGGCTGGACGACCCTGCATTTTTTTTAGCTGGAGCCCTCTGTGTTGGCACCCCTGCTGCGTCACCGGACTGGCCTAATTAAAATTAATGAGAGGGCTGCATTTTTTTTTTTAGTCGGGCTGAACATGGCCTTAGGTGTAAGTTACTGGCAGGGCATCATCTCTGTATCCAGTTATTAATAGTGAAATAATGAAATGTGTATAAAAGCATCTTCTTAACAGCAGCCAGTGAGCACTAACAAACATGGCTAAGCCTATTCAACACCTGAATGATTTCATAACAAAAAAAAGTTATATATATATATATTAATATACAGCACATAATACACAGTACATAGCAGGCTACTGTTTTCGGCTGTATTTACCAAACAAATATTAAGGTAAATACAATTTACACACTGCTACAATAGCTTTATTAAACTCTCATTCAGAGATGTTATTACCATAAGTTTTGATATACTATTACTATACATACATTTGCTAAAGAAATCCTAAGTCAGTAAATTTAGCACCTAGGTGGTCACAGCTTATCACATATTGGGTTCTTACTTATATTTGGCCAAACATTTAACACTTAACATGGTGTAAAACACATTGTGACCACAACAGAGAGTGAAGTATTTTACCATTGTGTGAATTTGTCCACATCCTATGCAAACTTTGTAAACTACTGTATGTGAACTGTCAACTAACTTAAACATGCCAGAGATTTAAAACAACTCCGTACAATACAAAACTGGAGAGGAGAGGAGAGGAGAGAAGAGGAGAGAGAAGAGGAGAGGAGTGGAGAGGAGAGGAGACGATAGAGGAGAGGAGAGGAGAGGAGAGGAGAGGAAAGGAGAGGAGAGGAGAGGAGAGGAGAGGAGAGGAGAGGAGAGGAAAGGAGAGGAGAGGAGAGGAGAGGAGAGGAGAGGAGAGGAGGAGAGGAGAGGATTTATGGGAGATAAAGGACAGAGGAGAAGTCAAACAAGTCAAAGCGCACTCTTCAACCGAGGCTCTTGATGCTGACGGCTGGGCCATCTGGACCATCACACACAGACCCCAAACACACACAGTAGTCTCTCTGTGGTTGTCTCTGTCTTCTCACCTCTACTGGAAAACAAACAACACAGCATGAGAGAGAAGAAGACAGAGAGAGGGAAACGATGTGCGAGAAAGCAGAGGGTGAAGCGAGGGAAACAAGCAAACACAGGGTGATTTTAAGGTCACTGATGGGGGAACAGGCAGGGAAAAATACTGAAAGATGGAAAAGTGGGGGAAGACGCGGAAGACGGGGAGAGACAAGCTGATACTGTACAAAGGTCTCTAAAGTAATTTCATACGCTTACGGATAAAGTGATCAATCCACAACCTAAGACTATGCCTCAAGTTACATTTAAAGCTGGTAATCAGTAATGAGAAATTATTTTCCAACTGTATAGAGATAAAAGATGCACAGTTAACAAGCCTGGAAGAGCCAATTAAGTCTAGAAGTTGATGCAGGTAGACAAGTCGTATAAATAATGCAATGACATGAAAGGTTATTCCGAGCACAGCAGGGACTTCTTCAAAAACCTCCTTAAACTTACACATGTAAAATGTTGTGTGTATTCTGTGTAATGCATAAATATTGAATTAATAGTTGATGTATTAGCCATGTTGCAAAGCTTTGAATCTCTCTGTACACCAAATATCTAGAAAGTGTTCTTTATTTAGATATGACGTAAGAGTTTCATGGAGGGAACGGTGTGTTTTGCACCCACCCAAAGATTTTTAGCAATATTTCATGGTGTGCTGATACTTTTTAATGTCTCTTTGGATGTAATTTTTTTATCTATATGATTTGTTATAAATTTGAAATTCCTGTGAGTTAACTTAATCTGGTCCGATTTTAAACCAGTAATCCATGAGATCCTCTTTTGTGTGTTTGTTGGAGTTTACGTGTTTGTTGGTGACATTTTCGGTGCTGTATGCTTGCTCTGAAGCTTTTGCACTGCATATCGTGAATATTACTCTTCAAACACTGAGGCCAACTACCCAAATAAACGTTTACTGTGTGGAAGAGTTCTTCCCAGGAGGGTTTAGAAGAGTAAATGAAAGAGCTCTCATAAAATGCATATGGGTTCAAGTGATGCCTGACAATATAAAAAGGGGCACATTATAATGAAAGTGTTCTGAATTCGGACACTAACTTTTCTAACATGTTTTTGTTCCTGGTTTTTACACAGACACCTCAGATTGGATTCTTCCTAAATAATTCGGGGAGTTATTTTTACGTTTTCAAAGAGTCAGCTTTGGGTCAGGTGCCAGTCTTCCAAAAGTCTCGGCTTGTGTGATGAGCTAGCTATCCTGAGACTGGCTATACGAGTCCCTCTGCGTTTGGCAAGGAACAGATGGAGATCCTGCTGATGTGTGTGCATTCACATGTACACACATACACACAAATGCATTCATACATCTGGGATAGCCGCAGGCACTCTGGCTCATATGGCTCATAAAACATAATGTGAGTGTAAAGATAGATTATAACATCACACACCAAATTACTGAAAGATATTATTTTTAAAAAGAATGAAATAATATAAGAAAGAAAAAGAGAAAGAAGACAGGAAAAGAAGAAAGGATGAATGAGATAGAAATGGGAGAGAGACAGAGGATGCTACATCATGAGCCTAGCAGGCATGCACTACATGTTAACATTAGTAGGTCAGCCAGCACAGAAATAACTGTGTGTATGTGTATGAGGTAACCTCGTACACCCACTACTCACCAATCAGATTTTCCATTCTACACAGTAACCAATCATAAAAGACTCTATACATCAACATTTCAAACATGGTCACGTGATCAGCTTTTACCAGCTGTGTATTCAGTTTCCACATGAGTGAATTTTCTTCTATATATATCTCTTCCTGTCTCTCTCTAAAATGCTGTGCGAGGACACACTGACTCCTGCTGAAACCTTGCAGCTACAAATATCAGCTGTGAAGCAGAAAAGTTAGAGGTTTCTCCCATTAATGGAACTCTCATTTATTAAGTATTTTATAATAATACTAAGACTAATCGCAAAAGTGAGTGTCAAGTCTCTTCAGAAAAACCATTTCAGCACCCAACATGTTGGTGTGATTGTTATACATACAGTGCCACTATGTGGCAAAACACAGACACAGCAGCACCTGGACAATGTTCTCTAAATATCCATTTTATCTCAATCATGTCTAACATAAACTTGTATTTTTTGTTTAAAGTTTTTTGCTGACATTGAGAGAGAAAATGTAAGGACATGTCGTGCCTTATAGCATCTTTAAGTTTTTCTAGAAGGTCTATATGAGCTGTAGTAGCATAAATATGCATATATATCCACAGAGATTAGTCATCTGTTTAATGGGATTAGCTACTCTGCTGTACTCTGGCATGACATGGGCTGAACAATTTAATGTTAGCTTGATCAGATCTGAAAAAAACGAATGCTCCAAAGTCACCAGGACAATAAACAAGTGACTGAAAAAGAGGAGATCACAAAGCTAACAAATTCCTGTTCCTGTGAAAACAGCAAACACATCTGCTAACAGCAGTTGTAGAACAACAAAAATAGCCAAGGAGAACTTAACTCTCTGACCTCTCTGTTTTTGTTTTTTTTAGATATGAACAGCAGCCTTCATAAACTGCTACTACTACTACTCTTGTACCCTTGCACCCTTTTTCATCCATCCATCCATTATCTATAACCGCTTATCCTTACAGGGTCGTGGTGGGCTGGAGCTGATCCCAGCTGCCATGGGGTGAGAGGCGGGGATCACGCTCACAGTCACACCTATACGGGCAATTCAGAGTCGTCAATTAGCCTAACGTGCATGTCTTTGGATTGTGGGAGGAAGCCGGAGTACCCAGAGAGAACCCACGCAGGCACGGGGAGAACATGCAAACTCCACAGTAGTGATGGGATAGCCGGTTCATTTTAGTGACTTAGTTCCTTAAATCTGGCTCAGTAAAATAAAAAAATAACGAAAGACTTGAAGACCCAGTCGAGGGGTGAACTACTCATTTCTGTCCAATACCGAGTCTGTGTAGCTGTCACGTGAGAAAAACTAAACTCATGCATTATTATTGTTGCACAATGCGCATGCGCAAAATGAACAAATTACTCTCTGAGACGACTCGTTACTACTAGTTCATATCAAAAGAGTAGTTCAAATGAACAATACGCTCATGATCGACACATCACTACTCCACAGAACCCAGAGCCCTCTTGCTGTGAGGCGATAAACAGGTTTTCAGATAGGTGATTTATTTTCCAGAGAGAAAAGCACTGGCAAGTCCTTTGCCTCCAAAGTTGACCCTGCTAACCAGCCAAGTTGGTCTGATTGTGTCTGAGGTCTGTGACCTGACAGCCAAATGTGAGCTGGCTCTCTCCCGTGCATGGCTTTCAGATTTGGCTTATTTTTGGGGATGTTGACTTCCAAAGTTAGCAGCACTCTAGCTATAGCTTTGGGCCAGTTTGAGTGACTAACGGCATTTCCCCGTCACATAAAGTGATGCTAAACTGTAATAAAGCATTAGACATCATAGCAGTTCCATTCAGTTATTGTACCAACCATTGATATCAGATTGTGTGGTAAGACCCATTTTTTATAATTGTGGAAATAATGAGCATACAAGGAGAATATAAGGAGTACTAGGGACTAGTACCTTTTTTATGGCAAGGACCCTCAAACAAAAATGCAGTAAACCACACATATTGCTATAATTTTTATGATAAGTTGTTGTGATTTTGTCTAGACTTAATCTTATTATAGTTACGTCAGACCTGCATCAAAGTAATGAATTTAACAACTGCTAACTCACTATGATGACCAGCTTCTCACCCCACCTTCAAGGGTCAGGGCACTAAAAAAAGTTTACAATTTAGGTCTTCAGACACATTATACAAACCTCTGTTAAGTATTTGGAAAACAAACTTGATTATTGAAATATTTGAAATATTTTACCTGAAACATTTTCAAATTAATTCACCCATGACCTGGAGGTTAATAAATCTACCTATTTAAAAACAAAAAAAGAATATTAGAAGCAAAGCTAAAGCTAAATTTGCCTAGTTTTATCTGGTTCTCTCATGTCCCTTTGTTTAACACAAAGACATGTTTTACATTGTGGTCTCCTCTGGCTCTGGACTAATTCCAGGGCCAGAGGTTAATTACTCAGCTCCTCTTGGTTGTCAGCCAGCCTCCGTCATTCCTAGCACCTCTGATACAGTTCTATAGGGCCATGAAACAATCACGGACTGGATCACAGTCTTTCAGAAGGATGTGACACACTTCTTGTTCCAAGATGACTTGGGAGGTGCCTATAACACTGGTATGGGTGCCAACCTGTACTTTGCCTCAGACAGGCTTTGGAAACAGGTTGATACTGGCTAAATACCAGTGGTGGAAGACATACTCAGCACCAATACCAAAACGTAAAAATACACCATTGCACACCAAGTATAAGGCCTGCATTTAAAAGTCTACTTAACTAAAAGTAAATAAGTATAAAGTATCAAAAGTAAAAGTACTTGTTTTGCAGAGAATCAGCCTCTGTGACTGACACAATAAATTACATTATTAATACTGATGCATCAACGTGTTGTAGCAGATTGGGGTGGAGCTAGTTTTAACTACTTTATATATGGAACTTCTGCTGAACTTCTGAAATGTGACAAGGAGACACTGATTATATTTGAGGTCACAAGTCAAAATGCTTGGAAACCACTGGTTTAATCTTTAACAATGTATACTATTTTATAAGATGATCATGTTTTTAATGTAAAATTTTAATCTGAAAGTAAATCTGTCAAAGACAAACAGTGGAGTAAAAAGTACACCATTTTCCACTGAGATGTACTGGAGTAGGAGTATAAAGCTGAATGGAAATACTCAAGTAAAAGGTCTGTACCTCGAAATTGTACTTAAGCACAGCACTTGAGCAAATATACTTTGTTAAATTCCACCACGGCTAAATACTGTGAAAGAGAAAGATAAAATACAGAAAGGTTTTATGTTTTGTTTGCTTTTTCAAAGTGTATTTATGCAAGAATCATGGGACATGTGCCTTACGTATGTACACATATACAGTAGATACCATGCAAACACACACCTTTGTTTGATTTTAAACAAGCTTTAAAACCAACCCAAACTGTGAATGCAAAAACACAGAGTTAACAGAAAATGCACCAAACTGTATACGATTTTACATACACCACACATTAATACACAGGTAATGGTCTGCTGGTCATTCATAATGACATTGATTTGACCTCAGTTGCCCCTGCTCCTCTCTACCATAACTAACTACAATCTTTTCTGAGTGAACCACACCTAAAAACAGCAGTTGAGTCAAAGTAAGTGAAGATACGTTACATTGATTGAGGATGCAGAGTTGCGATGGTCCATCTTCACATGTATCCCTCGTGCTGGCCCAGTAGGTGTCAGCCCTACTACAGGCAGGGCTACCCAAAGACCTACAGATTTAGTCCAGTTCTTCACAACAGGTGTGGATCTTACAGAGCTGAGAGGATGTTTATCCTTCCGCTGAGGGTGTCGTGAAGTGAGCTAACCAGTGACAGCAGTACTACATTGCTGTGTTAGTCCTACTGTAGATACATAGCTCTGGGCTCAATAGTCCTACAGCTGCTTGGGAAGTTCTCTCTCTCCCTCCTCTCCTCTCCTTTCATGCCTTCTCCGTTGATTCATTTGTCAGCCGTGACCCCTCCTACAGTGCCAGCTGGACAGTTGCACAGACGGATGGATCGGTGGAATGATGTAACATGGAGTTTTCTGGCAAAATCCACTAAAATAACGCAGGAAAGCTAGGTATGCGAGGAACTCATTCTCACGCACTCGCTCACAGACTAGATCTCTCTCCTTCCTTCGGTCTTTGTGCGCCCCTCTCTCACTTTTTCCTCTCTTTTCTCATCTTTGTCCATCCTAAAATAGCTCCAACTCTGTAAAGTCTATTAGCAGCCTAAGGTAAGCCTCTTAGGAGAGACTCTTGCTCTCTTGGAGCACGGGAGGCCCGTGACACTCAGTAAGACCAAACAACAATCACACACCAATAAAACCAGGGTGGGATTTAAGACTGGATATATGAGAGAGGAAAAGAGGATTGGGAAAGATAGAGAAGAGGATATTGATAGAAAGTAAAATCCAGGTATGCTCAGTAGATGTTTGAAAACTGAATAGGCTATTCATTTTTTGAAGGATTTTATTAAACACATCCATGAATACGGTACTGTAAGCTTTAGCTTTGATATTTATGTCATGATTAGAGGTGCTTGCAACCTATTAGATTGGCCAGCACTGCCTGGTTGAAGCTATTTGTATTGGTGTTTATATGTGAGCACTGGAAACTCATTGAATTTTTATTTTAAAACCAATGAAACCAAATTCATCTCTGATCAACCCAGGGTATGTTTTACATGATTAGATGTTCCATTAATTGGTGCATTTAGGTCTTTTTTATGCGTTTAACCAGAATGCACATGGTAAAAGAGTCAAAGAGGGTCAGGGAGGGAGATGGGAAGAATAAAAGGAATCAAGCAGGATGAGAGGGGATGAAACATCCTCCAGCAGTGGTCTAGCAGTCTTGAGCTCAGGGAACACCCTCTGTTTTTTAATCTATTATCTTAATGAGAAAAACGAGATTAACCAGATGAATGTGAGATGGAATCCCTGCAGCCTGTTTGCATATTTGCCAACAGACTGCAGACTTATTTGTGTGCGAGTGTGTGTGTGTGTGTATGTCTCCGTCCTCTAGCACTTCCTGTCATTCACCAGATCCCCTTGACTGAAAAGACCATGCAGCTTCTTTCTAAGGCTTCCTTGTACAGCTTTGTGGCTTTGCAATAGTGAGAGTTTGATTCTCTGTCCAGTCTCAAACTCACAATCCCTTTGTTTGCCAGCATGACAGAAGGTCATGACCCTAATAGCTAATAAGCACGCTCTGAACTGGCTGCGAGACCTTCAAGCAGATAATATGGTGCAAACACCTAAGTAGAGTCCAAGATAAGTCCACGAATAAGCATAATCAAGACTGAGTCTGAATCAAGATCAAGATCCAGAGCGCCAACAATTGAGCCTTGAAATAGGATTTAACCACATATTGAATGGTTTTTATGTATGATATAACCACAAGAATCTCAAGACAACCTACTGTTTTTGAACAGTGTAGGATCAGGTGGTGTGGTTTAGTCTATAAGTTTACAGCAAGGAAGAACGGTGTGAGATGTAGTGGAAAGTGGAGGACACATGGCAAGTCCAATTACTGGAGAATGTACAGCAAAGATCTGTACCGGCAGTTCTGTGGCAAAGTACAGAGGATTTTAACTCTTTTTTTTCAGCCTTTCCCGCAACTACTTCTGTCACTTTTCGTGTGTGCAAACTACAGTAGTGCAATACCATGAAAGCCTCTGAGGAGAGACTGTCTTAAAGTGTACTCTGCTATCCTTATTTGAACGATTATCGCATGCGCCCCTCTCCAAGACAGCAGGCTTTTCACCCTCCCTTCAAGTGTAGCCATTTGGAACATTTCTGAACACTTTTGCCTTTAGACAAGGTCAGATGACAAGTCATACAAACAAGTTTGCTCCAAGCGTACCCTGGCCTTTACACCTCGTAGTATTTGCAGTTCTGTTCTAATGAAAGCACCTTTATCAGTTAAATTCTCCATCCATCCATTGTCTATACTTACTTATCCTGTGCAGGGTTGACTCACGGGGGCTGAAGCTTACCCCAGCTCACATTGGTTCTGCTGCTTTTAAATGGGCCATGCATTTATGAGCATGCACATATGTGCATAATGTATGTGTTTAATTTTGCCAGCCTTCTTTTTAGCCAAGTATTCTCTCCTGCTGCCTTGAGACCAGTCAGCCAGTCAGTCAACCAGTGAATCAGTCAGATATCTACACAGCCAGCCAGTCAGATAGCTAGTCTTTTGAAGTGTGTGTCCTGTCAACCCAGTTTCCCGTCTCTCTGGGTGTCACATGTCAGACCAACAACTCGGCATTCCCATTAGAGTCGCTTCACTAGAGCACAGACTGTTCCTGTAAGCTATCACCTTATAGCCTGTTCATTCACAAAGTACAGCATCTATGCAATAAGCAACCTGTCACCAATTTGATATGGCTAATTGTGAGCAGGTGCACATTGTTTAACATAATTTACTAAGCCTGTAGTTTATTGTGAAATGCTTCATTTGGATTTGTTGTCAGTGGAATCCCCCAAAGGACTGCAGGTCTCACTTTTCCATTAAAAATCATGCATCTCGATGATAATCAAAAAGATCATGTGAGGACATCTGGCACATTCAAAGCTTAGCACACAATTCACAAAATTAAAAATTAAAGGAATGACTGTAATGAATGAATGTCATCATGAGGAACACTGATCATCATTAAGTTATTAGAAAATTTGATCTGAGGCTGTACGTCCACACTCTCACACCCTGCTCTGTTTGTCTTGTCTGCCATTCTCCTCTGCTCTGCTCTAATCTGCTCTCTTCCTGTTTCTCACCTTGGTAGTGAGGATACAGATGCAGTCCATCCTCACCAGTCCGACTGGCAAACTTTCACCAAAACATCTCCCAGCTGCAACTTTCCCGTTCCACCACTCAGCCGCTTGTTGCTGCTGGTGACATCCTCCTGCCGTCTGTCCGTCTCTGCCTCCTCCTCCTCATCCTTCATCTCTCAATCTCTCTCTCCTCCCTTCCTCATGTCCTCTCCACCTGTCCTTTCATCAGAGCAGTCAGAGAGGGCTTCTCCGCTAAAATAGAGGCCGACTCGGAAACATGGCAGCTGTCCCAGTGCACCTCCGCCTGCCCTCTTGTTTTCCAGCTGCTGTCTTCATTTTATGGCAGCTGGTAGCCACATTTTGACCTCAAAAAGTGCATGGCTCAGAATATATATCCGCACACACTCAGCACACAAAAAAGCGGACAGGCAAACATGCAGAGACAGGCGCAGGAACGCACACACATGGATGCACAGGTAAACACTCACACAGACAGACGTGTATACACAGACATAAGCACACACAAATATATACTACACACACACACACACACACACACACACACACACACACACACCACTCTGCTGTTTTATCAGGTCAGTCTCTGTTTGGCAGGAGTGGGGGGATAGACTGAGTGAACAGTAACAGCGGTATAGCAATGACTGCTCTACTTTCAACTTTGACTGTGGGTATTGGCGAAGTTAAAGCTCCATATGCAGCCTGAAGCTTCACACAGAGATGGGATTTCATTCACTCAGGATATCGGGCTTTTTCTAGATACACAACTTCACCACAATTGATGTTGGATATGGAACCTTACAACATACTGTGCTACTCATACTATACCTATACTAAGACCAGCGGAGAAGAGAGAGATAGGAAAGTTTTGTGGGAAATGTCTCACACCCGATAAAACAAACACACACAAGATTTTACATTTGTTCCTGTTCCTGTCCTACTCTGCTTCTGTCCGGCTCCACCCTCCACTGGCCCTGTACTCATTGTTAGGTCTCTCCTGATGCTCACTGCTGCCAACAGAAAGCTGTCGGTCTGCACTGGGTCATGCATTTATTATTGCAGTGATCTTGTTTACTTAACATTTCAGAATAAATGGATAATGAGCAATGCAAATGCAAAAAAAAATGTGTTTCAAACTGGTCGCTTACCATTTGTAGCAAAATTCCATTTTTTGTCCAATTAAAATTGACAACTCAATATTGTAAATTTCAAAAGAAAAGAAAACTAAATAAACCAACTGTTGTTGAATTCATTAAATTAAAGCACATGAATGTACCCAGAGCTACCACCAATCCAAACACAACACGAGCAGCATTTAGCTGGGAGGTCAAACATTACCTGATGCACATACAGTACTGTACAGGCAAACAACTTCAGCGTAAAAATATCAGCACAATTTCCCGAGATGTGGACTGTCAGCAGCAGATCGAAGCAACAGTGTGTACAGTGTAAGCCTGTGGTCAAACAGCCCAAACCACACAAAACCATTCAATTTCCGTTTCAGCAAGATCAACAAGACAAAACCAGTTGCACGAGCCCACCTCTGGCTCGTTCTGCTGACTCTACTGGACAATAAAATGTTACTGAGCTGAACTGATTCCCCTTGTCATATTATGTAACACAATGTAAGCCATTTCAAACAGCCAGCCTGCATAAACGATCTGTCCATCTAATTCTGCTCTCTGCAGCCACTAGCAGCCTTTCAATACACTGGTTCAAGAGGAGACATGTTGTCACTAGTATGTTTGCCCTATCTAAACTATGTCCATGTAGGAGAAGTGATACGTTAGACATGAAACAACAAAAAACTTTAATTGGAAAACTCACTATCTTTATTGGTTAAGTTACATTAAGTTACATTAAAACTAAGAATCTCAGTCATAGCTCCATGAAATATTATCTTGTGTGAAAAAGATTCTTCTGTATTTGCATAAGCAGGGTGAACTGTTCTCCTAATTTCTTCATAAGCTGCATCCATAAATGACAAGACAGCATTACACCAAATGAGAAGCTGGGCACAGGCAGGGTGCAGAAACAAAACGTGGTGTAACACAGTGAAACAAAAACCTCTGGAGCTAAAACAAAACACCATTATCGAGAAAACCTAGCCAGTGATGGTTAGCAAGAAAAAACTATTTAAACCAACCCTGCTGCAGTTCTGACAAAAAATGTTTTGCTGATACGACATATTGATCTGTTGCGTGGATTTTTTTTCGATTCAAAGACAATCATGATAGCATCATAATCTTGCAAGCAATGTTTAGCCGATGTTGAAGCACCACAGGGTATCACGACAAATTTATCTGCTACCTGACAGATCCCAGCAAAATAAAATCTGAATTTACTGAGGCTATTAAGACCATGAAAACTACAAGGAAATCTCTGCCACCTGACCATATAAACATCAATAATGGGAGCCTTATAGAGTAGATCACCAAACATGACAAGCTCTCCTATGCACACGGAGATAATGGAGGCTATCTTTTTATCTAATAAGAGAAAACATAACCTCACATCACCCACCTTCAGACAGGAGAAAATATGTATTATACTCTGCTATTAACTGTGGAGAGATTTCCTGCAGGTTTCCTCAGGCACTAATAAAAAACAACCACAGATGTCTTACCTTGTTGGGGGTCAGTGGGCTTGCAGCTGGCCTGGGGCTGGCTGGACCATGGCTAGGGCTAGTGGAGGTGACTTTTGCTGGCCCGGGGCTGGTTGGACTAGGAACAGAAATCAAGGAGAGAGAGTGTCTAGAGGTGAACTCTGAAAGTGTCAGTTATTATTCTGTACTACCACACCTGACATATATTTTCATTATACAAAGCATGGAATTTGATAGCTAAGATTATTTTGTGTTTACATGAGTTTTCATTTAAAAATAATAAGTACTGCAGGTCAAGAAACATAAATATAAAATTAAATATGTACAATATGACTCTTATTTGCTTATTGCTTTAATGTTTGAGTCTGTTAAAATGTCAGATAACAGTTGTAAAGTCTGGTTTGCTAATGTATATGACATACCTCACATGAGGCCCTTTAGTCAAAGGCCCTGGAGGAACTGTGAGGCTGCGGCTGCTGAAGGTAAATTTCCCCTGGTTGGGGCTCGTTGGACTCATGCTAGGAGTGACTTTGCCTATGCCTTGGTCCTTGCTGGTCGCAAGAGCTGTAGAGATTATGGTGGCGTCTGTGACTCTGTTGAGACCCGGGCTGGTGCTAGGAGTGGTGCTGGTGGAGGTAAGTTTGTCTGGAGTGGCTGGAGACACAAGGCCTTGGATGGTGCTGGAGACGAGGGCTGAGACTGTCACCAGGCTGAGGTCTGGAGAGACAGAACAGCTCTGTGGATTGGAGTAGGTGGTGGATCTTTCAGAAGAAACATCAGAGTTGGTGGCAGTAAGATATGGCTTTGTTCCATTCAGTGATACTCCAGGAGGTGTTTTTATGGAGCCAGTGGGGGTTTCTACACCATTCCCTGTGACTCCGGGGGATGTGGCAGCAGAAGGAGAAGAGGGCTTAGGACTCTCTGATGCCAATGATTTGGAGGCTCCAGTCTGGACGGGAGGGAGAGGAGCACGGTACTTGACCCTGGCTGACTGTGACTGAGGTGTAATGGACTGTGCTGTTGGGGAAGACGGATTCCTTGCGGGTGTTCCGGATGGGATTGGAGGGGCAGGGGACTTGATTGACTTGCGTTTGGGGGCCAGGGGTTTTGGCTCGGATGATCCTCCAGAAGCTTGTGGGCTCAGGGGACCAGAGGAAGGCTGCTGCTGAGCTGAGAGCTCTGCTGGTAGGTTACAGGAGGCAGGGAGGTTCCCTGGACCGTCTGTCTGGTCCACAGAGCACTTGCTGTCTGCAAGGATGGTAAACTCATAGTACTCCTGAATGTCTGGAAGGAGAAGAGCAGAGATTAGAGCCATCATGAATGATTGAAGGGTTAAGTGGATTAGTAAATGAGGTTATGACACATTGAAAGGAGAAATTATTGTATGTATGACTATATAAAAGAAAAACTAACTTATTACAAAACAAAAACAATGAATGAATTAAATATCAGGACACTGAGGTAATGTTTTCTCTAAAAGGACAAAGAGAAGTAGAGCTGAAACAATGAGTTGATTAGTCACTCAACAGAAAATTAAGTTGATAATCAATTAATCTTTCCAGACATTTATCAATCAAAAAATTCTCCAGACAGATGATTTGCTGCTTTTTTGATTTATATCATTGTAAACTTTTTTACAATGAAAATGTCACTTTGGGCTCTGAGAAACTGTGAGGGACATTTCTCACTAGTTGTCACATTTTGTAAACTGAACAAGTGATCAATAAAGCAGTTAATGGGAAATATTATATGCAGATGTATTTATGATGAAAATAATCATCGGTTGCAGCCCTATAAAGTAGAAAACCTTGATCTCTACTGTATATTGTACATTGCATTCAGACGCAAACGGATTGAAGGTTTCACAAAAAAGTGTCAGTTTTCTTTACTTCTGAGATAGCAAGTTACATTGGTGGAGAAACCAAAGCAAATACAGCTAATACACTGTTGACCTCTAGTGGCAGCACAAGGATACTGCCACCATCGTTATATAGAAAATAGAAAATATAGAGTAGCTCCTGAGGTGTTCAGGGTTTCCCACTTGAAAGAGGAAAAGTTAATTCCACTGTCATTTCCCTTTTCAGAAGTAATACACTGACAGAGCGTATCAAAGTGACTGTTATGATTAGAGCTTTCACTTCACCCTCTGTGCATACAGAACTGACAGGCAGTTCTACACTAAGTCATACACGTGGTTGCGAGCTCAGGCTGCTAACTCAGAGAAGTTTGGTGGTCATAAAAGAGATGATGAAGAGGAAGGAAAAATAAGTACAGTATGTGGGAAGAGAGCAGGGAATATACAGTCAGTTGGAAAAGGATGCGTAAAAAAAGAAAGGAGAATAGTGAAGTGTACACAGGGAATTTAACAGCACAATATTTAAAAGTACCATAAAACAGGCATCAAGGATAGAAATTACACAGTACAGTAACATCCATGGACGTAGAGTATATTTAAACATATCACATGAAAGATGAAGTTAAATGTCCTCAACACAACAGAGGTCAAGGATCAATAATAACAAAAAAAGAAAGACAGCGGTGCTTCAAGATACAACTTTAACACCAGAGACAGCTCCATTAAAAGGTCAAAGTCACAAACAGGAACTCAGTCTCATGTTTAGTGAACAGAGAGAAAAAAACAGAGAAAGGTGTGTTAAGGTAAGACCTAAAGGTGTGGGCGTGGCACAAAGCAGGTGGGAGCAGGGACTAAGAACCAGTTTGTCGTCATGCACATAACCATACAGACACCCATGTGCCCAGTGTTTTCCAGTTACAGTTCACCACAAGCAGAACTAACCAGTTAGACACAGACTGTTAACTCTTGGGAGGAATCTGCACTTGCTACACATTCTCTAAATTTGTGGGTACTTTCTACAAAGGGCCATGTGTTTTCTGTGGCAGGCCACATCACGCCTACATCTGTGTGTTCTGATGTCCATTTTCTGGTGAAGAGTCATGTGATAGCTCAACATCTTGTAGACACCATGAAAACCAGTGCTACCACTTACAGAAAGCAAACAGTGCTCCTCTTCCCCTTTGATCAGTCCGGCCTACTGTCTTATAGCCAAACCTTTTTATCTTCATTTGGACAAAAGCACACACAAGTTTCTGTCGTCAAGCCTTCATATACAGTCCCAAACACATAGTGTCCTTCCTGACTGACACACTGCACTCCTCCATCAATGTTTGGGACATCATCACAAAACGCAAGGCAAACAAACCAGGCTGCAGCGTAGCAACACTGAGTTTATGAACTTGTTGTGAAGACCAGCACAAGAACCATCTAAAGGGTCAGTTCACCCAAATTACAAAAAACAGTGGCATCTAGCCATACAGACAGTTTCTGTTGTATTTGCCAAGGTTTCAAGATAATGTAATCCAACATTACATTTGATAAACTAAAACCTTTTTCCATGAAAAATGGAAACCTCTGTACAAGATGGAAAAATCTGTTTTTTTTATGATTTGGGTGAAGTAATCCTTTAAACTAACATAGCTACGCTGATTTAAATACCTTGATCTCTGACAATATACTGTAAATGTAGCCTAGGGCAGGAAATATGCAATACATGCTCCTACATAAAAGCTAAACCAAGGCTTCAAAATCAGCACGTTGTAATGTTAGGTATAAATGGATGTATAGAAGAACAGTGGCTGGCTGAGTATATGAACAAACAAATAGATATCCTTACCAAGCAGAGCGCTAAAGAGCTGACTTTGGAAGACATTGATGACTCTGTCCAGAGACTGCTGCAGCTGGTGGTCTTCCTCCACAAGGCCCTGTTTGGTCCGGCTCTGGTTCTGCTGTCTCTGGTCAAGTTTGGTCCGGTACTGCTGGAGAAGCTCCAGGGCTCGCTGAGCATCTAAATACAAAATAAAAATTGTAAATAACAACAGCCCTTTATCCCCATAACTAATGACAGAAAGGGAAAAACAAAACTCTCCAGGCACTCTTAAGTAGAGCAAAGAGATTAGGTACACTAAAAGCCTCTACTTAATTGAGGATTACTATGGTTAAAAACTCTGACTGGTTCAGACCTCACAGGGTCTTCATCAGGGTAAAGTTAATAAAAGACACCTGGCTTCATATTTTGAGTGTGGACACAGGTGTTAGTCTGTCAGTAGGCTTTAATTATAAGGGACACGATAGATACAGTTTGAAGATTTAGCCTATTTATGGCACATTACTGCATTCTGTAAAATGGTAACTACTATTAAGTTTTATTACCATGGCTGGATGCAGCTCTCATGCAGAAGGGCATGTGGGCAGTAGAGTTTGTGGTGTAAAGAAAAGCTACAGGCTGCATTCCAGGCTCCATGGCAATCTGAACAGCTGCTTAAACCGGAAGCACTGACAAATCAACATCAAACTCAGACAAAGTGTCAGGCTTCAGCCTTTACACGCCACAATCTTGCAGTGAGAGATGTCAAGCCAAACGGCATTCAAAATAATTCCTGTTTATTAATCATTTACGTATCTGTAGCCCAATATATCAAGCAGAACATGTTTTCAGATGTTAATCAGTTGCACATTCACACACGTTAATACAGCATGCAATTAACATTAGGCAGTCAGAAAATCTTGAGCTGAATTCTCTCTATGCGTTTTAGTGCGTACCAGCTAACAGACTAACCAGTTAAAGCGGATTAAAAATAAAATGAAAAGCTGCTTGGTGGATAACGTGTGTGCCGAATTTACCACAATGAGTGAATAATTAGTAAAAGCTCTTCAAATATATTATATACGTTACATGCGTACACTAATAAACAATTTAGCGTTAATTTACGGGTGTTTTATAGAAGTTTCGTGCTCTTGCACTGACGTTAACTCACGCTGGGAGAAGAGCGATTCAACATCAACGCAACCTTTTAGAGTGGTTAAAACTGCTGTATTCGATATCGTTTCTTTAACAAAAAAAACAGAGATGGAAATAAAGACACAGTATTATCACACAAAAAAAACAACAAACATTTGATTTACCTTTCTGTCGCACAGGCATGGTGAGCCACACAGTCCTCCTCCCCGGGGCTGTGACAGTTTATCTGTTATTACAGATGTGTGCGTGCCTGTCCCGCGACAGCCTGCCTCCAAACTGGGACACCAAACTGACACCACAGCAGTCTACACCAACCTGTCCTTTCATCGAAAGAAGAAAAAAAACTTTATCAAGTGTTTGAAAGTCGGAGAAACCCGCGGCGGAGAAAAAGAGGAAACTGTCAACCGCGTGGACTTAGTACCCGGAGATGTCGCTTGTTTTTTCTCTCTCCGTCTCTTTCACTTTAGCTCTCCCGCTGTCTCGCTTTGGTAAAACTAGTTCTCCAGTTCTTCATTCAGGTGACTTGACTCAAAACGCTGTCCAACCGGTTCTTAGGCGGTCCCGTGGGATGAACACACACCTAGAAGTACCTAAAAGACACACACACACACACACACATTCATGCACTCACCTCAAAACACCATTAAAACAGAAAAGCTCTTCATAAGAAGCTTGTGTATGTTGGTGGTGTTGTCATGGTAAACAGATATTGTGTGGTCTATCCCAGGGCCTGGATCTACCTACATCTAATCCACTCTCTCTGAGTATAGATTTGGGTTCACAGATACTGATTAGACTCGCAGAGGTAGATCTTAGTATCTAACCTCTCCTCTACTGCTCCCACTGTCTTAGGCTGTTCCTGCTAAATGATAGCTGCCATTCATTTGTTGACTAAATTGGATATTTAACTGCACAGATATGAAACAAAAACGTCTGGTCAAATCTAACTGCAAAAAGGGATTTGCACTATAGGGCTGATGTACATTATGGTGCCCACATCATGCGCACACACAAAACACTAACACAATCTAAAAAGCAAGGTGTATGTATGAGGGATCCAACTGAAATGTCACAGGTGTAATCCCACCGGCTGTCCAGGCAAGCCCATCCCTGTGTGAGTTTGATGGTATTGTCATGGTAAACAGTTTTATTGTGTTGAGTAGATTAAAGCTTCTCTATCCCGGGCTTGTCCCTGTCTCTCAGCCTAGATCCACGTCAACTACCAGGGCCTCGTTTACCCAAAACAACACCAAATAAAGGAGTGTACATTCACCTTACCTTTTATACAAAATGAAAAGGAAACCAAAAAGTCCCCAGTAAGTTTATGAGTATCTCTATCAGACCTTTTTGGTTAAACAAGTGGCACAGCAGAAAATCAAGTCCATACCAAATCTGTTGGCATTTAATGCATTAAAGATTGGTTAGGCAGGTTTTATTTTAATATTTTGTAAATTTATGTACAATAGTTGGTACTGCCAATGCCACTGTAAGTTAACACTCACTTACACTTTGAAGCCATGGGAAGGTGCTCACAGCACAAGAGGTAACACAAGCTAACGGTAAGCTCATTTTATCTCCCCAAACCAGAAACTTAGTGAGTGACAAACATTTAGGAAGCCAAAGAGAAAGTTGGTGGACCAAATTACGATTAATATGCCAGTAAATACTAGACTTTCAGAAAAGAAAGAGGACGCAAATTAGTCAAAACAAATCAATAAGCTAAATGGTAATTTGCTGCAACTTTGTTTTGGAGTCTTCCTGCCATTTAGTGGTCTAAAAAACACTTAATGTCACTTCATGTGGAAACATTACATTTAACCTGGAATCTACTTCCTTAAGTTTGCAGTAACGTTGGCGTCTCTTTGCTAACACTTTAGCCTACATCCACATGTTTTGGTGATAGAAGTCAAACAGCATGATCTCAAACATGATAAAGCTTGATAAAATAAGTAATATTTCATATGTTAATAAGATGGGAGATTGGGGAAGTTAACTTTTTAAACACAAAATCTGACAATATTGTGTTCTTGTGTTTCCAAAATATGCGTGTTGTTTGTTATGTTGCTGCCATTTCACACTCAAATTAGTTTATAAGCTGAGCTGAGCTACATTATTGCTAATATTTAACTCATAAAATGTAGATGAGACCACATAAAAAAACATATTAGTGAATGAGTGGCTAATAAAGGCTTGGCTAATGTTTTGTTTGCCTACAATCTCTCTACAGCAGTGTTTAGCTAATGTGAGCTAACTGTCTGATGGGGGTTAACAGTTTTATAAGGATAACTGACCTCTTAGATGGTGTGTGCAGTTAGTGTAAATAGCTCAATAAATAGATAACTGCTACTTAAACTGCAATGTCTCATTTTATATCTATATAATACAGGTTAAAGGTACACAAAATACTGTGTGTAGGACCTATCTGTGCACTGGACGGACAGAGAGGAAATTGGCATTGATCTTCTCTTCATACTCTGGAAAAGACAGCAAACAAGTTGATTTACCTAGTTGCGGGAGTGTACCTTTTATATTCTTTAAGTCACCAGTCTTTCTGACATTGTTGATAGCAATCATATCCTTGACAGCGGAGATGCTAGCGGTTTCAGAGTAAAAAGACAGAAAGGCAAAATTAGAAATGCAAAGTAGATGCAGGACACACGTTAGTCCTGCATGATGGAAACAATGTACTGCATGTCTGTCTGTAGACGGTGGAGAGACTGTAGGGAGACTTCATCTGCATACACACACACACACATACCACACACACATACCACGCGGGCAGCAGCCGAATGCAGGTCATGGACAGTCTCTGGTGTTGTTATTGATCAGGTCACAAGAGATTATTGACGGCTTTGGTGGGTGGACAAAAACTCTCGCTCTGTATCTCTTACACACACAAACACTCACACACACTAACGCCAGCATAATATATGAGTTAGCGTGGGGAGAAATATATGCATGATTGTGTAAGTGGGTTGGTCAGTCAGCACACAGAAGTATCATTTTGTCCAAACCAGTGTGTAAAAGAGAGAGTAAAGAGGAAAGGGAACAAAAGGGCAATCATTCTGCTTTCGTCAATGAGTGTGTTAGTGTGTGTGCGTGTGTGTGTACCATTACCCTCTATTGTTAATTGTCGGCCTGTACCACAGTAGGCCACAGTTGTTCTACAGAGGGCACTGATGCCAGGAGAACAGTGGGGAATGGTACAAGACAGACATAGGGAAGAAAGTTTGGCTAATGATACCTATCTTATTATAATCCAGACGTGCATCGTATTATACAGCATACCACAATGTAGTGGTAGCCTATATAATAATGTGGTTAGTGAGCGGTTAGCAGTGGCAAAAGAAGTACTCTAATCTGTTACGTGAGTAAAAGTAGCAATACCGCAGACGTATAAAGTAGCATAAAATGAACTAATCATTTAATTTCCTTGTCATTAATGGATAATAAGGTCGTAAATAAATCAAAGGCTGAGTACATTAAGTGTCAACAAGTTCAGAGGTCACAGAAGTCAGGTTGGTAGAGAGCAGTAAGCATACATTTTTTCTTCAGTTGCATGTCCTGTGTGCAAAATCCAGTAGGATCTTCATACATAATACTTACCACAACGGACCAAACTTTTTCTTCGAGATTCTGAAAAACTACAAACACTGACATGATTTTCTACCTTGATGAGAAACGCTGTTTGTGAGGCAGCTGGACAAACTCAGCTGTCGTCCTTTGATCCACAGCTCCGATAAGTGTCAAAAATAGATGAGATGGACGGATAGAGAGGGATGAAGAAGAGTCAGGCTGTTAGACTAATGGACAGAGAGACAAAGGAGCATCTGCTGGGATGATGAGAGTACTGAGTTTAATCCATGGAGAAGCTGAGGAAATTGAAATCTACCACAGACCTGCTGAAGCGACCTTCATCACTCTCTCCTCTTTCCTTTCTTTATCCCTCGCTTCCTTTCTTTACCTCATCTCATTTTCTCTACCTCCTTTCTTTATCCATCCTACTTCTCTCCATCACTTCATCCCTTTCTCTTTCATTAATCATTTTTCTTTCTCCTTGTTCCTTTCCTTCCCCCCTTTCTCTTCCTTTCTGCCTTTTTTCTTCCTCCCTTCACTCCATCTGACCTTCCTTCACTGCTCTCTTTCCTCTCTCCATTCCTTTATTTTGGCCCCTTACTTGCCTGCATTTCTTTATTTGCATCATTTCTTTCTTCATCCCCTCATATGTCCTTACACCCCTCCTCAGCACTTCATTCCTTCATAACTTTTTTCATCACCTAATTCCGCCCATCCCCTTCTTCTTTTGTCTCATTCCCCTTTTTGTCCTTACATCATTCTCTCTTTCTGCAGCAATAAAGACGCATAGAGGACCAGAAAGAGAGATATCCCTCTCTTCTGCCCTCCTAAAGACAGAGCTCTGTGCACCGGGAGGAACCCAGATTACCAATAGTGACATTTTTATTATTTGTACAATAGAGACTTTAGTACATTATTCAAAACACTTCTTATATACTGAAAAAATGGTACGTCCCAAAGCCCAAAATGGCTCCAGTATAATCGCTGCACAGCATTTTTTCAATTTTATACATATATTATTTTTTGTAAAAACTGTATCTTAAATAGTATGTACAGATAGCGTCTGCAAAATGCATTCTAAACACATGATATATATTATATATACTTCTGCAATTACATTTCTCCGCATTAATACTCAAACTTAAAACTGGAAGGATTTCAACTTGCATGTGCAAATAAATAAAGAAATAAATAGTTCTGTTAAATCGTCACAAAATTTGTCCAACTTATAACTCGACAGCGGTTCTCTCTTCGGAGGTCAAAGTACTTTTTGTCACACAACAGAAGAAGCAGCATTCAAGTTGGGTAGGTGTAGGTACTGCAGAAAGCATGAGTACATTCACAATCAATATGAGTCATTTTAAATTGGATTTCATTCACAGCTATGTACAGTGACACCATCCTCAGCATTTGTTCAGCTCTTATGGAGTTTAAACACATAGAAAATGACTGTTTTTATAGTCATATACATATATATATAATATATATTTGTATAACACAAATTCACAATTACAGTAGAAATACATTTTATACAGTTTTGGATAGTACATGTGTAGGTCTCCAAGTCATACTGTGCGTACTTCCATCCATAACTTTGTTATAAGTGTCATTATTATAAAATATCACAATTTTTGAGCAAAGCTAAGGTATATCAATATATTTAGAAAGAATTACCTGAAACATGTAGTAAAAAATAATTATATTATCAAACCTTTTTCTCTGTTCTCATCACAATATCTTTGATATTTCAAACTCTAAATAGGGTGGGGTGGGTACCTGTGGTTAAGATCTCTCAACCATAAGACTAAACTGTGCCATTTTGTGTCCCTTATATTGAATTAACTAAATTCTAACGCTTATTAAGAGGGTTGACACAAAATGGGCACAAGATGACACTGTCAAGTCAAGTAAAAGCAAAGGACAGTGAAGAATGTTGTTTTGCTCTGGATGAAACATCAGATGTTATACAGAACAGAACAAAACTCCCTGTCATGAAACGTCTTCAAGACACGTGTTGCATTTACAGACAGAAAATGAACCTCTTCACTCTTTTTCTGTGGTTTCTTCTGTCATGTCAATATAATTTCTGAAACACGACCAAGGTCAGATTTTGTAAGACCAAACTGACATGGCTCCAGAAACCTCTCAAATAATCTCAGTTTCTACATTACTTTGTTTCCCTGCTCTTCTAAAGGTCATATTCCAAACACTACCTGACCCTATCCACAATTTATTTTTGATATTCACCAACAAATTTGGCAAATCTAAATTTCCATGTACACCTAGGGTCAATTAGCATCTCCCCAGGTTACAAAGGTTACACTGAAATGTCAAGTGTAGCCAAAAGTCTTTGTGACACAGGTCAGATCTTTCCCTGATTGTCTAAAAAGGGAAAATCTGATTCACTACAGATTTACCCATTAAGACAGTAACACTGTGTGTTATACCTTACTGAATCTTGTAGGGACATTCTCTTTTGTCTTGTTGCTTTCCACAGGGAGGACAGAGGGCAGGACACTTCAGCAGAGTGGAGGCTTGCCAAATGTTAAAAACCAGTTCCCCTACACGCTGCTGCTCCCACTGTGTGCAGATCAGATCTGGGCCACAAAGAGGTAAAGCTCTGATGTTTTGGGCCTGTATGAAATACAACCAGGGAGGGGCAGAGGGTCCACATGGCACCAATTATAGAACATCAGTCTCACTGATACTCAGTGGTATAATACATCTAGAGTCTTCTGCAGAGTAGAGAACTCTAGACACGAACAGAAAATGGCTGGCTGACAGCGACCAATGATATGAAAGCATGCTGTGACTTTATCATACAACTCAAACAGCTAAAGAGGGATCTAACATTGCTGTAACAATACTAGAAAACAGGACCTCAAAATATGGCACAGATATTATGAATAATGTTACAGTGTGTGTGTGTGAGAGATAGCAGTTAAATTCTAAAAATCAGGCTAGAATATAGACAGGGCTTCATTATGCAATATGCATGTGTGTGTTGTGTATGGGGGCACATACGTCTACTGTATATGTGTTTGCCTGTGAGTTCATGTGCATGGCAGTATATGTAAACATTGCTCGATAGATGGCACTGCAGGACAAGTTAGGCTCTGCTGAAAATCTCAATGGGCCGAGCCTCAGAAATATTGCTTTAGCTCTTTTCAGCACAGCTGTGCAAGCAACAGTTTTTAAAAACAAAAAAACAAAATAAGTAGCAGTGATGAACTATGAACAGTGTTTCCTTTACAGAAAAAAAAAGAGAAAAATCAGTGGTATACTTTAGAAAATCGTCCATTTGGAGAAATAATCCCTGTATGTTCATAGGAGAGAATTCAGAATGTGGTTTATCAACAATATTTATATTAATCATAAACTTTTAGAGCTGTCTGTCCAGGCCTTGTACACAAGGCAGAAAGTCTTAAGTTTTCAATTTCTGTACACTGGAGGCAAAAATACCTGCAGAACAGAAGACAGCAGAAAAGGATAAAGCACAAGACAGCGAAAGAAAGAGGAGAACAGAACAGAAAATAAAAGACAAAAGAAGAGAAACAGAATAGAAGATAATAGAAAAGAGAAGAGAACAATGAAGAACGTGGAGAGTGAATCATGTGCTACACCAAACAAATTATTAAAAATCTACCATGGACAGCAAAATAAAAGGCAGTGGAGAAAAGCAAAAAACAACCCAGAACTCTAACTACGCAACAAAAACAAACTATTCAGACTGACCGATCAGATGACTGCCTAATTAACAAACCAACCACAAAATCCAAACTGCAGCAGCCCTGTAGGAACTCAAAGCATAGAGTCCTCTTGTGGTCCGTCCAGTCGTCGATCAGGTCCCTGACCGCCGCTAGACAGAAGAGCCGATATGTTTCCTATGGTACATTTGGCACTAGTATTTGCCTTTGGTCCAGCAATAGGCAAATAAATGTCTGTGTATTCCCCTAAAAAGGTAAAAAAGGCGGCTCATTTTTCAGTTCCACAAGCCTCCAGCGGAGGGCAGGTGGGGTGGTGTGGGATGGTGATGAGCAGAGTAGAGAAGCGTTGTTGTGTTTGTTTGTTTGTTTGTTATAAAACTATTTTTTAGCGCGTGCTGCTGTCTCTCAGAACCACCAAGTCCACCGTCCGCTGGAAACTCTTCAGCAGAGAGACGGCTGTCTCGTGCTCCATGTGTAAAAAACTATGTCCGTTAGCCTGCAAGGCAAACACGCAGCACAGTCAACAGCATGTGTGTGTGCATGGATGTATAGAGGTATGTGTGCTGCAGTATTTCCATGCATATGTCTATGTGTGTGTGTGTGTGTGTGTGTTAGAGTGTGTTTGTGGAAGGATGGAGGGTCACTGCCATCATTATCTCAGTAACACATCACTGTTGGGGAAAAGAGAGAGAAGAGGAGGAGCTACACAGTCATGCTGTAGAGAGAGAAGGGGTAAAGACAAAAAAGGGCTTTTAGATGAGTTCATCCAGCTAAACTGTACATCTGTGGAGAGAAGATGAAGGGGGAGGAGAGAGGGGAGGAAAAATGAAAGGAATGAGAGATGTGGGGAGGGGGTAAATCTATCATGGCAGTACAATCCTCACGGTTCCTTTTGGGCTTACTTAGCACTACTTTGAAATAATAGCTACAGTAAATATATAAATAAAGTAAATATTTCTAAATAATTTCTGTTCAGAGTAACAGCTATTTTTGCCCCTAGAAAAGTATCCCTGCAAGGTGTAATAATACATCATTTCAAAATCAGAATGTACTCTTATCTTTTCACAACTTATATTTAAGAGAAACAATCTAGTCATCTGAAAAATAATGTACTGTAATTCAGCCTTTCACCAAACTGCAGTATTCAGTTACTTTCAGAATGTTTAGGCCCATGTCTTATCCAAGGTTACTGTATATAAAGAACAATTTATGCAGTGAGATAATGTAGAAGCAGATTGTGGCAAGCATACTTAGCAGCATAAAGAACAACTTTATTGTGAGACCAGGGCATTTTGGCTTGTACGTGTCATCATAGTCATAAAAATCAATATGTAAATGCCCCATTGGCTGTGTATGTATATGATTAGTTATTTTAATTTTGCAATGTCTTTTTATTTCATGCTCATTCTATTTAAATGTACTTTGTAATGTGGTTAATGATGACCCTGATGACGAGTACAAGCAGAAAGATCTTTGGTCTCACAATTAAGTTGTGCCAGAAATCACTACTCTGCTTCAGTCAAAGAGGTAGCCATGATACGAGTGAATTCTGCTCAAACTAGTTGATTTTTTTGTTGACTTGACTTTTTGTGTTGCCACTGCAGTCCCACAGTAGTTACAACCAACACTGTATGATTACGTAGCTTCTAAGTAAAGTTAGTTCAGTTGTTTCTTAACTTCATGAGGTTTTCAAGTTGTCAGTACCATGGTAATGGTGTTAATAACAGTAGAAACGACATACTGTTTTAGACTACTTAAGTCCCCCTGTGATCTTTGGCTCAAGAGTTTTTGGGCGTCACTGGTTAATGA
The DNA here is from genome assembly GCA_005408345.1 of Macquaria australasica. NCBI lineage: Eukaryota > Metazoa > Chordata > Actinopteri > Centrarchiformes > Percichthyidae > Macquaria > Macquaria australasica. Next base: position 600,027 of record SEMN01000201.1, on the reverse strand, counting down.
TGAATGAGAGAGAGGGTGGGGGGGGTTCATGCCTGATTTCTGGACCAACAGGTACACACACAGAGGCAGAATGTACAGGCAGGAAAATGCTGAAGTCCGATATAGACACCCAGTAAGATAACACCAGTGGGTGAGTTAATTTATGATCACTGATTCAGTCACGGCAGCTAATTAGTGTTTGTCCAGCTAACTGTAGCAGGTAAAGTGTACATGACTTCCTGTTTTTCCCTACCGAATGCTCTGCCTCGCTGTTTATACAATAAGGGGGGGAGGGGTTAGGGAGGGAGAGGGGGCAGGGCATGTGGCTGTTTCTGGCCCATTTGATGATGAGTGAGAGGATGTTACCTGTAGTATCTTGTCTCCGGGCTGCAGGGCGGAGGTGGCGGGCCCGTCATGCTGTACCCTAGTAACAAAGATACCCTATAAGTCAAAATGATACACCGTTAGGACAACACAGGGACACGATGGTTTAGAATCTTTGCCTTTCTCATTCTCATCTCAATATCCACCCCCCGCAAAAAAAATATCACATTTCTGCCAAAAATATACGGGAAGTTCACTAATGCATTCTCTTTGTTCTAAATTTTAGAGAGGCATGCACTTCATGATGATAGAATTTTAGTCATTTACTTGTTATTGGCATTTATCTTAAAATTTACAGAAGCTGAGTGATACATTCCTCCCAAAAAGACATAGACTATACATGTCAAAATGGAATATCATCTGTTTGTACAGATAAGACTTGGCATTGAATAGACATGAGGTTAGAAATATGGAGTCATGGGAGTGCCATAAAAAAGAATACATCTGTTAAAGAACAAGAAAACAAAAGTGGAAATATAAAGGTGAATAAATAAAACAATAAATAAATGTGGAAATATAAAGACAAGACAAATAACAAAATATATCAAATATATAATTATTTTAATTACTTAATATATATATATATATATATATATATATATATATATATAGGAATAGCAAAGCAAAAGCAATAGGGAAAAGAATAAGAAAAAATAAAATAAAGGGATAAAATAAATAAATGACATTATATAAAAATAAAAAAGTATATAAATAAATACAAAAATAAATGAACAAATAAATGTAAAAATAAATGAAATTGCTTATAATTATTCTTTTATATTTTGTTATTTGTCTTTATATTTCCAATTTTTTTTAAATTTACTTATTTATTCTTTTATTTATTCCTCTTCATATTTCCACAATTATTTTCATATTCTTTTTTTAGGGCACTCCTATGACTCCATATACAAAGAGAGAAAAATAGATATACAGTAAATATATATAGAATAGGGGAAGAAGAATAGGTGTGGGATGGGTACTGACTAGGGGAAAGAAGTAGGTAGCAGGGAGGGCAGAAGATATTTCATCCCCCATATTTTTCCTCAATAACCCAAGGCAGAGATTGTAAAAACACCAACATCTTTTCACTGAAAGCTGAAAGATGTTTTTGAACACAGAAAGTGTGGGACGATGCAGCTGTGTCAACTCAACATGGTTCAACAGGTTGTGCACGTGTTGAACACACAATAGTGAGCTTAACAGATAAAAGTGCCACAACTGACACCAGCTAACCAAAAACAATACGATGTAGTACTGACAGTGCAGTAGCACCTACATGCTACAGTCTATGAGTGGATACAAGAACAAACACATACATTGCACGTTAAAGAGGCGTACATGTTAGAGGTATTAGTTTAGTTACTATTCACAATAACACTGGCATTTATACAGTGAGCCTCATACATTAATACAATACAACTATTCTGATAATGTGGCTATGAAATGGTTTGATTTTGAATGCAAAGCTGAGCATATATGCAAATTAATGACAACATACTACAAACATTGACTACATTAATAGTTATTCAGATCTGAGCACTTTACTTCGTGTCCATTCACATCCTTCCAGGTACTGAAAAAGTAGACTTTAATATTTAATGACCTGTCCCTGTCAGGTCCCATATGGAGCTCACTGTACATTACAAATGTGTGTGTTAGCAGCTGTGAACTGTTAGTCACAACAATTAAACATTTACACACTTTAAAGCAGTTGCACACAAAGCTGCAGTGGCTTGCAAAAACCTTCCACCTTCAAAATGTCTGAGATTTTGAAAATGTAACTTGTTGAGTTTGACCACAAGCTTATAAACTGCTTTCTACACAAGTGAGGACACATAGAGTTACATAAAAAGGACAATTTTGAGGGTGAGATTTTTGCAGCTCAGTGATAACATATATACAGTTTTCTCTGAAAGATGACAGTTGATATGTTTGCTATCGTCAGCAGCTCAGTGTGCAAAGACAGCATTTTTAGCAACACCAGGAACAGAAAATTGGATTTTCAAACATTCATGACCCAGATCTGACTAAAAATCCATGTTCTGCTCCTTAAAACTCTTCATCTTCTGTTCTTAAACCGAGCCCATAAAGGTAATACATCAAAGCCCGGGGATCCCACTCCTGTCAATACAGGAACTGAGTCACCGTCTCCACTCACTGAATCCTAATTAACCAGAAGTGAAACTGACCCAGTGGCTTTGAGTGCCACAGCTAGTCTTTTAAGTCAAACTTAGAAAATCACTGTCATGTCTTTTTTTTTTTAGAGACCTCATAATGACTTCTGGCAGGTTTTACAAAGGATTTTAAAACATTAAGAAATCACTGGGGGATCTAAACTTTGAAACAACTTGTCGGATTCAATGTGATAAGGAAACTCTGCTCTGATAAGTATGTTTTGTAAATCTTCAATCAGTCTGAAGTAGTTCCTGGAAGATCATTCTGTTTCTATGCAAGAAACACTTGCAAATAGAGTAGATCTTAAACAGAGGATGATCAGGCCAAAATTCATTGTTGTTTCAAGTAAAAAAGAATGTTATGAAAAAGGATATTGTTAGATGCATTTACATATGATGTAAAACTAAAAGATTCTGTCAAGTTTAAGATTATAGTTTGTGTCAACAACACACAAAATGCACTTTTTGTAGTGTATATAACAGTCTTTCAAATTCCCCCCAAATTTTTTAAACCAATGTGAAGATGATACTGCTCCAACAGGTATAATAATAATCTTTACATAGCACTTTTTAAAAACAATTTTTGAGGGGTTAATTAACCTGATTAATCTGGGCTACAAGTGTTCTTCTAGCCCGGAAAAATCAGAGGAACAGGCTGACCACAAGGGGGAGCCACAGTCCTGTGGGACAGCAGTGGTTGTAGTAGGCTCTAGGGATCAAAACCACAGATGTATAATTAATCAGTCAAGCTGTTTTGATACACAGTCCTTTTTAACTATTTAAACTCTGGCTCAATTTAGCCTTAGGTCTGCCATTCATTTACATTCAAAGAAAATTAAAACAATTGATGTAGTCCTAAACCTGGCAATGTCTGCTCTGACTAAAATAGTCACAAATGTATACGTAGAAAGGGCTGGACGAGCCAAAATGAGCTCTCGTAAGTAGGTCAGAAAAGATGATCAAACCAAAATCAAAGGCATCTGCATTTGTTTGAGCTAAAACTGCTGATGAATCAGCCCTGAGTTGACAACCACTGAAAAAAACAAAACATGAAAGCAACCTTCAACTGCTTCAAGCAAGATGCCTCACATGTATGGACAGAAGCAACAAGGGGACCAGAGTAAGAAAATGGGGAATAAAAGGAAATTTGGTGGTGACAGATAATGACTATTTTTTGTTTCATGATAACTGGCATATATCAACCATGGGACCCTGTGTGACCCTGTGGGGGCCACATGTGTGGGGTCTGAGTTGAGCAAAGCAGACATACAGTTCATATCACACCACAATTAAGACGTCTAAATGTGCATTTCACTTTGGAAACATCACTTTACATTTGAACCATGATTCAGTGAAGAAAAATCCAGATACGCTGACGTTAACTGGCATCACTGCAGATACCCAGAAGATCAGCAGATGACTGACAGTCACTGTCACTGTTTACCGTTCACTGAGATTTTAGAAAGCTAAGGTATGATAGTAAAGGTAAACATTTTACTTACTTAATGTGAAATATTGCAAAGTATTCTACAATATCCATTAATCTATATTAACATGGACATATAAAGTATATCTATGTCTACATCTATATCATATCTGATATATTTTATACTGTATGTATAATGTAATTCCATGAAAAATATATATTTAGCAGAATCACTGATCATCTGCATTGACTCCATTCGCTGCCTGTGTAACATGACATTAATAATGGACAACCTGCAGCCGGTGGAAGCTTTATGGATACAAGTAGAGATGGGAATGATTAAATAACTGTATGTGTCAGCAACTGAGTCACTACTTGTCTCTTTAAAACTTAAGTTAAATGATGAATTGACAGTTTCTATATTATCACTCCACACCCCCGACTTAAATTAATTCACCTTGTATCACATGGGCTGTACAGAGGCTGACTGTTTAAAGAACTCTTCTTGCAGGCTCTCTATTTATAGACCAGCTGTCTCGTCAGCTACGCAGTTACTCAACATCTGAACAACAGTCAGTAAAATCTGCCATACTTCCCATCCCTAGATCAAAGTGTTGAACATCTAAAATCACCCACAGAGTCCCAGAACTAACGCAGCCTTCCTAAAATAGCTGTCAGAGCTCCGTAAGGCAGCATCGCTCCTTTAGACTGACTACAGCAGCATGTTTCTAGGACAGACTGCCATGTGCGGGAGGCCTGGGGGATCTGCAACCCCAACAGGCTCCCAGTACAGGCACACACTGACAGAATCAGTCACACTCAGAAGTAGAAATGATAAAAGAGTTTGGCCTGTCTTGTAATAAGACATCTTGTATGCATGTGGGCACAAATCTATTTCTATACGCTGAAATAGTTTGTTGCTTTAACTTCATTTTCCAAGAGACCTAACACTGTTAAAACTGAACCAAACACACAGAAACACACTATTAAGTATATGTACCTGCACACTGTGTATATCAGGTGTCAGCATTGCTTCTTGTGCCATCACTCCTAATAACATTATTTGCCAAACTCAAATATCATTTCTCTGAAGTCTTCCACCCTGTTTGGTGATGCTAACAAGGAATATTTTAAGAGGTTAAGCTTAGTTTATCACAGCTCAGGCTTCTTTATCCCTTCAAATACATAAACTTCCAATAAAGTGGTATTTTCCAGCAGTCTGTAGTATACGATCACAGACTCAAAGAGACTTAAAGTTAACCAAGTCAGCTGCTGCCCCACAGACAGACATATGGACTGATAGACGAAACACTGCGGTAACGAGCAGCAGTTTCCATGGCAACTCTGAGGTAAAGCCGGGGAGGCTGTGATTGGCTGGCAGGCCGGGTCGGGTCGTACCATGTCGGAGGGTTTGAAGGGGTTCCCCTGGCCACTGATGCCACCAGAGATACTGAAACCAAGACCAGGGTTCTTCTCTATTCTCACACACAACTAGAGAGAAAAAGACAGACAGAAAAAAAGAAGAAGAAAGACAAGTGAAAGTGAAATACAACGATCATCACAATCTCTACACAAGCATAGAGTAGATAGACAACATGTACAACAGTGGATGAGTGCTTTCATGTGATGTGTGACACGTTTTGGCAGCTATATTGGAGGTCCTCAGTTCTCTGGCAACAACAATTGAGCCACAAATATCCTTGTCTGAGTTTTTCTACTTGGCATAATGAGAGCCATCTCATACTAGGAAGGGAAAAACAAAACCCCGCAGGAAGATTAGCTGATCTGGGTGGTGTGAATGACTTCATGTTCCTACCTAAACTGCTACAGTGATCTCCATCTGTGAAATAGCTCAGATTTAGAACTACGCCTCCATGGCTTTTTCTAGACCCGTTTCTTCACAAACCGTTGCTGTTAGGCGGCTAAAATTACACTCAGATGTCCCAGTTATTATAATATTTTGTGTCCTTTAGTTAACAGCTTGTTGGCCTTATGTGGAACCTTTCAAATCCAGTTAACCAACTTAACTTGCTGGTTCGTTTCCCGTCTACATCTCCGTATTATTTCACTTTTGCCATTTCTATTTCTTGTGTACATTAGTCTCAAATTGTTTTACTGTTTACATTTGTACTGTACTGTAATATTAGCAGCTTGTCAGTCATTTGCAAGTGCTTTGAGTTAAACCTGTTTGCAAATACATTTTGACTGATTACTTGATAAAACAACAGTGTATTTTTCAGGTTAGCTGTGCTGACTCTAAAGACAGCTAAAGTCAGTTTACTCTGTCACACTTACCTACATTTAGGAACAAATTTAGCTCATCAAACCATTCACCTTTACTTGTAGTGTAACTGAATGGACCTACATCCACAAAACTAATATCCTTTCTAACCTAGTTACTGTATATTTAGCCATCATTTGAGCGCAGCCCATTTTCAAACAGACCTCAAAGATATTGTGGGATGTGGCTGCTGAAGACAAATAGACAGATACCTGTTCCTGGAAACCATCTGTGCTCTTTTGGCCTTTAGTCTGCAACAGGCAGCGAGCGCTCTGAGGCCGTGGGTTGGTGTGGGTCATGACAGCCTGGTTGCTATGGACCATGCCCTGGTTGCCGTGGTACTGGGGGTTGGTGGCGGGCTGATGGGAGGAGTGGGAGGTATGGGGGTTGTACTGGGGCTGGTTCCCAGACGGGGACAGGGCCTTGGGCAGGCCGGTGCTGGGGTAAGCCTGTCCAGGAGCAGGAAGGCCTGGACAAAAAAAAAAAAAAAAAAGAAACTGGTAGCGTGAAATAAAATTCGTATGACTGATTAATGTGTAGGCTGTTGATTTGAGACACATGACTTACTAATGTACTATTACTGGGTAATTGCAGGTTTCAAATTGTAAACTGGGGGCAAATTTAATTGAACTTTTTATGCTACAGTACCTTGAACTGAATTTAAGACAAATAAAACAAAAAACAAACAGAATAAACAGGACACCAGGGAACGCTAATTGGCTAAGGAATGCTAATGGTAATCCCTGAGCTGTTTGTGTTTTGTGATTAAATCACTGTTTAATTGTCATGACAACAGAAACACAAAGATATATTGTGTCAGTGACAGTTTAATAAGCGTTTATACTACATTTGTTTCCGATTTCATGCTGTGATTAGATGTGACAGAATGACTGGATGACTGCTTGTAACTGCAATAATTCAATTTTCTACATTATAACTCAAAGTGGTACCATATCGTACTCCTTGTGCACATTTAAAGTTTCAACCCCAAAATAAATCTTTATGGGCTACAAATGAACCATTTTGAATTTATTACCATTTACCTTGAGGCATGGTGCCTTGGTACTGCCCTGGCCCCCCAGAGGGAACCACTGACAAGGGCATCCCTGGTTGGTATTGGCCCCCTTTGTTCATCATCCCGTCGTAGCCCTGCTGCCCGACCACACGATGAGGCGTAGTGGACGAGGAGGAGGAAGAGGAAGTGACGATCATGTGTGTGTTGTGTGACTGGTGGGAAGGGTTGTGGGGGTGGGCACTCTGTGGACAGAGGAGAGGCAGTTAGAGGTCACAGCATTAAAAAATCCACTCTGGAGGATGTTACTGTTTCACCATGTTGATAGTCAGTATAAAATAGGCTGGATAAAACACAGACGAAAAGGTTCACTGCTTAGACAACAGCTCTCACCTTTTTCATGAGGTTGTCAGGTGGGACGTCCCTCCTGCCAAGGGAGTAGGGAGCCCACTGGTTGCTCCCTGACACCCCCTCCTGGTCATTATCCAGCATGGCAGCCTGCTGAGAGGGAGTCTGAGAGAGGGACAGAGACAGAGAGACACAGAGAGACCATTACTGAAAATGAACATGACATTTAACTTTAGTCATTAATTCATATATCAACCTTTGCCTGCTTGAGTTTCAGAAAGGTTTATATGAATGTTATGTGAGATTCTGTTGTTTTAAGTATGGATACTGTAGGGCTTAGTACATAGCTTTCCCCTTCTAGGTGAAGTAACTTAACATGTGGTGCAGTGTTACCACCAGTCATATTCTGATGGCTGATGCAGCTGATAAATACTGCATCTGAACACAATTTATTTCCCCTTCATTTAAAGCCCCTTAGTACTTCTCTACAACATTAAATATTATTGAATAAATAAGCAACAATTAAAGCAAAAAATGTCTTTAGGTATTATTTATTAGTGGTATAACACTCAAAAACTCAGCAGTTTCATCAGGACTATGCAAGCGTGGTTTGATCAGATTTGATTGACAGTGATCAAACAACCCACCAGCTGTCATCAGATTCAAATTCAAATGTTGCCAAATCCTGATTGGCTCATGGAAGTATGTGACGTCCCCTTTTCCTAACTGGGCCCCGCCCACTTCAAACCAGCAAGAAGAGTCCAGAGAAAAGAAATACTGAAATCTCTTATGTGAAATAACCAAAAGTGTTCAAACTTTGGCAGAAAATTGTGTGTTCACGTAGCACACCATTACCCATAGTAAGAAGCTGTTGGAGAAAACAAGATTTCAGGGTCTTTAAAAGTGTTCCCAGCTCAAAACGGCGACTATTTTTTTTATTTGTATCAAGTGGCAGGTAGTAGAGAAATAAAAACCCTTTATAGTTAATAATAACAAGATAGCTGGCCCCATGGTAAGCCCTAAAATGGTTGAATGTGTTGTAGACCTGCAATGCCCAACAGCTCCATGTGTCAGACAACAAAGATCCGCCTGTAGATTGACATAATATAGTAAAGTGTTTAAGGATGGCGAAGACAAATGTCTGTTTGTTTAGCCGCTTCAATCTCTGTTGCTTTGGTAACCTTGACATGTGAAAAGTGTCTTATAGTTGGATCCAAACTCTCGAATTACCAATCCATCTCCAGAATGTGCTCATTGGCTGCTACACTTGACATTTTAAGTGGCTTTCAGTCATGTTGAGAAAGATTCATGGGATCTGAACGCCAGAACTAAGGCGTGTTATCATACCCAGTTCATCGATACTCACAGCTTGAGGTGGTAGACAAGGTAGTTATAAAAATCTAAATTATAATAGCAATAATGGCATACAGTTAAATAATAGCTCATGGTTGCTGTAGTTGGGTGAAGAGGCAGTGGCAGCTATTCTCTATAATTACCCATGTGTGCAGTAATAACAGCAGTACCAGGGGTTCATTGTTCTCAGAGGGATACTCACAGCGTTAGCAGACGGAGGAGGAGGTAGTGGCAGCCAGCGGCCAGCAGGGGGCTCATGCTTAGTGTTATTGTAAAGGTTAAAGTTCAAAGTGCTGCTGCGCCCCTGGCCGTGACCCCCGCCCTGACAGAGCATGCCCAGCGTGAGCGTGTTGTGCTTTAGGACACCACTCTGATTGGAGAAGACAACATCACATGACATGGGTGAATGTAGGGGGAGGGGGGCGGAGCCTGCACAGCGGGCCGCAGCGTTTTGACAACACACTGTGAGCTCCACAAACAAACAAACAAACAATAACACTGATAAAAACAACAACAACAACAACAGTGCAGAGTTGCTGAAAGCACAGAGAAATGTTAGCTAGTGATTGGTCAATAGACACAGAGAACATAGTGTCATACAAGCAACAACTGGTGGATCAATTAATTCCAACATTAGTAGGTTTTCAAATTAGTTATGTAGTAACATATGTGGATATTTAAACCAACAATAAGCCCAATCCCTAACTGAAAACTAACTGTAAGGACGTGTTAAACGTCTATGTGTTTCAATGCTTCATTATATCCCACAGCTCTGTCCAAATGTCAGTGTCAACTTTTGTTGTTTTTGTCTACATGAGTCGGATGTATTTTGCACCATGTGACAGGCTAGGAGGATCACATGACATGTGAATAAACCATTAATATTCTGCATGTTATTCAAAGCTTTTTTCACAACTGTGTGCTCCAGACCTCCTCCCTACTATGTCTGATTGTCCTGTCTGTTGAGGCACCGGTTCTGATTAAAGAATTAGTTTGACATTTGGAAAAATATGTTTATTCAGAGAGAGTGAGATGAGAAGACTGATAGCACTCTCATGTCTGTACGATAAACCTGAAGCTGGAGCCAGGAGACATAGAAACAGCTAGCCTGGCTCTGTCCAAAGGTAAAATAACACAATAATAAAATACCAGCACCTCTTAAGCTCTCTGATTTATACGTTATATCTTGTTTGTTTAATCTGTACAAAAACCTAAGTGTAAAAACGACAAGTTGTGCTTTTTACAGGGGTTATTTGCTGGAACTATTTCTTCATTGGGCCACTGACTGACCAGGAAGTAACTGTGCCCAACCAAGAAATACGGCTACAGCACATAACTGCCCATAAAACCACAAATCTATGTTTTTACACTTTGGTTTTTGTACAGATTAACCAAGTGAGTTAGTGAGCTTTAAAGGTGCTGGCGGGTGATTTTTTTTAAGACAGAGGCAGGCTTGCCGTTTTTTCCGTGTTGCTAGTATGCTAAGTTAAGCTAACGGCCTGCTGCCGTGTCTTAGCATGCAGACACGAGAGTGGTGTCGATCTTCTCATCTAACTTTCGGCAAGAAAGCGAATAAGAGTATTTCCCAAAAATGTTAAACTATTCATTTAAAGACACTGCTGTTCCCTAGATCACTGCAGATACATATGCTCTAATTACAGTGCCCTACAAAATATCCTTATCCTTAACACGTGATTGTACCGATTCTGAAGATCTTGCGGGTTCTTTTAAAACAAAAGAAAATATCAAACCCCAAAAAGTCAGTTTATTTCAAGAACTGACTCAGAATAAGGGCTGTATCTTAAATGAACAGCAGATCTTGCAACAAGCTGCATTAAAACCAATCTACTAGAATTATCTTGGTGACTTTTCACTTGTTTCAAAACAAGAAGATCAAATTACTTGCCATAATGCAGATTTAGTTGAATTCTATTTCAGGACATGTGATTTCTTCAGCACATATCCAGTAGTGAGTGTGCAGTAGGTCAGGCTGACAGAGCGACAGTGTGGATGGGACACACATGCAGCCGGACACATATCTGGTCGACCTTACAACACAGACTTACACAGATACAGACAGGGAGGGCTTCCGAATGCTGTGTGTGTGTGAGTTTGTGTGCATCTCCCTCTTCAGTGTGTCTGCATTGCACTGACGTACCCTGTCCAATCGTTTGGCCTCTATGTGCCTAAGTAGCTGTTGCCTCCAGTCGGCAGGCATCCTGGAGGTGATGTCTTCAGGTTTCTGTGGTATGACTGGTCTTACTTTGATGGTGTCATCAGTGGGTTTCTCAGGGCAGGTTGCCAGAGCATAGTCAGGGGGCATTTTCTCCAGCAGGGCAGCCATAGTGGGACGAGCTGACACTGGACGGGCCTGAGGACAATGGGTTAATATTTTATTAAGGCGATAAGAAATTAAGTTGGACTTGATAGTGATATAATTGTTTTATTTATAGCTGGGCTAATACTATGTATATGTGAAAGGGGTCGCTAGCAGTGACCAACCCCCAGAGAATTAGCACCAATTTTGCAGTTCCCTTCATCTCCACGGAGCGTTTCAGCATCTTTCCTGTGCCCTGCTCCTTCATGCTGAAAGGTCCCAGATGAGGTGTTTTGCGCATCTGATTAGTATGCTCCTGGACAACTCTCTGTGAGTATTTTTAGGAAGTCTGACTTGGGGCAAACCCAGAACATGCTGAAGGGAATATTTATGGGCTTGGGAATGCCTTGGGATCTGGGGGATATGGCTGAGGCAAAGGACGCCTGAGCTGCTCTGCTTAGTCTGCTGCTACAATGACCTGGACACAGGTAATTGGTGGAAAATGGATGGATAAAAATGCTTCCACTCAGTTATATACCTATACTGTAATGCCAAGTCTTCACACCTCAAGGACAAAGTAGTCAGTGCCTTCCAAAAACAAGCATTCCAAGTATCTTTCATTTTTAGCCAACTAAATCTACTAGGGAAAGGTTATGGAAAGGTGGTGGTCATGGTTTAAAGAAACCAAAGTTTACTGTTTTTAGGAGACAGGATGCAAAACCCCAGTCTCCAGTGTCAAAAAAAAGCTTTGTACCCCAATCCAGCTACCTTGGCGTTCCCTGTGACCTTTTATTGAGCTATAAGAACATTACTACTTGCCTTTCTGAACACAATATTGGGACATTTTTGGGACATTTTGAAGCTGTTTGAACAAATGACCAATGCTGCCACTTTTCTCAAGTGCAAAGTGTTTTTCTGTCCTTTTTACTTTCCTTTTTTCTCTCTCTCTTTATATTGTTATGTCTTTGTTATTGACTTTTGCGCCAGTATTACTGTACGAGTACATTCACACAGTGTGTGCAAAATGTAGATTAATATGGATTGTTGTAATGCTTACTTTCCTAATAGCTTGTTGATGAAACAAAAGAAATGTATGTATGAGATCTTCTTCCATTATTATGAAGAGAATAACAAATTGACCTCGCCAGACTACTAATCTATTAACTGAGAAACTAATCAGCAGATTAGTGAAAATAATTGTTAGTTGCAGCTCTAATTGTTTTAATTGTAACATGACTCACACTGCCAAGTTAAAACAAGTTTACATCAGCAGCTTGGGTGACACACAGACAGAAGTCTACCTGAGATGCTCCGTAGGTTTCAGTACTGTAGCTCCTGGCAGACAGGGGGCGGCGCTGAGTCAGGCTCTTGGTCGGATAACCAATCATGGGCTTCTTCTGTTCCTGGTAGGTGGGATAGTCGTCATCGTAGCGACCGTTTCTCTTGTTGTGCAGCATCTGGCTCTGGCTGTCGGCCATGTTGGTGAGAGCAGAGTGCTCCATGGGGCTGGAGTAGACCAGAGCCCGACCATAAAGAGGGGGGTCCGCCTGAGGAGAGGAGAGGTTCATCAAAAAAAGCACCCTAAAAACAACATCACATGTTATTCCAATGAATACAGCGGATACAGTGACATAACAGAGGGTAAACATATAATGTGGTCCGTATGACTATTAATATCACATGAATGAAATAAAGGTGCACACAAATTATCAATTAATCCAAAAAAGTCATTCACAAATTAAATGTTTCTGAAGGACTTTTGTGTCTTAATGAAACCACTAGTTTTCAGCCAACCATCAAGAACATGTTGTTTTTAAAAATGTTAATAAAAACTGTAAATGAAGCATATTTCAGTGAACTAGTGTCAGGTAATATTGGCTATATTTTATGCCGTCTAAAGGCAAAAGTGGAGACGTGGTATTGGAAATATTCTTGTGATTAGAGTCACGGCCCTACAACTATAACAGACCTCCACATTTATCCAAAAATGTATTTTGGGAGGATGTGGTGGATGTGGTGAATAGATATTTAACAGACAGCTTTATTACAGCGGTTTCTATATCATTATTCATTTGATTAACTCATTTTTGACAGTAGGACTAAAACACACAGCCCTGTGATTGACTGGCGACCAGTCCTGGGTATACCCCGCCTCTCGCCCAATGTCAGCTGGGATTGGCTCCAGCCCCCCGCAACCCTCTGAGGATAAAGCGGTATAGAAAATGGATGGATGGATGGACTAAAACACACACATGCAGCAGATCTCCTACCTGCTGTCTGTACTGAGCTTCCTGCAGCGCCTCCTGCTGGGCTTCATGGACTCTGCGGAACAAAGCGAGCTCTGTGGAGCTCACCAATGAATCTGCTCTCCTCAAAAACCCTGGCCTGGAACGCTGTGTTGGGATTGGATGCTGCTGCTGGCTGGGTGGACCATCCTGGTTGATTGGCGACTGGGGGAAAGAAAACATCTCCAGCGGTGGATATGCGCGATACCGGGGGCTCACCAACTCCTTGGGTAATGTCTTCCCTGGTTGACTGATGTACTCCAAGGCCTTCGATGAGTGGTTGACATAATCTGGTGTGTTGGGGAAGGGGGGAGGGACCCGACGGTCCATGGTCACCTGATTGGTTAGAATGGTTACCAGTAAGTCCATGAAAAGTTTTCAGGTATTGATGTTGTCATACAAAACAGGTTTTTTTTTTAAGTTTTTAAGTTTAGTTATCATGTTGAGAAAAAAAAAAGAATTTAAAGAGTAACTTAACACCCCCTGAAAATCTTGTCTTTGCTGACCTTCAATGCTTTCACTTTTCACCTTGCTGCAGTGAGTGTACTCCAGGACCTGGTGACATCACTGTTGGGTGTGTTTAAAGGTGTGTTTAAACAGAGCACATTTCTGACCACACCCATCAGGACCCAGCCCACCTGGGTGTGGTGAAAAAGGAAACTTTCAACCAGAGAGGCAGTAAAACACTGCTTTTCAGCCTGGTGTTAAGTTTCTCTTTAAAATTAACTACATGAAAGCTATTCAAAGAACAAAAGTTCAAAAGAAAGTGACCCACGCAATGCTGCACATGTAGCTTGAAGTTTATGACTGAGATGATGAGTTTTCTTTTATGCAAGTTCATGATTTTTTAACTGAAAGCAGATATATTATTACCCAAATCCCTACAAGTATATATTTAAAATGTCCTTTTAATATACAGCTTTACAGCAAGTTTCAGCTTATTGTTGAACTGTTCGACCTGCAATTTTACAGTTTTGGTTCACTCTCACTGCTCTCATAATGTTGTTTTTGGCCTTAGCAGGCAGCTGTTTTCTGCAAAAAAAAAGCTCTAAAAACCCACTGCACACTACCTACCCACAGTTAGTGACTAGCTGGTGAACATAATGGAGCATTTAGCAGCTAAAGAGCCAGATATTTCCCTTAGGAGTTGGTAGAGATCAAGAGTTGAAAGAGAGTGAATATTGGACTTACATTCACCAGGTGTTCAGAAACACGACTAATCACGTGTCAAAGTTATGGTCATAACTTATATCCGCAGCCTTCAAGTGGCTAAAAAAATCCGTTATTGCAGGTTTAAGAATGACACGAGCTGCTAACCTGGGGGTTGTAGTTGTGGTCGAAGTGGTAGGCCTTGTGTGGGATGGCAGGTTTTTGGTTCTGTCCCTGCTGGTTCTGGTTGCCGGCTCCGTGTCCTGGGTAGCCCAGCTCATCGTCTAACATGGGGGCAGACTGTGACCGTGCCATGCTAGTCTGCTCCATAGAACCGGGCAACTCTGGACGGTCCAAACTAGTCTGCTGCTCAATGGATGAACTGTAGCTGTCCATGGGAATACTGTTGATTGAACAGCAAGAGAAATTACTTACACCTACTGACATAACATGTCGATACTCCCATTGTAAAGAAAAATAACAACAAAACTAAACCTACCTGTAGACCTTGTAGGAGCCAATGTCAATTTCATCGATGCTCTGTGACTTCTTAAACTTGGATCTCGTCTCCCTCATCATGGGAGACAGGCGGTCCGAGCTTTTACTCATCACCACGGTCACCTTGTTGCCCCCACTGACACTTAGCTGATCCTTCCTGTTCTGCTCCCCCTGATTGTTGTGGTACGTCCAGCTGCCGGACAAAGGCCCTGCGCCTTGTTCCAACCTTGGAGCAAAAGCAAGGGATGGTCAGGAAGTGTTATACTAATACGAGCCTAAAAGTCTGAAACCAGGTTAGTGTTAGTAATGATGAGATCGGAAATGAAGAAGGGGTCCAGCAGCTTCGTAACAACAGATTTTTGCACAAATATTATTGCTAGCATGTCGCTTCTTTAGGTTCTAATTTGACTTTAGATTATCTAAAAAATAAGACGCGCTCCACACACGATAAGACCTTGAAGACTGAGTGCTGGATCCTCAATGTAATGAATAATGAAAAAGAAAAACTAGGACAGCACTCCAATATGACTTTTTAATATTGCTACTGTATCTACAGTCAACAGCAGTTGGTTTATAATACAACAGTTACACTGAGTTAGTTACACATTGACATTTGAAATTGGGGCTGCAGCTAACAACTATTGTCATTAAGGATTTACATGTATGTTGATTCTGTTTTGATTAATCTATGAATTATATAGACCATAAAATGAAAACAAATTGTAAAAATGAACATTATAACATTAAAGAAATGTGAATTATTCAATTTACAATTATATAAAACTGAGGAAATGCTTATATTTTGAGAAGCTGAATACAGCAAATGTTTGGCATTTTAGCTTGACAAAAAGCACAAATGTTTAATTCATTTTCTGGTTATCAAATTTTTGATTGCTTCAGCACTATTTGAGAGTGGAATTAGTTAAAGCTGGAAAAGTTTCACAACATAGGATAAAGTTATTACAGAGCACTGGTTCTCAGTTCACTACTATATTAACGCAGGAGTATGACGGGTTGGCTGATCAGAATACTGCACCTTCAACCAGAGAAAAGGGTACAAATGCTGCCGTGATGGCTGGTTGAAATGAACACCTGCAAACCCTGGGCGTCATGAAGCCTTCCACACAAACACATACACATCTCAGCTCTAACTGTGGGACTGTTGCAGCTCCATTCAGTTACCTTGAGTCTATGTCCTTGCGGTCAGGATTGGGGCTGGAGGTGGGCGTCAGGTCCAGTTTGGAGGGAAAAGCGGTCCGGTCCTCCAGCGGGCTGGGGGTTCTGGTCCAGTTCTGCCAAGGATTCTGGGAAGGATGTCCGGAGGATTGTGGGTCATTGTCTGGAGCGGAGCGTTGGTTGCTGTGGAAGGGGAGCGTCTGAGTGTCCAGCTCCAGAGGTACTCCTACGATTCGCTCTTGCCTGAGGAGGGGGCGGCGCCCGTGTGTTGACTGGCTGCGGGGTTTGGAGCCCAGCGGCGGGTTTCCCTGACTTGTGGTAGAGGATGGATTGTCCATAGGAGACTCCTCAGCATCAAAACCTGTGTTGTCATAGTGAGGGGCCTCAGACCAATCAAAAGGCTCACTCAGTGGACGTCGATCCCCGCGCTGCTGCAGGGTTCCTGATGGAGGGGTTTCTCTCTGAGATAGCAGGGGCTTGGAGTCAATGGGCTTGGGGAACGACTGAGCCAGTCTACAAAGATACAAACTATTAAACACTAATTATGCTGTGGAAAATAATAAAATGACCTGAATTATACTGAAGTGCCACACAACATAATTGTGTGCTGTATATTTAATCAGAGCCAATGTGCTCTGGGAACAGCCTCTGATGGCTCAGATCAATTTGGCCAACAACCATGTTTGTTGTAATTAATGTTTGCGAGAGCAGCCTTGAACAGAAAATATTAATGCCTTCAACCTCCCTCACTGCCACTTGCAGTTTGCCACATGTTTCACAAGTACACAGACAAAGGGACAAGTATACAGACTGTGATCTGCACATCACCCCAGGACATGTGAAATGACAAGTTTAATGTCAAAAAATACCAAAGCGAGTTTTCAACCTGCAGGGGCTCCTTAGAACGAGGAAAGTGAAGAGAAAGAAATGAGTTTTTAATGTTAATATAGACGCACTATTCCACTGATAGAGCAACAGAAAAGGTTACTGTTCTTTAAAAAACGCTCAAAATATCTGTCCCTGTGGTGTCAGAGAGGAAACAAACTAGTATTGTACAAATCCAAGCTATGCAGCCAGATTTCTGAATCTATAGATCACTGGAGGGGCCAATGTGCTAATCTTGCATTTTTGTTTGTTTGTGACGTCAACGTTTACATTTGACAGTCACCATTTTCAAGGTTGTATAATAGTAGTGTAACATCGATAGAGAATTTTAGCAGTGCCGTGATATTAAAATATGTCAGTTACCTGCCAGTAACTCAGCAAGCATGTCTACTTTGAATAGATGTTTATTCTACAGTCTGCACCACACTAAAAAAAAATTGGAGCTAGATAGAAGATTTATTGCTTATTGCTGATGAGTAACAAGAAAATGCCAAAGATATGTTTAAAGTAGTTTAGCAACAGTTTTGTTGAGTCTTGACAAGTTCATTTTTCAACTGTCAAACATCCTGCTCAGTGCATATTGTCACAATGAAAAAATAAACACATTTAAGGGATTCTTACCAAACATGTATGTTTATTTCATTTGTAGATGTTAAAAAATTAGTGTCTCAAATATC
The DNA here is from genome assembly GCA_005408345.1 of Macquaria australasica. NCBI lineage: Eukaryota > Metazoa > Chordata > Actinopteri > Centrarchiformes > Percichthyidae > Macquaria > Macquaria australasica. Next base: position 582,083 of record SEMN01000201.1, on the reverse strand, counting down.
GTTACCGACGGAAGCCAAGAACGGCCGTGCTTACAATTACGTGTTTGCTGTCTCAAGATAACAAAGCTTGTTTTCTCGTGATAACGGGTTAATTTATCTCGTAGTCTTCTCCTTAGATGACAAGTGCTGATCTGAATGTTATCTCTGACAGAAAGACATAATGCAATTTTTGCCTGGGTTAGACCTTGATTGAAGTAGAGTCTGATGCCATGATCAATAATGAGTACTTCTTGATCTGACATTTTCAGCTTAAATCAGTTGCTACAGTTGTTTCACCTGATCTCTGATAAACATTATAAGTGAGCTGATAAGGGAAATTACCTTTTGTTTTCTCGTGATAACGAGTTGATTATCTTGAGATAACAAAGATCGTTTTCTCGATTAACTCGTGATCTCGAGATAACGGCATTAAAAAAAAAAATTGCAAGCATGGCCTTTCTCGGCTTCCGTAGTTACCGGCATTCAATTCAATTTTATTTATATAGCGCCAAATCATAACAGAAGTTATCTCAGGGCACTTTTTATATAGAGCAGGTCTAGACCGTACTCTTTATAATATTATTTACAGACCCAACAATTCCCACCATGAGCAAGCACTAGGCGACAGTGGCAAGGAAAAACTCCCTCCAATCTTCAGTTTCGTAGAGACTATACTGAAAATGTCATAAATGTGGCAGGCAGTTAAAGTTGAGACATTTGTTGTTGTTTATAGCTGCAACATTTCTGATTAGGACTCTTTTTGATATTAGTTTTCAATGCTATTTTTCATTCCAAATCTGTCAAACGTCATCATAGGTGCACTACAATCAGCGTAACAACGTCAGTAGAAGGACCAACCCTCTTAATTTGCTTCTTTTTATGTTTTGGTGTAAAGAAAAAATCCTCTAGATAGTACTGAAGCCCGGACCGGACAGGTTTGAAGCAGAGGAGAAGAGAGCAGAGGGAGAGAGACAGTCCTGAACAGAAGTCTGCAGCATCCTAATGAGGCTCTCTGACCTTGACTGAGCGAGCAGAGAGATGAGAAAGACACAGAAAGATGGAGGGAGGAGAGGATGGATGGAGCGAATGGATAGATGGATGATAGATAGAGGAGATTGAAGGGGGGGGTTGGAATCGAAAGAGAAGAAGAGATGACGGATAGTCGGAGGGAAGGACGGTGATGAAATTGAATGAACATGAAGCAGGCATATGTGCGTGTGCGTGTGCGTGTACCTGTTGGTCCAGTGTGTCTGAGGGGCCTGCTCCTTGCTGGGTGCCGGCAGGGCGGGAGTGTGTTGGTGCGTGTGAGTGTGTGCGTGCGAGTGTGTGTTGGCGGGCGGGTTGGAGGAGCCGGAGGAGCCCTGTGAGGGAGAGTAGTCGGAATAGGTGGCTGAGGAGCCGCTGTGGTTCAGACAGTGGAGCTTATCCACCTCCTCATCTGTAGACTCTGGATGGACACAGGCAGACAGTGGAGAGACAGACAGCTCTGTTCAGTGGAAATGTCACATCCTCTTCTTTCAGATAGTCTGGATTGCTGATAGCCGTCTTTTACGAGTGCTAAAGTGTCTTTGTCATGTCTGGGGGAAAACATGTCTGTATTTCATCTCCCTAGAGTTGATTTCTTTCAGATCTTCTTTATCAAAATACCAGGAGACATTGCTTGAGTTGGTAGCGATCTGAGAACATGTTCAGGTGACTTAACACACACTTTGGCGGCCATATTTAAAACCACAGTAGCAGTAGTTTCTGCAAACAGCTGATTTCTGAATGTATAATGTGGACATCTCAAAATAATGAACAGACATGGCTAATTTCTGTTTACAGATACTCAACATCGAAATGATTTTGTGTTTAAATCCACTAAATGATCTAAACACGTTGGATTTTTGCTATTTCTGCCCAAAACAAATCTTATCTTAAATCTTAAGCAGTAGCTTTGTGGCAACATTTGGGTCTAGAAAATTGTGATGGGCATTTTCTCCTATTTTTGATATTTTGTAGACTAAACTATTAATTGGTTAATTAAAAAAACCCATTAATAATACAAAGATAAATTAATAATTGAAATAATTCTTTGCTGCAGCTCCAGATGTGTTTTATGTTTGCATGTGATGTGTAGGTTGAAGGTGAGGGGCCAAGAGGGAAAGGGTCATGTAGCTGAGTGTAGCTATGGCAGAGCTAAGAAATGATTCTCACGTGGACACCAACAGAACCTACGACGAAAGACACGGACCCTTATTAAGACGAAGTAATCCTCCCAAATCCCAGCTCACTGTTTGGATATTGAACCTAAACTGTGTACTGTGTTGTCAAATCTTAAAAACATAATGAGAGCTACAACAAAATCAGAAAGTGCATCCAGAATGATGTTTAGGTTGAATTTCACTCTGTATTACACATGATGAGAGGTAGAAGAATCAAATGTCTTTCTTAATCTTGTCATCCGTCTCTTAACCCAGATTCCTGTAGTGCTCTCATTATATGTTTGGACAATATTGAGTCCACTGCACTGACGCAAGACATGGCCTGGTTATAAAAGACGGGGTTTAACAGTTTTAAAAAAGCTTTATTTAACCATACAAGTCCCACTGAAATCAAGAACCTCTTTTGGAAGGGGGGAACCTGGAAAGAAAGCGACGTCAAAACAAACACAACAGTTGCAAAAAGGTGGGGGAAAATTAAATATGTCTTGTGTAAATACCAGTAATATCAAACCAGCAGGCTCATGAGTCAAACCTATTCAGATCATGACAAAACAAATGAAATAAAGCTTCTTATTAACTTTGCCACAAGATCCTTCATTAAGAATTTACACTCACCAAGACGGACAAGCTGTTTGAGCTTTAATCATTTCACACCGACTTCCCTGACAAAGGAGTAGATTACATGACGGAGTTCTGAATTAGACAGAGCTACAGTTCGTCACGGAGAAGAGATAATAAACTGTTTCGTTCAGTAGACGGGATTAAGGCACTAAATTATTTAGAACAAAAAACTGACTTTTGATAGGGCAGTAAAATTAGCTTTGGGCTCATTAGTAAAACGTACTTGCCTTTGGCTTACCTCTCATGAAACTGAGGCCTTTAGGGCAAAATAAGTAAAAAGGGTCGAGCTAAATGCTGAACACTTTAGACCGGGATCTAGATTCACTGGAGAGGTTTCTGGTATTCCCTCCCTCCCTCTGTTATGTGCTGAAATAAATCCACTTACCGCCGTGACTAATTAGTGGACACTATTACAACATAGCCCAAAGCGCTTTACAATAGACCACATTAAATTACTGCGAACTGTACGTGTGCACTCATGTTCGTCTCTATGTTGGTGTATATATACAGTAACGGACAGTATACCTTTCTTGTCCTTCCCCAGCAGCACCACCTTCGGTTTGTACATAGGTGGCTCCACCAGGGTGGGCCTCATGTCAGAGATACGGATGTCGTTGGGAGAGCCGCCCATCGAGTCCTGTGGAAAGACAAAATGCACATGTTCACATCAGGTAGCTATAATAGTACAGTCAGACAGCCTTGGACAGCCTAGATAGGAGCTTGTGAGGTTATAGGCTACTTGTGGATAGTGAGCAGTAGCCAGTAAATTTTTAAGCTTATGATCATCAATAGCTCTGAATCAGATCCTGTCAGTCTGTGAAACTAATGTTAGTTAAAGCTGGTGGAGTGGAGGGCTGTCAACAATCTAATATAGAGGTCATCAGATTTGCTTTTAAATTGAAAACTAAGATTCAGTTTTATTTATATAGCGCGATATCATAACAAAGTTATCTCAGGGCACTTTTTCGAATAGAGCAAGTCTAGACCGACTCTTTATATTTACAGAGACCCAACAGTTCCCACCATGAGCAAGCACTATGCGACAGTGGCAAGGAAAAACTCCCTTTTAACAGGTAGAAACCTCGAGCAGAACCAGGCTCAAGGTGGGCGGTCATCTGCCTCGACCGGTTGGGTTGAAGGGGGAGGGGGGCAGCGGGAGAGAGAGAGCAGGAGGAAAGAGAAAGATATAACTTAGTTAAATAAATAAATACACTGACAAGTATTTAGCAGTCGCTGGTATATTTAAAGGTACTCTGTGGAGTTTTTCACCTCTAGTAGCGCTATGGAAAGATTTATTTTTATGAGCGGGCGATGTGTTTGTCTTATGCATTACTGCCAATGTCACACTCTTCCACCTACCTACCTGACCTACAGGTGGAGGTCATGCACCAAGAAACGCAGCAATGTGACAGCTAAAGACTAGCCTGGGAACCAGACAAATCTGCGAGCTCATGTTTTATTAGCTCTGGGCTCTGAGCCCTTTGTCACACATTTCGTTGCTCTGATTGGTTGTAGGTCTATCCAATTGCGTCCAGAGGCATTTTGATCTGCCCCTATTGATAACACCCCGTGGAAAAAGCGCAAATGCACTGAGAGGTTCCATTTGCGAAATGTTCTGGCGATGTCAGGCTAGCAAAAGATGGAAGAGGAGGAGGAAGACTTCTTGCTAGTAAACGTGGATGTAAACAATGCGGGTTTCAAAATATTAAAAAAATCGTCTTTGTAAATGTTTTATGCGGAAAGAAATACATTCAACATGTTTGTTAGACATTCAGTGTTACTCACAATGGTGAGTAACACTGAATGTAAACATAACTTTTGTTTGTTTACAAGAAAACTCCACAGGGCACCTGTAAGTGCTTAACTTATAGACTTCCTTAAATAATGGGTGAGCAACGGTTCCACAAACTTTGATGTAAATACATTCCTGACTTTTTTAGATGTCCAACTAACAGACAATCTAGTGCTGTGATCTGCATAGCTGCACCACCAGACAGCAATGAATATTTTGTTCAGATAGACATTTTATCCACATTATCCTTAATTATTACCCCGATAACTGTAAAAATCACAAGAAAAGACAATTTAAAAACATGAATATGACTGTACAAGGTGAATGAAACTGGGTAAGTGCCTTACAGCAAGCTACAAACTGTATGTGTGTGTGAGTGCGTGTGTGTGTGTATGTGTGTGTATGTGTGTGTGTGTGTGCGGCACACTATGGGACAACCTCAGAGCTCTCTGTCAGGTCCTCTTTGTCCTTCCTCTTGGGAATGTCGATGCCAGAGTTATGCATTGATCCCTGATCCATTAGCTGAGTCTGAGAGAAGTCCTGCATCTCTCTGTCTGTCACCTGGCAAACACACACACATGCAGATAATTTGTGCTGCCTCTCTTACACCTTTATGATCACAGATCTCAATCAATAGAGACTGTTGCACTTGGTGACAACTCTAATGCTTATGAATGTGCATGCACTTGTCTGTTTAAAGGGTATCTGATGATTACTGCGCTTCCACCACTTGATCTTGGATCATCAATCAGTATTCCCAGGACCTCTTGATTTACTAATTGAGCACTTGGTATGTGCGGTGATTTTGAATACATTTGTGTGTGTGTGTGTGCGTGTGTGTGTGTGTGTGGCTGGGAGTGTGTTTTTTCTACCTCTTTAGGAGGCAGGGGCCACGGCGGTTCGTATTGTTCTTTGCTGAGGTGTGTGTGTTCCATGTTTGTGCCTGCCGAGGTGGCAGTGCCTGTGCTCAGCTGGTGCTGGTGCTGGTGCTGGTGTTGGTGTTGGTGCTGGTGCTGGTGCCCGTGTCCAGCGTGTACGCTTTTACCCACAAGGCTTTGCACTGACTTGACCATGTTCTTAAGGTCCTCAGGGTAGGGTGTTGGGTAGCGCTTTAGGTTTATCTCCACCTACGCACAAAAATGGAAATGGGTTGAGTGTACACATGCAAAGCATTTAGGAGGAATGTGTGAAACTTCAAAACATCTCAAACAAGACGTCATAAATTCTGTTAAAATGTTTCTTTCACTCATTTCTCGTTGATTGTTTAGTAGTTGTTGTCTCTTGCTAGTTTCTAGTCAGTGACAGCTAATCTGAATATCGTCACTGATATTGTGATACTGGCTGTTCAATATTGTTTCAGACAAAAAAACACTGAAATCAGAAGAGAAACATACTATTGTAACTTTGTAATGGTGTGCTATCTTGGCCAGGTCTCCCTCGAAAAATAGATTTGTACCTTTGACATTTTCTGCACATTGTTTGCACTGAAGATTCAACCTGGAGAATTTCATGCTAATTCAAGAGTTGGAGGTGCTCCAGCGGCCAGTCAGTTAACGCTGTCTTTGCAAAACTTGAATAGAAACCCCCCCCCCCCCCACCCCCGCTCAGCTACTCTAGAGACAGACAGACAGACAGACAGACAGACAGACAGAAACAGAGAGAAAGAGCTGACCTTGACCTTCCCAGAGTTGTCTTCCTCTTCTTTCTTGTCCTCAAAGTCAAAGGCCACAGTCATCCTCTGCTGTCTCTGCTCCTCCCACAGAGTAGGATTAAAGCTGTCACTGTCCGACTGGTAATCTGTACACACACACACCAAAGACAGGGTTGAAACTGCTATTATACAGTAGCTCTGTAGACTGTCAGACACACGCTTATTAATACACAAATACTGCCGAATTCAATTCACGTGTACATTTACAAACACACAAATAACACACATTCATGCACAAAAACCACTGTTACACATAACTTCAGAGCACATAACATCCGATAATGTGACAAATGCTATTATTGTAATATTACTAAGTGTAATAAAACAAATACAAAACATTCGGTGACTTTAAACCATGTCTGTACACACACACAGACACACAGTTCGTACCCTCATCATGTCGCGGTTGCTGAGGAAACATGTAGTTGGTCAAAACCTTCTGTTTGGTTTCAGGGTGGGCTTCTGTCTGCAGTGGGATCAGAGCCTTGGACTGCAAACACAGACACAGACACATGTTTATATTAGTATTCCTGTGGGGACGTTCACTGATCACATTTATTCCCTAATTTCTTATCTAAACCTGACCTGACCTCTTAATTTTGACAAAACATAGAGCTATGCTGCTCGCTGATTGGTTATTAGAATATCTGATTAGCTACAGGAAGCTTCAAATTCAGAGCTTAACTTAAAACAAAACTCACCTGACTGACAGGTGGGAAAGAGCCGAAGTGGTCATGTAAATCACTTTGAAAGAATTTGCAATTTTGCCAAGGATAAAATGGAGTTTCAAAGAGGGGAGACACTGTTTGCCACGTTACATTTGTAATACAAATTGATTGTCATGTGAACAGTGAGTCAAATGCCTCTTTAATCTGCATGTTCATCTCATAAAAACACTGATTAATATCTATTAAAATGGTAATGTGATTGAATTATAAATGTTATCGCACACAAAAAGTTAAAATGCATTAATGTGACTGAATTTACGCTTTTTCTTTTGGTGCATAAGTGAAAGAAAGCCACTCATAAACCCTTCTGCACCGTATGAAAAGGTAATGTAAATTTTGTTGGCATTTGAATTTTCAAGCCAGTTGCAATGCATGAAATGTGCAAATGACATTACTGAATTTGGGTTTAAATTTTTCTTACAGAATATGAATACACAAGTGCCAATTTGAAATGTAAATGTAGACCGAACTGCCATTTTACAAATTGCATTTGAATTTTAAATTTGCTTTCCTTTTCAGCAGTAAGCAAGGATCCAGTGTTGTTGTGACTTAGAGATTTCAATTTCATTTGATTAAACGTTGATTAAACTTTGATTAAACTTTAAATGTCATGAAGAATATCCAAATACTTAATTTACACCACTGTATCATACAGTAGCCTTAGCCAGTAAGCCTTTCTGTATTCTCATTACAAAATGCTGATTTTGAGGAGATTTATATGCAGTGAATTCTCCAATATAAGCACAGAATCAAGTAATAATTGCATCCCAAAAAAGGAAATGTGGTCTCTTTGAACAAATAACGTCCGACCGCAAATAAAGACAAAGGGAAAAAAGGAGGACAACAAAATGACCTGTACTATAATGGCATGTATTATAGTACAGGTCAGTATAATGTAATGTATGCACAGACAGAGTCATGTCATACTTATAGTACACATAGTACAATTAGTGCTCTGTAACACTATTTCATCTTTTGTGATCCACTTGTCTTTAACTTGCCTCTTAGATAATAAGCTGCTGTAAGTAAAACTCAACACTTCCTGAAGATGTTTCACAATAAAAGTCTTCCAGGGCAATAAAGAAATAATACCTCTTGCTCCACTGAAAGGGTTTTTAATATGAAACAGAAGGAGGAAGCACTGAGTTTGCATTAAGAGCAAACAGCAGTCACAGCAAATTAACACGTCAAATGGAAGCAGATAACAAAACAGAGGAGCTTCTTATAATAAATTTAATGAACTGACAAAACAGGTGAACATAGAAATAAAAACCTTCATCTCAAGTGTGTGTTTGTGCTGCATACTCGTCAGCAGGTACAGTCTCTGGGAGAGAGTGTGGGAGGAGAGAGAGATACCTGATTGTCAGAAAGCCAGAGAGCTGCCAGGTCCTTCAGCTTAGTAAAGGTAAACGGTAGATTCTTTAACCTGAGAGAGAGAGAGAGACACACACGGCAGGAGGGAGGGGTGAGAAAGAAAAAAGAGATGTTTCTTTTGCCCACGCACTGTACAACCTGCAGAACACGTAACCATGGCAACACACTCACCCATTCCCATGGCAACTGCAGGCCGTGAGAGCAGCTATAGAACTGAAAAATGCCATTGAGAAAATGTTGCCTTCATATGTGTGTGTGTGTGTGTGTGTGTGTATCTATTGTCACTACTGAGTCATGGTTTGGTCATCTGCCAGTGTGTGTGTGTGTGTGTGTGTGTGTGTGTGTGTGTTTGTGTACCTGTTGTCACTGAGGTTAAGGACTCGTAGTTTGGTCATCTGTCCGATCTCATCAGGAAGAAACTCCAGTTTGTTGGACCGCAGTGACATTACCGTCACATTCTTACAGTTACCGATCTGAAACACACACACAACACACACACACAAACCATCAGATCACATTACAATTAAGGCTAGTACGGAAAAAGATCTGCTGCATGAGGGACACCTTTAAACAAGCTACATTACAGTACTATGTATAAAGAATATTAGGGCTGCAACTAACGATTTCCCCCGATTAATGGTTAAGTTTAGAAAATGTCAGAAAATCAGGAAAAATGGCCATCGCAATGTCCCAGAACTCAAGGTGACACAACTAATTTCTTATTTTGTCTGACCAACAGCAGAAAATCCAAAGATATTCTATTTACCGTCATATAAAATAGAGAAAACCAGCAAATTTTCACAATTGAGAAGCTGGAAACAGGACATTTATGATATTTTTTGGCTTAAAAAAATTACTTTAACAATGAATCGATTATCAAAATAGTTCCAGATTAATTTTCTCATCGTTTCAGTTCTAAATTATATGAAGGCACTGCAGTGAGGATGTTCCCACCTCCCGGGGCAGCTCTGAGAGGAAGTTCTCATCGGCAGCGAAGGTCCTCAGGCTGTGCAGGTAGCCGATGGTGGGAGGCAACGACTCCAGCTCATTACAACTACAGTCCAACTCCTCCAACAGAGACAGACTGGGTGAAAGGAACAGAGGCAAAAAGGAAGAGATACAGAGAAAGAAAAGAAATTATTCTGCGGGCTGCAACATTAGATTACTTAGACATGGGTTTTAAAGGATAAGGGTGACGCTACTCTTTATTTTTCCTATTGTCAACAAATCCTGTGAAGAAGACTGAACCAAGAATGAATTCATCCTGCTATCAAGTAGCCAAAAGCCTGATGCAACTTATTCCTCTGTGCGACAGAGCTCCATAGTTGTCCAAAAAGTAGTAAAAACACATCAATGTTCGTTCAGTACCATGAAGAAACACACTGTTGTTTATTTTGAGTCAAATCACACACACCAGTCAGCTTCTGTAAAAAACTGGAGCTGAAAATAGTCCCAAACAAATGCACTTCCATGTACATGTACTTCTTCCTGTTTGAGTGACATTTGCCAAAAACTACAGTGTCCTGCTGTTTAAGGAAATTACTGAGCCTTTTTAAAAAAAACTAAACTTTTTATTTTTTACCTGTTTTTAAAGATTTAGGTCTTCAGTAGGGAGGGAATTTGGCACAGTATTGAGAGAAGGACTAACACAGTGTTGGTTTTGGTCTTTTCGTGGGATTTGTTGACAATAATAAAAACATAGAATAACACCAGCCTGATCCTGTAACATCTTACAATAAGAAGGGAAATGTATCTTTATAGCGACAACTTGGAAGGAGAGTGTTGAGAGAAGGAAAAGATCATCACATTGAAGAATCATCCAATTACTCAATCAGCAAGTCAATAAATTAAGACTCAACCAACCAATCAATCTTGGTCTGGTGTTACCTACATTAATTTTGGTCTCACCCATCCTCTCTTTCCCACTTTATCCCCTTTGATGTCTCAAATTATTCAACCTGGATCTCAACTTCTCCACTCAACCAAGACTCACAGTAACATCCATGGCAGGACCTCTACAGGACACCCTACCCCCCCTTCACTGCCATCGTTGGCCTGGCAGCACGCTAACAGCAGGCTAATGCTAATGAGACAACAATTTTACATTAATGTACTGTCACTGTTAACACTGCATTAGTCTGCTATTATTATTCCCAATGGACCGTGACCATCTGGGCCACCATACGGTCTGACAGGAGAGAGGAGCAGCGGAGCGGAGTTTAATATCCTATATTAAGATTTAAGGCAAGGTTACATTTTGCCTAGTTTATTATTTTTCTCTTCTCAGCATTGTTTGTATATGCTACTAAAAAAAATGAAAACGTCTCCTACTTTGCCCACGAAAAAATGTAGAGTTAGAGTTGAATGTGTCAAATGTGATACTTTTTAACAGCACTCCTAAGATTATTTGGCTGCCATCTGCCAACCAGCTCCATAATCCTACACTCAGTGGCAGGTGTTGCAAAGGAAACACAGTCACTCAGTGGTTCATCACTAGGTCACTTTAAGACACAAGCTTCTACATTAAAATCTCCTTTGTGTATGGAGCACTTAAACCCTGCTTGCGCACTCATTTTAAGTCCTCTCTGCTTGAGAATATCGGCTAAATGAGCAAAAATGCAGTTTTACATCAGAGTAAACTCAGAGACAGCAGTCATAACAACTGACATATTAACTGACACGTACTGTATATAGGCAGTAGGAGAACCTTTCCACATTTCAGTCTATACAGCTACCTGGTATAGATATCCACATATAAAGTAAAGTAAAACATAAGACTTTACTTGCTCTTTCTATGAATGTAACTGCAATACAAAACTTGCATTGTTTATTAATTTCTATTTAATCTATAGACTATAGGCTGTACAACAATACAGACAAGTACAGTAACTTATATGTATATATGCAGTATTTATCCTATTGTACTGAAGCAGCTCGAGGGGAATACAATGTAGTATTGGTTGACGTACAGGCACAAATTCTGCAGATACATACACTTATTATCCATTTACACTTAAGTTTTAGGTATTTAGGAGTATAGAATTGTCCCATGTAGAAACAGAGGAGTAGAAATAAGATGATCATCATTAGTAAGCAACACTTAAAAACTGATAGGGGGTAAGAAAAGGATCATTTGAGGTGTTTTTTGGTTTTAATCAGAGGGGGAAGCAATGGATCTACATTACTACTTATTGAGGCTAAAACCCGGGATTTGTTCAGGAAGACAAAATGTTTTCAGAGCGTTCAGATACAAGAGTCACATTTAAGTCAAGTATATGATAAATGTTAAATAGCACTCGTTCAGTTCTTTTAAAAATGTAATCCATCACAGGTTGACTGATTCACGCTGTAATTATAGTGACATGATCCAAGTTACTACTCAACTGTTTTCAAACAGCAACAAGGAACAGAATCAATTTATTCAAACTCAGACTGATTTAATTTAATATTTCTCTTACTGTAGTCCCCGTTTGGATTGTTTTTCTTCGTGAATCTATCAACCCTGGAGTCAAACAGACAGGTTGTGAGCAGAATTTTATGCTTATAAGCTAAAATCTCCAAAGTATACAGAGATGACAAAAAGACAATACTTCTGAATTCAGAATGAGTTTCCTTTTAAAAATGTTTCAAAAGCAGCTAATCTGATTCCTGTGATTGAATCTGCACTGTGATGGATTATATTAAAGAGTTATTGTAATCAAATTACTGTAATAATTTTACATGCAATCATTTCCGTCTCAACCCTGTAGGTTTCAGCAGGGCTGGTATGGTACAATTCAATTCAATTAAGAATGTAGATTTTATTCAAATTTGAAGCCCAAATATTGAAAAAGGTTTGGGAGGCATATGTGGAGATAATGTACAACGATCACGTAATGCCTTGAAACTGAATTAAAGTTTATGTTTGCATGTAATTTGCATGAATTCAAGATGTGTCCCACAGCCCTCGTGTGTTTGTATCTGTAACGCAGTTGAACGTCTATCTGTCTCTGAACGCACCCCTGGATCTCAGTAGGCTAATGTTACTCACCCTTGCTTTGGCTTCGCACTAACGCCACGGCAACGCAGCAAACACAACACACAGAACCCCCCAATCATCAGCCAGCATAACAACACAGCAACTAACAGTAATAAACAAGGAAAACAACAACCCACCAAAGATAAAACCTGCTGAGAATCTAAACTGACAAAATACTGTTGATGCTGATTTCAAGATAAAACAAAAGTCTACATTATTATTCGTTTTTCTTTTGTGCATGAGTGTGTGTGTGTGTGTGCGGGTTTATTACCTCCCGATGGTGTTAGGCAGTGAGGTCAGCTGGTTGTCATCTACCTTCAATGTTGTCAGCTTCTTCAACATTCCTACACAACATATGCAAACACACACACACACACACACACACACACACACACACACACACACACACACACACATTTTCACATTGACACACAAGCACAAACATGCAGTTATTTGCTCTTTAAATAAATATACACTCAGCTCTGAAATGCCCCCTTTTTAAAAAACTATATACTGACAAAAGTGGACTTAAAGTAGAGAGTTGGCGTTCTTCTGTATTTTTCTCATTGTGAAAACATCCATGAAAAGACCAAAACTAACAATGATTGGATCCTACTAACTAGTATTGTCTGTGCAGCCAAAGTGTGATATAGATTATATATAGAGCACCAATATTAATATCCAAAAATGATCAAAAACCCATCAATGAGCCACACGGCTGCACTGGGTGACGTCTTCTTTCATTACCATGAACACTAAAGTTTATTCTGAGTCAATCCCACTTGCACCATCCTGCTGCCGTAAACATTCCCCAACACGTCAAATGCATAATAAATCAGTCTGAAAATAGTCCCAAACAAATGCAAAATGTATTTCATATTTTAGTATCATTTGCTGAAAACTACAGTACTACTACGTGTTTTAGTAAATTACCATTTTTTGAATGTGTGACCACTTTTTAAAGATGAACGTCTTCTGGAATCAATGTGTGTGGAGCCGAATGCAACACACAGGGTAGAGGGGTCAGACACTGTTGAGAGACGGACTGAAGCATAGTTGGTTTTTGTCTTTTTATGGGATTTGCAGCCAGTAAGAGAAATAAAGAAAAGTCCCTTTGCTGCTGTCTACTGCACAGCCCCGCCAGGAATTAAATAGGTGGGCAAGAATCTATGAGTGTCTTTGTGTTGTGTTGTGTATGTTTGTGTTTGTGTGTGTACCTATACTGTCAGGGAGGTGCTGCAGCATGTTGGAGGACAGCAGCAGGTCTTCTAAGGCCTCGCAGCCTGAAATATCCGTGTCCAACGTCTCAATGCGATTCTTAGCTAAGTCCAAGTACCGCAGCTGACGAAGTTTTCCTATCGACTGCAGCGGCGAGGAGAGAAAGGAACAATTGAAAAACAAAAGTGTCATTCAAATATCTCCAGACCTGCTTTTTTTTCACTGTAAGAGCTGAAGGTGTCAGTGTTCTTACCCCTGGTATAGACTGTAGGGAGTTGTTATCCAGCCACAGCTCTCTTAGGTTGTGGATCTGTTCCAACACCTCCGGCTAACATGCAAACACAGGAATCCATCCATCAGCATGTACTGACTACATACAAACCAACAAATATAAAATATGTAGCTATTTATGTGAAAACAACTGAATTATTCTTTAAAATCAAAGAACACAGTCGTAGCACTAACGTTGTGAACATGTACAGATCCAAAAAATAACCAGTGCATCTTTTTTGGCATAAATAAAGAAAAGCAGAGTGGGTGAGACTGGCAATCTCTCCCTCCATGCTTTCTCTCTCTTGGCAGGAAGCAGACCGTACAGCCAGCCTACTCCTGTCATGGCCGACTTCCTGTCTGACCCCCCGATAGCGTCCATCCAGCCCCCTCTTCCTCCATCATGTCGCTGTGTCCCATTTCAGGGTCCAACTGAAGGATAGTAGGCTGAACTTGCTACAGAGGATTCGCCATATGCCGTATTGGATTCCTCCTTCTCTCCCTTCACCTTTTTCCTTTCATGTCTTTACAAATAAATATGGTTCAACTGGTAAATGCACATATGACTACTAAGACATTAATAACTGAGCTTCCTGTGATCACAACACATGTACATTTGAAGCACTTAAAGCGCTGTGTTAACTTGAAAAACATGACAGCAATCAGTCTCACCATGTCAGAGAATTCATTGCTACCCAGATCCAACCTCTCCAACTGTGTCAGTCTGTGGATGGACCTGAGAGGAGAGAATATATTGATTACTAATACTACTACACTGTGACATACTGTATGTACACTTTATACTTTTATATACTGAAAAACTGCACACCAGGCCAATATACACTTTAGAATTTTAACACTTTCTAATATTTTTTTATGTTTGAATTTTTATACTTTGTCTTTTTTTTAAATTAGCATTTTACTCTCATTCTAATTATTATTTATTGCATACTAGTATTTTAGCACAGCCTTATGAATATGCATTTCACTGCACAAATGTGTTTGAGCATCTAACAAATTACACATGCTAATATTACTATTACACACTGTGGTGTATTTCTGCTTCGCGGATTGGGTCCCGCAGTCTTCTGTTTGCTGTGGCTCTGCTTTGCTTTAATTTAAATGTACCATCTACAATGTGGCTGTGGATAATTTGCCATTGATGGTGCATGCAGTTCCATAATTAGAGAAATCCAGAGAGAATAAGAGAACAAGTTTTGTATTCAAGCATATTGCTGTAAGCATGTAGTGTATGCAAACGGGTCAAATTGCTCAAATTGCTAAAGTATCAAAGCCAAGACACGACAGTATCAAATGCAATGTCTGCTCTGCTAACTGCTCAGAAAGATTCTTTACAAAGGGCTCATACAGTGTTTTTTTATTGGGTTGGCAGGCTAGTGTCTCATCCCAGCTATTCTCCTCACATGGGGGGAGTGTTTAGGATGTACGCCTGTGTGCTCAAAGATTAACGAGTGTTGTAGCATTGTTCATTACAATAATGCAAGAAAAACAAAATGTTAGTAAATGTGGTACAGTTTCCCGGGGAGTGAAGTTTACTAACGCTACAGCCTTCATTTCCCAGATTTTTCTATCTTTTCATTTACATTGCAAACACATTACTGTTCTTTTTTCAACTCAGGTTAACTAGTTGCAAAGAAATGGCGTGATCTTAAAATCTTAGGGAAAAAGTTTAACTAGTGATGCTCACAGCTTTACTTTGGATTCGAGTCAAAATGTCTCCTACATGTTGATTGGTATTTGTATTAGCACTTTTCACAATCCATAGTAGGTAAAATCACTGTTACTCTTCTCTACTACTTTGAAGGTTATCTCTGTTAGGTAGAGTTGCTATAATGGGAATATGAACACAGGTGTGAATTCAGCTACATCACGTTAAACAGGGAACATTTAAAACTGTTACACATTGCTGTTATAACAGGCTTCATCAGTATTCAAGAGCACCTGCCAGGGATAAATATAGTTTTAATCTGGACACCTGGGTCAGCAAGCATACTCTCAGTGATATCATGAAGCATCTGTGTGCACCTAGTGGTGCGTAAAGAATCACATTTTGTGTCTTCCTTTCTTTCTTTCTTTCTGTCACACACACACACACACACACACACACACACACACACACACACACACACACACACATATGGCGGTTTGTCTTACTTTGGCATGGTTTTCAGGTGGTTCTCTCTCAGCTCCAGGATCCGTAGTTTGGAGAGTCTGAAAAACAGATGGCACATAAACCAAAACTTAATTTACTGAATTAATTCTCTCTATCAATTGCAACAATTGTTTATAACATAAAATGGGGAACAAATCAGCCCCATGTTTGCCTATTTCAACTCCAGAACCAGTGTCAAACTATGTTACAATCTATCTATAACTGTCATCATAATTGTCCATACTGTAATTTTACTATGTTGGTCTATTCTGTGCACACAACATCTATTACATGTCTGTCCGTGTCTGTTCATCCTGGGAGAGGGATCCCTCCTCTGTTGCTCTTCGTAAAATTTCTTCAATTTTTTCCCTGTTAAAAGGTTTTTTTGGGAGTTTTTCCTCATTTCAATTGAGGGTCTTAAGATAAAGGGTGTCAGATTGTAAAGCATATTTGTGATTTGTGACATTGGGTTATATAAATAAAATTGACTTGACTTATCTTGACTTATTTCCTGATATTTCCTGATAATAATGATACATAATAATTGACCAGTAATGTTTGATTACCAAAAATTACTCCACATCGTTACAGATGATCACCACCATGGAGATGTTTCAATTTAGACTCACAATAACAGAATTGGCAAAACAGCAGAACAACTTGTTGGAAATAAGCAAGGAATAAACCAAAAATACCACACTACGACCTTAGCTTGGATAAAATACTAAAAAGTATATTAATGGGTTAATGAGAGGAGTGGTCAGTGATTGAATGGATAGAGGAATAGTCCTACATTTTTTGTGAGATTACAACATGCCCCAAATATAAAAGATGCCCCAAAGATAAAATGGGGCATCAGGCATATCAGGCATTCTCTGCTTCTCTAAATAATTATGTGCAGCACATACAGTAGAAAGGCTAAATTAGAGTCTGTGGAGCCTGAAATATGTAAAAAAAATAAATAAAATAAAAAAAAACACCCCACCCAACAGATACACAGCAACAAATCATATGCATCAGTTTACCTGCCAAAGTTAGCCGGCAGATACTCCAAGAAGGCATCGTTTAAGAAGAGCTGGGTCAGATTCAGGAGCTGCGTAAAACCATCTGGGAGTCTGGGAGAGAAGAAAGAAAATGAGAACATATGCAAAAAGGAAGAACAAGAAAGAGAAAAAGAAAGTGTGTGTGTGTGTGTGTGTGTGTGTGTGTGTGTGTGTGTGTGTGTGTGTGTGTGTGTCCTTGAAGGGCCTCAATGGATTAAAACACGGACATTGTTCCCATAACAACCCTGTAGAAACAGCTAACTGATGTTAGCCTGCAGATGACTCATCTCCCACACACACACACACACACACACACACGCACACAAAGTCAAAGAAGCATTTCTGTCTGCAGTATACTGTGTGGTTGAGTCCAGTTGCGCCTCTGTGGTGCCATAAACGCATGGATTGGAATACGTAAAAGACGAAGAAAACTGAAAAACAGGAACAGTGTTGGTCTCTTGACATTGGGCTGTAACAGAGAAAAATCTGCTCAAACAGCTAAATACTTGGAAAAATGCACCAAACAATCCATTACATCTTGAACTGAGTCCAGGTCCACTCAAAGTTGTTGATAAAATTGGTGCAATCAACAAAACATGGAACAATTCTTTTAAACCTTCAGTAGAAAATGGTTCTCAATGAAAAGAATCCTATAAATGAGCCAATTTGAAAGTGTTTGAGAGATGTGTATGTTGTGAATTATAGAGCCAGTGTTTCCCCTCAGGTTGTTATCCAGAAGCTGTATGCTCAGATAAATTAGCTCTACATTTTTCAGATTTTTGTTAGTGAAGCTCTGTGTCCAACTTGTAAAACAAACCTTTGTGCTGTACATAAACATTAATATTTGCTGCCGTCAAACTATAGGCCCTAGTTTACCAAGGGATGTTCAACTTCAGTAGCCAGTCATGATATGCGTAAAGCCCTATTCACACGGGACTAGAAATGACCCCCTCGACGTCTGTTTTTCGTGCGGTGCATTCGCAGGGGATAAGCAAAGTCTGTATTTTACTCAAATTTATTGACATTATCCGCCAGATATGATGAAAAAAACACAACACCAAATCACAGAGAAGCCGATTTGTATGGGACAAATATTGTGTTTGGTAGGTAATTTGTGGTGGAATTTGTACTTTACAAATTACGGACATGGCAGATTCACACGGGATTAAGATCACAGACGACCTCCGCAATTATTACAAATTTCTAGAGGTCCCCAGGTAATACTAGTCCCATGCAAATAGGGCTTAAGATGTGTTACTACAAGGTGTGTGTTAGTGTCTTACTTGGTGATAGGGTTGACACTGGCCTCCACCACAGACAGGCCTTTACAGCATTTTATATTGTCTGGAAACTCCTGGATACCTGTAAGAGAGAGACACAGAGAGGGGAGATGAAAGGTGGAGGCATGTGTTGAGTGAATTCTTATTATTATCTACTTTGAGTTTTGCAAGTGTCCAGACAGCATCACACTTTGTCATATTTTGGTTATAGAGGGGATTTCTACCGTTTTTACTGATGTCCAGCTCTTTGAGGTTAACCAAGCTGGCGATGGTGGTGGGAAGGTTGGACAGGTCGTTATCAGGCATGCTCAGCTTCTTCAAGGCCTGGCAGTTGAAGAGTTGCTATGGAAACACAGAGGGGAAACAATGGAATATTATAGTCTGTTGGCAAAATTGCACAGACCTTTAGTAGAAAGGTATGAAAGTCAGCTGGAGGCATGCACCACTTAATGTTGAGGGAAAGCAGTGCCATTTTAGCTGACTTTTCCTATGAATAATGCAGAATTAATCTCCTACATACGATGGCCCTTAGGGACAAAACACGTACTAGAGTGAAAGCAAAGCATTCAGAGAAATGTGCCCTAAATTGAAAATACAGCATATGCCAAAACATATATGAGAGTGAAAGCACATGCTTAAAAAGGAAAGTGCTCAGAATACAGAAAGGCTATACTGTATATATATATATACTGTACCAAAACACACACTACAGACAAAAGCACAGACATGAAGGGAAATGCTCTCCAAATCCAGAAATGCTACAAATATTAAAAGCAAAGCAAAGCAAAGCTAAGCTAAGCTAAGCTAAGCTAAGTTAAGTTAAGTTAAGTTAAGAAGTTGTTGCAGCATCACAAGGAAAGGAATAAGTGCAAATAAATAAAGTAATTTATTAATACTAAGAGGCATATAAAATTAAAATAAGAATAAAAGTAAAAATAGAAACTATACAAGAGCAATTAAACACAAAATTACAAAGCAAAAGTGACAGTGATGTGATGTGATGAGTCTAGTATATGTAAACAGTGTACACCAGATTAATATATATTATGATCAAGTAATGATACCTAGTGTTTGTCTGTATTTATATAGAAATATATATATATATAATATAGTATATAATGTAATAAAACAGTATAACATGGTAACATAATATAGTATGATAAGTTAAGTCAGATAAGGTAAGATAGTGTTGGCTTTAGTTTTTTTCTTTAGAGTGAGACAGTGAAGACACACTCTTGTCAGCACAGGTGGGACGTCACCTGGGGGAGGGACAGAATTTGCCTTCTGAACAGGTGACCTCAGTTACATCCACATCATTATAGGTGGTATGGTGTCTCCGGCAGGTAAACGCCTACCAGAAGAACTGAATCCATTTGGACGAATGGCAAAAACATTTTCATCCATTCTTCTTTTTTTCATGTTTCCCAACCTCACCTTCAAGTTCATATTAAGTCACTCAAGAGTTGATAATTAAAATATCACTTCAAGTCAAACGTGTCAAAACACTTCCAGAGTGCGCTATGATTTCCACGACACCCATCTGCCATCTGTAAGCTGTAAGTTGCACTGGGGCCAGTGTAAACATGTAGTGTCACCCAGACTTCACCCACTGAAGGTGATATGTCTGCAAAAATGTGTACCATGCTTCACGCTAAACATCCAACTATTATCTTATGATGAGCAATTTCTAATGTGTAATTCTCTCATAATTCAGTGCTCACTCACATTCATTCCTACAGGCACTAACTGGTACAATGAAAGGAAACCCATGCAAACATTTAACAAATTAACTAAAAATAAAATGTTCTTAGTGTATTTGTGGACAAAATTGTTTTTGATTGCCTATTGTTTGACCTGTTGAGATGTCAGCCACATTCAGTCTATCAAAGATGGCTATTGAATGAAGAAGAAGCAAAGGAGCACAGGGCCCAAAGAGCTAGATAGAGCTAAACATGTAAAAGGTCGCTCTGTGCCCAAAGGTCAGGCCAGACCACTATACTTAAAGACACAAACACTTACTCACACACACACACTTAAGGAGCTCTCCAACTCACTTACACAAAGGCCAATCACTCTGGCAGCCTCAGTAGCTCTAATACAATCTTGGCACACACACACAAATATACACCGTCAAGGCTGAGCAGATTTTTTTTGGTCAGTTGAATGCAAGTTTGACCTGCCCCTTACACAGCCCTGCTAGACTGTCTCCATTCATGCAGGTTATATTTAGAAATCCAATTCAACATTTCTGTCATTTAAACCAGGACAGAATATCAATAAAATGAGACATCCCTCCTATTAACAGCACCTGAAATTCTCCTTGAAATACTGGAAGGGCATTTCGCCTCATCACTGCCCACATGGGGTTTTTTCTGAAAGTCTCGGATGGCCTGGGATGCCACTTCACATCCACATGATGTGAAGTGGCCAGGAATTTACCTTCTCTTTTTCCTGGCATGGTATGAAAACATGCCAGGAAAACAATACTGCTGCTCTTGGTCTCAAGACACTTCAAATTCTATTTTTCTGTAGGAACGGCAATGTCAATAAAGTCGGTCAGTCAAGTCGAGAAAATTATAGCGCAAAATCACAAATTTGCAAACTGTGCAACGTATGAACCCGTCTCTCTTTAGACCCTTCCACTCAGACAACTTCATAGCAGTCCAGAGTAGAATATCTCAACAATCATTGATTGAATTTTGGACAGTCATTATCCACAGAGGAAGAATCCTAATGACTTTAGCATGCTGCTGATAGCCGTTCTATTTTTCAACCATCAAACACTTGATATCTGGTGCCTTACAGGCCCACTACTCTGGCCTCTCTGTACAAGTAAATGAATGGGCTAACACAACATTAATATATCAAAATGTGTCAACTTCTGAGGGTGTAAGTCACAGTTACAGCCAAGTAATCAGTGGGGTTGATGTCAGGAGTGGGGTTCTAGATGAGGGGCCTTGTGTTCCACTTCTGTCAAATACCACAAAACAATAAAATATATGTCACATTTACAGTTAACTTTATGTAATGGCAAAAATTCATATTTGCTGTGCTTTCCAACAATAAGTCAAAAGTAAAACAGCTCATTATTACGTAAGACGTACATCACCGCTCCCTAGAACAAGGTGTGGAGAACACAGTTTATTTTAATCAAAGTAATCGGGGTCATGAGGAAGTGCAACACATATTAGGTCGGCTGACCGGCCTTGGTGCAGGTTCAGGTAGTCAAGAAGTGGTTATAAGTTATGTAGAGGAAGTTGGGCTTAGGTGAGGTTAAAGTCAGCAGACAGACAATATGTTTTCACAGTTACCTTGGGTAGCTCCTCAATCTGGTTGGCATCTAGGTAGAGCTCCTCCAGAGTTCTCTCGAAGCTGAAGATTTCCTTGGGGACCTGCTGCAGGCTGCAGTGGGAGTAGTCCAACACTGAGATCACTTCCTCTTCGCCACGGAAACAACGGCACGGCACCAGCCGGCCAATCAGCTTCCGCTTAGTGGTCATTTCCAGACACTGCACTGTAGAGGAAAGAAGAGGAGAGGAGAGAGATGATGTTAGGTTGAACTCAGAGGGTCTGAAACTCATCAACAGGCTCATTATATCTGATCTTTTTCACTGCCCAGTCTTTATTCCTTTCATTGTATTCCTGTGTAGACCATTGTTGGTTTGGCAGCACTACACACATGGTCAGGCTAAATCACTAAAAGACACAAAAGGGTCTGAAATATCAAACTAGAATCAAAGATGTTTGTGTTTCAGAGATGAACTACGGAGCTGGCATTAAAATTCACGTGGGATTTTCTCTGAAATGTTCTAAAATACATTTTTTGATAACAACCATGTGAGCTGCATTCATTAACGGTGACACATTTCACTGTTTTTGATGAGTAATGCAATAAATAAATGCACAAAAGGAACACAATTTCAAAAAACAAAACAAAAAAACACCTACTGCAAAAGTGACAGCATTCACATGACTCTGCACCCGCCAGTGCTCAATTGAAACTTGGATCAGCCCTATCAGCTCATCAGTAGAGCCACATCATCTATGAGTTGGGCAAACAGCCCTGTGATACAATGGCAACCTGTCCAAGGTGTACTCTGGCCTCTCGCCCATTTTGAACTGGGATAAACTCAAACCCTCCACAACCCTGCAGAGGAAAAGCAGGTGCACTGTAGATAATGAATGAGAGCAAACAACTCTTTAATTGCTGTGTGGTGATTTTTGTGGATCAAATGGTTAATGCACAGTTTCTGATTTGCCTAATGCCAGCCTCTTTTGCACTGCTGTTAGGTCACTTACAGCAGCACCGATGATCAGAGGTGACATACATTTAAAAGTGAAATCTCAACTCTCAGCACCTTGCAGATACTGTGCTTATTCCCTGTTTACAGTACGGTCTATATTGACTATCTGTGCTATAGTGCAAATTGGTTGTCTTATACCGCTTTCTGTTCACTGCTTATCTGTTCAGTGTCCAGATAAGCAGCCAACCTTTGTACCTTTGTACGTTATGCCGCAGCCAGAGAAAATACTTGTTTCTGATTGCTGGAAGATGTCTATTAAAATCTCAAGACATGGTATGCCGTTTTATACGAATTTATATGCAAATTCTTGACATATCAACATGCTTCATCACATTGATGCATCAACATCCAATATTACCAAAAAGCTGTCTTTCTTGTTGATTAGAAATGTTTCAGCATTCAAAATGTTCCAATACACCCAGAAATCTGACAGGTGACAAATTTGTATCTTCTCATCCACCCATCACCCCTTGATGCAAACATTATTATTTTTATTAATTTTATCCAGTAGTCTTTATGGATCTGATGGGACTGTGTGTGAATGCTCAATTCAATTCTAATTCTGTGTTTTTCTATTGCCATGATGAACCAGTTCAAAGTGGCTACTACATTTTCAGGTATACGGAAAAGTCTGTCCTAATACAACATTCACATGCGCACATTTACAATAAAACAGTTTTTGCTCACTGTAATTGTCCATACTGTCATGTCTCGTCGGTTGTGTTAAGTTTTCATGTCTGTCGTGTTTCTGTTTCCTGTTCTGGCGTGTCTTTTAGTTTGAAATCCCTAACTCTCCTCTCGTTTCAGGTCCCTTAACTTCCTGCCATTGTGTGTTTCCCGCCTGTGAGATTGTCTGCCCCGCCCTGATTGTTTCCACCTGTTCCCCATTACCTCTTGTGTATATATTGTCTGCGTTTCCCCTGTCTCGTTGCCAGATCGTAGCCTCTGAGCAAGTCTTCATGTCATGCTCTCACTTTGCTACTCGACAAACCTGATTGTAAGAAACCTTTAAAAAGTCTGCCTGTTCTCGGCGTCCTACATTTGGGTCTACCTGCTTTGTCTGCCGGCGTAACACATACTGGTCGTAAAGAGACTCCTTTTTAATGAGGTTTGAATGGAAGAGATGGCAAACACAATCTGCAGTCCTCTTTCTGCGCAAAAACGCCTTCCAAGGTTAAGCTGAAGTTAATATTTTCAGAAGTCTGAGTTACAGTAGCAAAAAACAAGTGGGAATTTTCCAAAGTTACAGGCCTTTTAGTACAAAACCTCACTGTTTGTGTTTTTATCCCTCGACTGCAGCTCAGTAAAGAACCGAGGGGAAACAAAAAGAGTGAATTTTGCACTAAATAAAGGCCATAAATTTGGAAGAACTTGATTTGTCTAACTCAGACTGCTGAAGCTTTTAGTTTCATATAAACTTTGTAATGCTCACAGAATGAGGGCTGTGGATTTTGTTCCCCATCTCTTACATTTGAATCGCATTAGTAAAGGATCCCTTCAGGACCAGTATGGACTGGAGAAAAAAATTACAGCAACCAAAAACTGTTGCTAAGTACATATGGGCATGTGAGTGTTGTTTCAGGACAGATCTGCAAAAATGTGAGCCTATCCTTTAAGGCAGGGTGATGCAGGACCAACATTAGTTTGAAAGCTTCAAATGAATGGCTGCCATGCAGGTGTAAAACCCGGAGCAGATGGGTAACACAGCCGCCCCTCAGCAACCAGCAGTTACCCAGCTCACAGCAGGCTGAGGCTCAACCATCTCCTCCACACACACACACACAGTCACTCTCTTCAAACAACAAGCCAGAGCCATATAATTAGACTGAATCCTGTGTAATTCTGCAACAACATCCCTCCATCACTCCATTACACGACTCCATTTAAAAAGCTAGTGGCTGAATGGCATGAGTAGGCTAACCATGGGTATTAAAATCCTTGAGTGAGGATTTATCATTCAGCTTTATCATTTCAAACCCAAGCGCTTACTACAATCAATCTACTGACAAATAAAAAACGCTTCACTGCCAGCCCTTTCAAATAGAACAAAGAGTGAATTTTCAGTTATCTGACTGCTGCCTTAATTTCCTGTTTGATCTGGATGAGCTAAAACCAGCTGTGATGTGGAGAGGAGTGGAGGGGAGGGGAGGAAATGGAGTGAGAAGACGACAGGAGGTGATGAGGAGTTAACAGCTACAGTAGAGTGGAATCAAAAGGGGGACGAGGAGGAGAAAAGGAGGGCGAGGAGGTGAAGAGAGCAGAGAGAGGGAGACCAGGAGGTGAAGAGATAAGACCTGCAGCTTTATCTGTCTAGAAACACACACATGTCCAGCTCCACAGTGTGACCAGATGAATCTAGAAGATAGAAGAGTGATCTTGAGCACTGTGAGGACACTATGTTATCTGCTCTAGTTTGTTGCAAGGCCAATGAAATCAGATAAAGACTGCAGATCCTCCAGGACTGTTTATCTAAAAGGGTTGGACCATTACAATCAATACATCCTTATCCACAGTCATGCTCAAAGCGGGCGTAATGAGGCGAGGGTCAGGATTTACCGTTTGTCTACAGTATGTGTAAACCCAGCAGTCAGTGCTTTTCATGGCGCTCACACCTTGGACCACTGGTTCTTGTCTAACCCCTCATGTTTAGAGCTAAAAAGGTAACCCATGCAGGGCTTGTTTAGCACTGGGGAATGGATGGGATTTTTACAATGAGGATTAAACAGCTCAGATAATCGAAGAAAAACATCTCAAAGCATGTCCTGTGGTTTCCTTTTCTTTTATAGCCTGTGTGCCAGTACAACTGCCAACTCAGAAAACACATAGAAAAAAGACGCTGCAAAAGGAGAAGGGCTAAATCAATAGGTGGGCAACAGAGACAGAGCGCAACACTGCGAGGGGAAAACAATTCATCGCTCTGCATTGACTTTGTATTGCGTGAAGGTGCCTCCTTGTCATTTCGGTCTGCTAGCAAACAACAGAAAAATTCCTTAAAGCTGCTGTGTGGTGGGATGCACTACCAACAGGGTAAAGAACACATAACTAAGTTTTTATAAGCTTCAGAACCCAAAAAACTGAGCGTTTAAGAAGATAAAAGTGGATACAGATGAGAGGCATCAGCAGGACGAATGGGAAAACTGTGGGATCCTGACACTCAGTATGCTTATTTTGTCACTGGTCAGACAAATATCCAAATGTCAGTTTTAGGCTAACTAACTATATTGCTGTAAGTTAAGCTAAAGCATGTTGACAGTATGCAACTTCTGTAGTGGAATGTGGCCAAATCAGAAAACTAGTGTCTTAGCTAACTACAGTAACTCTGTAGTTACTGTTACCACTGTTCCCCACCTGTTGAAATACTGTATATTGATTCATTTAATACATTTTGATGCATTTGTATTGAAACACCGGTCTGCTCCTTGCAGTATGTACACTTTCAAAATTAGAGAAACGTTGATAACCATGACAGCTCCATGATCACATAGAGATAAAACAATAATTACCACCCATCCCTGGCTAAAACACGTTGTGCTGTTTTGCCAATTGAACATGGTCAAGAATACAATATAGTATGTAATTGTATATTGTTATTACCTCATAGCATGTTACCACTAGGAAACCCCCAGTTAATGCTGTGTTAACAGTTTCCAGGCCTGCAGCAGAATACACATTTACAGGTCAAGAAAGACATCCTGCTGCTCTGTACCAGATCCTCTGCACCAAAGATGGTTGAACAAAGCAATGGAAACTATGCACTGTGACACAAGACATTACTTTACATAAATATATTAAATTTGTGTGTATGTGGTAGGCCTACATGGTTTAGACTTCTGGGAGACGACGTCAGACTCTTCACCCTGCTATAATCTCCTCTCAAATGATTGGTTTTGGTGTAGCCGTCCAACCAGCAGAGGACACACGTCAGGTGACTCGCTCCGTCATGGTTACACAGCAGAAGTAGCGTTAGGGGATCTTCTCATTGGCTGAGTAAGCGGGCACTCTGAGGTCTGGCTGAAAGCTACACGGCTACCAAAAGGTGTGAAATCAGTTTAATGCTTGCTGCATCCTCTAATCAACTGCTTGACGTCCCAGCCAAGAGCCAGATGGCCCAGTATAATGTTCCAAAGCAGCAACACTGACCAGAGCTGATATGACCTTTTGATAGATAAAGTCATCTTTACTACTCTGCTACAGATTAAAGCTTTTTATTTTCTTTCTTAAAGCAAGTGTATTTTCATTTTATCTCATTTTGTGGAGGCTTGGCTTGATCTTTTTTTTTTCCTTGGTTAATCCCAG
>SEMN01000201.1:360072-552572 GCA_005408345.1 Macquaria australasica | reverse complement strand
TCACGCACAAGCACATGTGAAACACAGACACACACGAAATGCCCACACACATATAAATCACTGAAATAACAGTAATAATGACCGCGAGAGAAAATGGAAGATCCTGTTTCACATCCCAGTGCTTCACATTGTCAAGCAAATCCCTGAGCAGTGTGTCAGTGTGTGTGTGTGTGTGTGTATATGTTTGTGAGACTGTGTATGTGGGAGGCGGTTAGCTAACTAGCCGCCAGGAACAGCTTGTCCTGTCTTTTTTACACTCATTAAATAACCACTTACAGCAGTTACCTGCACCAGCACATGCATACAAACACCAAGACCTTAATCATGTCTACACTTTCTGTTTGAGAAAGCCAGGCTTTTACTAATCCAACAGAAATACGCCTTATCAAAGTGTTGTCAGGAGTCATTTTGTATGCACTGGAATGATCAGAAAATAACGTTATTGAGGTTTGGAGTGCAGGTGTATCTCAAAGGGAAGGATGGATATTGATGGAGTTTGACATTCTGGGTATTTTGCTATTTTGAGATATCTTCAAGCCACACGTCACATTGACAAGGAATATGCACATAAAGACAATGAATAAATATCATACTTTTGTCTGCATTTTTGTGCATACTTAATATGTCTTTTATTAGCTGCATGTAAGATGTAATTGGGTGTCAGTTTAACAAATATGTAGCAGCATGCACACTTGCCAATAGTCCATCCATCCCATTAACACACTTCTCCTGTTCATGGTCACGGAGAGGCTGGAGCCAATCACAGCTCACATTGGAGGCAGGGTATGCCCTGCACAGGTCGCCAGTCTATCACAGGGCTGACACATACTGTACATAGACTGAACATTCACACCTACGGGCAATTTAGTCACCAGTTCACCTAACCTGCATGTCTTTGGACTAGAGCCGCAACGATTAGTCGCTTAATTTATTAGTCGATTGACAGACAATAAATCAGCAAAATCAATAAACCACTTTGGGTGCACTTTGGGTAACTTTTTAAGAAAAAAAATGGTTCCAGTTCCAGTTTCTCAAATGTGAATATTTGCTGATTTCTGACTGAGAAAGAAAATTTGATGCAGTGGTGGAACAGGAAGTTTAGTTTTTACCAGGCATGGAGAAATGTGGAGGAGAAGATTAATACTTTTGTAATGTCCCCTTACCCCCAAGATCACAGATACAAACATAAATGAAGTGTTACACGGCATAATGTCATGTAAACTGTTGGAGAAACTGACTGGTTGCTTACTTACACAATGTTTGCTACTTGGTAGCTTGCAGTGATGAGCGAGAAGTGGAGGCGATGCCGTGCAGTTGGTCAGCAGCGAGCCAGAGAGTTAAGAGAGAAGACTAAAACTAAACTACTAAACTAAAACTTTTTAGTTAACGTTAGGGAAAGATTGCCTTCATGGAGAACATTAAAGTAACTCTTGGTCGGAGAAAAGGAACAAACTAGAGGCTGACATTTTCTGTGGGATTCCCGCGGGATGGGAGTCAACTTCACTAATTATCACGTGACTGGGACGGGACAGGAAAGTAAAGTCAACGGGAGCGGGCAGGATGGAAATCATAATAACAATAGGTCAGTTTTTATATATACAGTAAATATACAGTTCTAATATGAATAAATGCTATTTACTATATTGTGAACATAATGCTAGTTGTTCTGTTTTCTTTTTTTATTCTCTCCTGTCTGCTGTGGTGGCTGGTTGGTTGCAGCCACATGGAAATGAGATGGGACGGGAATCCAGTCCCGTGTCACCCTCTAGAACGAACCGTGGTCACACACCACCTCCAGCCTCTTCTCTAAGAGTTTTTGCAGCTGTATAACAATGCCATGCCACATCCACCTCTGCTACTGAAGAAATTACTCACACAATTAAGAGATTTCACTGTCAGGAAATCAACGGCCGATGCTTTCTTTTTTCTGGCGAGGACAAAGTCTCAAGGAATCACATCATGTTTTCACACTCAGTCTAATCTGCCTGCCACAGTGGCTCCAGGTGGCATGTCTGTAAAACTCAATGACCCTTACATCACCGACACTAAAAATAACAATCGACCGACGCAACAAAACACTGAACAGCTGACAATTCACCTGCACCCAAAATGTGGGAATCAATTATGCTCAGATGCATGACAGAACAAATACACACATGCACCAAACGGGTCAAAGCAGCGTTACCTAAACTAAGACTCCAGCAACAGAATGACCTGAAAAGATGTTTCCAAACGACATCAAAGTTGGTACCCAACTTTCACTCCGTACTGGAAAAGTTTAGGACCTGACTGCATTCAGCGACAAACACAGACAAGTGACAGGCAGAAAGTTAGACAGACAAACAGTGGGATATATAAATAGTACGCAATAAAGACAGATAAACAAGCAACCAGACAGAGGAAGGCAGCGTGACAGAGAGTCGTGCTGTCAGAGAGTTAATGCAGTGGTTTTTTTTAACATACAGTACAGTGTCTGTATATGTAAGCTGATTATTGATTAATTGTTGAAATTATTAAGCACAGATGCCAAATATTTGTTTAGTTGTTCAGCCTGTAAAATCTGAGTATTTGCTGCTTTTTCTGTGACATATTATTGTAAATTGAATATCTTTAGCTTCTGGACTGTTGGCCTTTAGTGGACAGTTTAAATACAGACAGGAAACATGGGGAGATAGAAGTTTATGACATGCAACTAAGGGCTCCAGCCTGAACCGAACCTGGGATGGTTATATGGCATGCATTTTAACCACTAGGCCATCAGAATGCATGTGATGGGATTTTTTCTCAATTGTTTTTTTTTGTTGACATTTTAAAGACTAAACCAGAGCTTCCCCAACCCCAATAAAGGATCGCAAGATCAATCTGAAGGGTTGCAAGATGATGATCAAGAGAGAAAATGAGAAAAAAATAAATATATTTCTGCTATGCATGGTTACATTTTTCTTATTTTTTAGCCTCCCTTACCTTTCTTTTTGTAAATTGCTTGATCATTTTACTTCTTCAGGACACTAAAAATAATTAAACTAAAATGAGGGGGAAAAAACCCAATGTGGCTGAACTTATGCAAGAAGATAAGGGGTTGCACGTAAACATTTTAAAGGGTCACGTGCCAAAAAGGTAAAGAACCACTGGACTAAACAATTAATGGAAAAAAAAGTTTGTGAATGAAAATAATCATCAGTTGCAGCCCAAATAAAGAAAATATTTCAGTATTATGGATGATAAATTGTAAGTAAATTAATGAACTTACTCACTGGATGCTTCAGATGAAAAAATATACACAGTAAGTCTGTTTAAAATTTCATTAGTTAAAGAAACTTTTTAATTTGTTACAACTTGGGTCTTATATTCATAGCTTTCGCCATCGTTTCTATTTATTGTTATAAAATGCAACATGGCAATATCGCTAAAAAGATGTCATACAGGGCAAGAAACACAAGTGGGCAGTACTTTACTTGAGTATTTCCATTACATGTGAGGCCTGCTTTATACTTCTACTTCATCAGATGTCAGAGGGAAATATTGTACTTTTTACTCCACTGCATTTATCTGGCAGCTTTAGTTACTATAGCTATAGATTTTACATTGTGACCACTTACAAAACAGCAGTGTGTAGTTGGGGCCCCTTGTTACGTTTCAGATGTCTGGGAGTTGTTAGCATTTCTATTTTTAAAAAAAACAAAGATTAGAAAAAGGTTAAAAAATAAGAACTTTTTTCTGTTTTTTCCTCTTTCCTACCACAATAATCATCTCACAACCTCTCAGATTTATCCTGTGACCCTTTGGAGGGGCCTGACCCCTATATTGGGAACCACTGGACTAAACTACCAAACTACAAAACCAGCAGCTAAACCAGCTTCAACAGTAAAATGCTGCTTAAACATCCATGCATCCATTTTTCTGATACTCTTGACACTTTAAGTACATTTAGATAATACTTCTGTACTTTTACTTAAGTAGGATTTTGAATGCAGGTCTTTTACTTAGAAAGGAGTACTTTTACATCAACTAAATGGTATTTTTATCTTAATTACTTCGTCCACCAATGAGTACGGTAGGTCTTGCCTTTTGCTTTCTCTTTACAAATAATTTCCGCTATGTGAGTTTGTTTAAAATCTGAACACATTGGAATTACCCTTTAAAGATCAGAGGTGCTATAAAACAGAAGAGGATGTAAAGTGATATCATTATCAACAGAAAGTCAGCTGGCTGTTCACAAACATTTCCAGACCGACTTATTTGGTTTTTCATCTCAAGGCTTCACTCGTCCAACTGTTCCTCAGTGAAGCTCACAGAGAGAAGACTTTATCTGAGCCTCTCCTCTCCCTCCTCTCCTTCTGTCATGTCTCACTTTCTCTCCCCTGTTTCCAGGCCAGTCTTTTATTTTTTCTCCTCTCTGTTCTTCCAGGGTTGTGCTCAGTGGCCCAGTTCTGCCTGAGACGCCCCGGCACATCTCCTCTTTCTGTCTTCTCTCTTTTCCCTTTCAGGCTTCTCTCTCTCTCTCTCAGCGCTCTTCCTCCGTCTGTCTCTGTGTTTAACTTCTTTTTCTCCCTCTCTTCCTCCATCCCACCCCCCCTACCGAGAGACAGAAAAGGAAAGCCATCTTAAAATCGAGCACAGCACTTTTTTGTTTCCTCTCTACGGGAGCGTTTCGATCTAAATCCAGGTTCCAGGAGGTGATTCGTTGGAAAGATAAACTTATCATCTTGTGTTTGAGAATGAGGAAATCTCC
Organism: Macquaria australasica; assembly: GCA_005408345.1. Lineage (NCBI taxonomy): Eukaryota > Metazoa > Chordata > Actinopteri > Centrarchiformes > Percichthyidae > Macquaria > Macquaria australasica. The sequence goes on along the minus strand of SEMN01000201.1, from coordinate 547,840 downwards.
ACAGATTGTGTCCTCTGGTCTCAATCATCAGCATGTGAGGAGGAAAAGTAAATGATAACTTTACTTGCCATTTTGCAAAACTAAAGTTTGTCTTTTCACATAGACCAAACTCCTTAATCAGGCACATAACAGACACATTCAGGTCTTCAAGGTCTTCAAGGTAACCTCATTAGGGCTGTTCAGCACCATAAATTAGAGTTCTGCAGCCTGAACTGAGCCCGACAGCACCTGACATTTAATACTGTGACTCCAAAACTAAAGTATATATATTATTAATAATAGTATGTATTATTTGATTACAATTAATTCATGTGCAACATGTTGTGACTTGCCAGCTCGCCGGCTAGTTACGAGGTGTTTTGGATGGTTATTTATGGAAAATATAAATACTAAAACATATAAGGGAGAGGTTTAAGCCTTTCTTTAGATGTTAGACTTTTCTTTATTTTACATGACCCCTCTAGAGGAGGTATACTGACATAGTTACACATGTAAGAAAATAAAAAGAAACTTAGCAAGACTGGAAACAGTGCTTGGACTAATCCTATTGTATAGTTTAATTAATCTGTTTCTCTAATCGTCCCAGCTACGACAAACCAATATATAATAATACTTGTCAACTTGATCTCCTGTCAAACATAAAGTATACAGTCTCTTTTTAATAAGTTGCAAATTTAGATTTGTTCTGTACACAGGGGTAACCAAAAACACATCATTTTCAAAAGCAAAATATTTCTTAAACAATCTGTAAATATGAGACTGAGGGTTATTATATACCCTCATACCCCATCATGCCAATCTTGGAGGTGCTTATTTATCAGGTCCTGGACTTTCTGTTCTGAGAGTTTAGCCAATCGAGGTGGTTTAGGATCTGGGTGACCACTGCAGTACTCCATCATAAATCACTATCATCTACGCTTTTGTTGGAGCTCGAAACTGAACCAGCAACTCCCTGGTTGTCAGTTGATGTCCAGTCAGATGTGCCGATCACCGGATCTTCAGCTGTGACCGAGACAAATGTTCTACATAAAACGGCTGAAAAAGACACACACTATCTGACTGCAGGCAAGATCTTTTAGATGTTTCCCTGCTGCACCAGAAGCTTCAGTATCATCCTACAAAGGTTTCAGGTTTTGTGTGAAGCCAGATCATACTATAGCTGTGTCTCAATTCAGGGGCTGCATCCTTCAAAGGCTGCATTTGAAGACCGAATGTTTCACAGCGGCACGACAAGGCCGTCCCATTTCGAAGGCTCCTTCAAATGTGGGCGAGAAATGCTGCCTTTTTTTCCCAAATTTTGAGGATCCAACGGCTCTATCCTTCGCGGCCCAACCTATCCCAAGATTCATTGCACGCAAGAGAAAATGGCGTCCCCAAAACGTACCGTCAACAGTGGCCGAGCAGGATTACACTTTTAAATGCAAGTATTGGTTTTCAACTCACTCGAATAGCTAACGATACAAATGTTAAAAAACCAAGGGCCCTTAAATACCTCAAGCCTCAACTGCAGCTGTCAAGGTTGCTAGGCGACAGGAGCGGCGCTTCGTGATGCTGGTGACGCAAATAGGAAATCCTCCGTAGACGAGACAAGTCTCATTTAACAACGCTCGGTTAGAAGGACGCAGCCCCTGAATTGACACACAGCTTATATCACACATACTCCCAGCCTCTTAAGTATATTTGCTGATCAATAGAAACACCCTCTGAGGAAGACAAAATTAGCAATAAAAATAATTAATTGTTGCTTTAAATGAACTACTCACTTTCTTCACTTGTAGTTTCATAACCAAACATGGATGGGAATACATCATCATCGTATGAAAGGGAACTGGGGTTTCAATAAACTGCTTTGACTAATCTTAAACAGAAAGGATGGACAAAGAGGCTTTTAAACTGACTCTTGACGTCAGTGTCAGTCTGTAAGAGTTCATTTCTGTTTGAGTGTGGGTATGTGTGTGTTTATTTGTGTGTTGTTTTAGTTATTTAGTTAAGGTCACCTTGCCATACTGGTGTCCAACGCTCAGAGCCCGAAGGAGAGAAAAGCAGAAAGAAGACACACACACACACACTTAAACACACACACACACACACACATGTCATGTCTTACAGCTTCAATCTGTTGACCTAGAAGCTTTGAACTATTCATAGATCATACTAAGAACAGGGGCGACACTTGTTATTAAAAGTTTTAGGTTAATTTGATTTAACATTTTGAAGACTAAATATGAACCCTCTGTCCTCGAGGTACAACATACGATGTACCAGTTCATGTACAGTCTGATCCACATCGCTCTACAGTGCCGCCTGTATACAAATTTGTTGAACTCTCCAAACTCCAAAGCACAAGTAGTTTAAACCAATGGGTTTTGACTAATCTTTCCTTTTATATTGTGAAATACCAGATAGTTTTACTTCTTCAGGCCTCTAAAAAGTATTCAAATGGAACAATCTGAAAAGGGAACATCACTCTTTGGTCGGACCTGTGACAAGGGGTCGCTATTATTAGGTGTTACTATTGGGGGGGGCACTTGAGGGAAGTGGAGCAACCTGTTAACACAACATTGACACACACACACATAAAATATAATGTCATGGCAAACGTGTTAGACAAATGCCGATTTACTTATCTAGCAGACACAAAACAACATTAGCATTAATTTAAAGGTGTATTTCTGGCCACCCAACAAATTTAAGTCCAATGTTCACTTTCTTTTAGCTCTGTTTTGGTCTCATGAGGGAGATACCTGGCTCTTTAGCTGCTAAACGCTCCACTGTGTTCACCAGCTAGTCGCTAACTTTGTCTGTCTGCTGTTTGATGATGGGCAGGTAGCGTACAGTGGGATTTTAGAGCTTTTTCGCTGAAGGCAGCTGCCTGCTGCATCTGGAAAATGATGCTGAAACTGAAAGTGGCTGGACATAGTACATGTAAGTGACAGATTTTATGGTTACATGGTTTTGAATTAAACCCCTGCAAATTTCATCAAAACTTACTGAATTTAATAAAATAGGAAAAGTCATTTTTATTTTTATGGCGGCACGGTGGTGCAGTGGTTAGCACTGTCACCTCACTGTGTCTGCGTGGGTTCTCTCCGGGCACTCCGGCTTCCTCCCACCATCCAAAGACATGCAAGTTAGGTTAATTGGTGATTATAAATTGTCCGTAGGTGTGACTGTGAGTGTGAATGGTTGTCTGTCTCTATGTGTCAGCCCTGCGATTGACTGGCGACCAGTCCTGGGTGTACCCCGCCTCTCGCCCAATGTCAGCTGGGATTGGCTCCAGCCCCCCGCGACCCTCTAAGAGGATAAACGGTATAGAAAATGGATGGATGGAAGTCATTTTTATGTTCATGTTACTCAGCATGGGGGATTTCCTGATGGCTTCATGTTTCTGTATGTTTCTGTATGTCCAGCCACATGTAGCTTCATGTTTTTAGTCGTGTCATGCTGTCTCTGTGTTGGACAACATGCTGGAAATGATGCTGAAACTGAAAGACTCTGTAAAGCTCCGTAGATCTGAGGGGAACGTCAGAGTTGGGTGATGGATGCTGTTTGGACCCTAACCTAACCTTAATCTAGTCATGATTTTAACTTTAATCCTGAAACCAAGTCATAACCCTAAAACAAACAGGGTAACCTGTGATTTTTGTCCCAGGTGCGTTACTGAGTCCCCATATGTGACTTTGTGTCCAGTTTTCTTCTCCTACAACGTGATGAATACAAAGCACACAGAGTCCTGATTGCAAGAGAACGGTTCACCTTCACCTGAAAAACTCTCTCTGTACACACTGTGAGACCTGCTGCTATCTGGAACAACCTCTCTATCTTTCTGTCATCCCTCTCTCTCTTTCTCTCTCTCTCGCTCTGGCCGGGAGTCAATCTCTCTTTTTTACTGCCAGCTGATAGCTGTGCATGACTGTCTGGATCTCTATTCATGCGTTCCCTCCATCTATCACCTGCTGCTGCCACTGTCACCCCTCTATCCTCTCCTCCCTTCTTCTTCCTCCCCTCTCTGCTTGTCTCTAAATGAAAATAGATAATATGCTGTGCGCTTTTCATCTATGCATTGATATCTATCAGCTCTCAGGAATCGAACCTGCGACCTCTCAGCTCTCTCTCTCCGCCCACAAGTTTGCAGCATTATGAATGTTTTTCTAACACTGCATGACAGCCTCCATTTGCATAAACACCCTTTAGTAAGTTTTATCCCTAAAGCGTTCCTTAACAGTCCGTGGAAATTGCACAGTGAGCAGTTGCCATGGTAACCGGGGACTCAATTGCCCAAAATTACCATAAAACACTAATTAAAAAGCCCTAGCTAAGAGCACCATTTTGACAAGCTTTGCGCAGCACTGCTGAACCGGCCCTTCAGGTGAGGAAAATGGACTGGGATTGAAAATCATTTCAACACCCACTGTATAACATTTTATAATTATGTGGACTGAATGCAAACTTAGTGTGTCTGAGTGTAGGTGAGCGATGTGTGTGGTAAAATAGTCTAGATTTGAGTAGTTCTGAAGTACCGGGGTTTGGACATTTTGTGTACTGGACATTTTTTTGTGAATTAGACTGAGCTGCATTTGTACTCTACAGTGTTCACTATGTTGAAGCATCCATAAATATACGTTGATTTGACTAATGGGATCACTATAGCTACAGATCAGACTGATTTACACAAATTTCTCTGACACCATTTGTCTGATGTTGACAATTTTGACAGTTGATGACTGATGCATCTTTGTGTTTTTGCCAGATGTAAGGGGACGCATTCATGGTTTTTTGGTTCAGTGCACCCGTTTCAAATGTTATCACTCGGTTAAATGGCCGTTATCTGTGGTTATCAGCCTCATAGATATGGGTTAGAAGGGGCCGTTATCACCTATTCACATGGTTGAACACTCATGCAACGTCACCTCCGGTTTAGGCAACAAAACTACTTGGTTAGGTTTAGGAAAAGTGTTTGGGTTAAAATAAGAAAGTAAGTCATGTGACGTAACGTATAGGCTAACTTAAAACTTTAAATAAGTCATCGTTGACTTTTGGTTTCCTGGGTGAAAGTCCTGTGTTTGTTTGACCCAGCCGCCTCCTTCTCCTAACGCAGACTTTTTTGCTTTTTGCTTTATACTACATCACCTGACGCAGATGGGTTTATGTTGAAAGCCCGGTACATCTCATACAGCTGTGATCGACAGCCTTCTGAAACTACTAGTAGGTGTAGCAGGCCCCTTCTAACCCATATCTATGAGGCTGATAACCACTGATAATGCCCATTCAATCAAGTGATAACATTCAAAGCCAATGTACAGTGGACAATACAAAAAAACTCAAAAGATAAAATAACTTTTCATGTATTTTGAAAAAAGCAAACACTCTAAACTGTGGTTCATTGCCCATCATTATGATCAATAAGTAATCTATAAAAACAAACAATCTAAACAAAATGTAATATTTCAGTAACTTAATCACAAATGTATGCTCCAGATGCAGGAACATTACATCAGAGCTCAATTCCCCTGTTCTCCATAACCACCCTAACAGTGACATACAGAACCTGCAGTGACAAACACTGATACTGCATACATTATTTTTTGGCTGTGAATCTGCTGTGAGAGGCTGATAGTGAACACTGAGGGGAGAAAAAGGACTTTAAGTGAAACACAAACCAGCCATATTGCATCATCTGACGTGTTTCAAGTTACGGCCGTAGCACACACTTAATATCTCATACAGACAGAAGTAGCAAAAGCACAGTAGATGTGCTGATGCAAGGAGCAAATGTCAAAAAAAGGCTGCTTTTCTGGAGCATTGAGAGAAAATAGGACAATCAGGACTTGGAGTTGTCCTGGTGACTTAAGCGTTTAAGCTGACCATTTAATTGCAACATCCCAGATTCAAGTCCAGATGCGGACCTCTCCCCTCATTTTCTGTCATCGCTCTACTGTCACTGCAAAAACGCCTGAAAAAATACTTTAAAAAAAGACAGCAAACAAATAGAACAATGGCATATCCTGACAAAGCAAACACACGCATCAATATTTGGCGTTATACCCCATCTGTGTGTGTTGCCCTTTTGACCCCATCTGTTTTTCACACATTCTGGTGGAAGGTGTTACACCCTTCTTCTTTTTTTCCTCCATTTAATCGGGTCAAAGTGTCCTTGAAATTAAAATGCCCTTTTCTGTTTTGTTTAAGTCTGATGTAGCCGTGTTCAGTTTGATGTTGCTGATACTAACCAACCTGGAGTGATCAACATGCAGTTTTCATCCGATCAACTAAGCATAAAGATCTAAATGATATGTGAAGGCCTTTGAGCTCTGGCTTCTCATTTGTGTCCACCACACTGATGCTGCTGCTAGATATATATGGGCTGGGCTAACCTGACTAGCACGGTTTGGCTAACGATAAACAGCTGCAGTATAGGTCATAAACCCCGCTTCCTCCATGTTAGCGGATGGGACATGGGCCAAACTGAAAAACCAAAATACACGTCAAAAGAAAATTCCCAAAGATGGTTTCTGTCATTTAAGTAGTTCTTATCACGCTGATGTTTGTTCAAGTGTTCATTTGTCTGATAAGTTTGGTTATAACTAGTTATTTGATGCTATAAAAAGGGGGTGTGACATCATGATTGACAACTTGTAGTGTGCTCTTGATTGGTTTGGGAGGGTGTATGGGCGGGACCTCGATACCACGGGGATCACAACTGCACAGACTCTGGCTCCAAATGACGTCAAGATGTACAGTGGGAGGAAGTGGAGACGTGTTGTCCATCTTTATATACAATCTATGGGTGGAACTCAAACTTCTGAATTTATGTTCTGCACATGCCAAGACGTAGACAGCAATTATTTGGTCCAAAGGGCATGCTACACTGCAAGTACAAATGAATCATCACAGCTCTTGTATGTAAAAACCACTGATTCACCTGAAGGGCATTCAGTTCTGCATCCCCTGTCTGATTCTGATGAATGTTGGAAAGTTAGAGAGGACATGTTACGTTTCATCATCTCCGTTGTAACCACTGGAATAATCTTTTGACCACCATCAGTTATCATCAGTTCCTACATGCAGCAGACGCCGCTTGTTGCAGAACAGAGTAACCACAGACACCTTCCCTGTCTGGACAGAGAGAGCAACGGTAGGAGAACAGTCAGAGCGAGGAGGCAGCTCCACGAGAGCACATTGGTGTGAAGCCCACTAGTCACGACACAAAGGCGCTGTGGAAAAATGTTTTTAACACGATGCCATCGCCACGGCGACGTGGGCATCACAAGGTAAATTCAGGCCAGTCAGTCAAGGGTGAGACACTTCTCTCCCACATACCTGGGCACCGACGAACCTCACCATCACGATTCACAGCGCACTTAAAAGGAATGCAAATCATGCATTGTCCCTGTAGAGCACTATTTCATACCTAATGAGGAATGAAGTGCAAGTTTTGTTACTGCAGGAACATTTAACTCTGAATCTTCACACTTAACTTGCAAATATACAAAAAGGAACAATACGTCATTCCCACAAATGAGCTGTGGGACTGCACACAGTCTGTACTTGCTATTTGTCCCTCCCCCACCCCCCTACCTCTCTCTGTTTCTCTGTCTTCCTCTCTCTAATGTTTTAAAACTAACTTCCTTATCTGTGGTTCAGACCTCCACACCAACTACCTCACTGGAGAATTATAATATGCTAATAAGGGGTAACATGTATAGCAGCTTTCCAGACTTGTAAAAATCTGTCTCACAGTATTAATAAACCCCTGTGTAGTTTTTTGGCATCTGATGAGCCTTCAAACACAATAATCTGTTACTAAAAACTGGACTTTCTACACAGCATTTCATAGTCTCAGTGGTACCTGAAGCAACATGCCAACACCAATGCAGCCCCTTTCATATATTTAACAGGGGATGTTTTTGATCTGATCACCAGCTGATAAAGATAAAAGCCGCTCACTTGGAGTACAGTCCTTTTTGAGTCGCATGATCAAGCCAGGCACATATTAGGTCCAATTTTTTTTTTTACATCTCATTCATCTTTTCTGTCTACAGCTATACAGTAGCCTATATCTTAATTTCAAAACTGAATTTCAGGTTTTTATTTTAGTTTTAATTTGGTCTTTTTGACTCATATGGTGACTGTTGTAACCTCCTGTTAGAACTTTAAGATGCTAGAAAATCTACAGCAGCTTAACTAACACTGTTACATCCACCATTTTGTCAGATCTGTGTCCAAAATCCCTCCCTTATTCACTGTCTGCTGACCAGCGGCGGAAAGTCACTAAGTACTACTGCACTACATCTCAGAGGCAAAATACTGTACTTGACTCCACTACATTCATTTTAAAGCATTTGTTAATTTGCAGATTTAGATTATTAATGCAAACTATGAATCATTATGATATTATTATTATAAGTTAAGCTACCCAGCAAAGTAATCCACCTTAAACAATAAAGCAATGTACACATTAATGAATCAATAATTATAATACAAAAATATAATATATATTAATCTGAAATGGGCTGTTCTGCATAATGAGTACTTTTACCTTTGGTACTTTAAGTATATTTAGATGCTAATACTTTTGTACTTTTTCTCAAGTAAAATTTTGAATACAGGACAATACTTTTACTTGTCTCAGAGTATTTCTACACTGTAGTATTGCTACTTTTACTTAAGTAAAAGATCCAAGTACTTCTTCCACCACTGACCAATGCTAATGTGTTGCTAATACAACATTCTAAGTAAAAATACTGGACTAACTGTTATGTACAGTATTTTACTCTCTTTACTGTACTTTTACTCTTGTGGACTCTACGTGAATGTTTACTAGAGCTGCAACGATAATTTGATTAATTGATTAGTTGATCAAAAGAAAATATTTGCTGGTTCCAGCTTCTCGAATGTGGTGACTGGCTGCTTATCTCGTAATATATGATTTTCAGTATTTCGGTAATTTTTGTTTTGGACTCTTTGTTGACACACTTTAGGTTCTGGTATATTTTGATGAGTTGGTGGTGATTTGACATTTTTAGAGACCAAACAACGAATCGATTAATTGAGAAAATAATCGGCAGGTTAATCGACAAATAACAAATAACGTTTTAATTAAATTACTTGCAGGTCTAATGTTTACTAGATTTATTACTGTGTTTTACTTCCTATGGGGACGTAATGTTCTTCTTGGTGATAGTTTGTTTCTTCCTGACATGAGGATCATCCATGCAATTTCTATGCCATTCTCTATCCCATTCCACTCAGTGTCACTGTACAAATGAATAACACCATGGTATCTCAGCTTATGACAGCAAAAGCCAGTAGAAAATCTAATAAAAACGTCCATGTCTCTGCTAATATCCAAATATTCTATACTAGTGGTTCCCAACCCGGGGGTCGGGACCCCTCAAATGGGTCACAAGATGAGACTGAGGCATTGTGAGATGAAAAATGGGACAGGAAAGAGAAAAAAAAAAATGGTTCTGCTCTCTAAATGTTGCTTTTCCCTGTTAATTGCAGGATAGTTTTACATTTTCTGTCCAATTAAAATTCTTAAAATGAATCAAAAAAGTTTAGAGGGTAAAATCACTCTTTGGCAGAACTGCTCACAACACATAGATATATAAACTTGATGTTGCAAGTGGTTACTGCTTAATTTTTAGGAGCCACAAACCATAAAGGTTGGTAACCGCTGTTCTATACTATGATTGCTTCCTAAAATCAAGGTAAAGGATTATTGTAAAGGACGTAAATGCATCAGATCACTCTGAAAAACATCAGCATCACCTACATGTCAACAGGCATAATTGAATTGCTAATAAGATCTGCAGACTGTATGTTCAAGGCAGCAGGACAGGCTGCCACGCTACAGCTGCCATACAGGCAGTCCAGCGGACATCTATAGATCCCATAAGACCTGTGGGAGCTGGCCTACATATCCTGAGATACTGCACGCTACAGAGAGAGAACAACAAGAGGAGGAGAGAAACGGAGAAGGCAAGAAAGAGTGGAGAGAAAGAGTCAATGAAGCATTAAGCATACACACACACACACACACACACACACACACACACACACACACGAGTAAAGTGATCGAAGGAAAAGATTCAGAGGTGGAAACGACAGTGTTGTGACTGGAAAATTCATAGTCAGCAATCCCCTCTCTCTCTCTCTCTCTCTCTCTCTCTCTCTCTCTCTCCCTCTCACACACACACAGACACACACACACTCACTCACACACACACACACACACACACACTCACTAAAGTCACATGCAGCTCCACACACTCAGTACACTCAGTACAGGCACACGCATGGATGGTCACTTACACTCTACAGTGACACAGTATGCTGCACACACACACACACACACACACACAGTCGTGTTTCCATCACTTCAGAGGACATTCCATTGACTTCCATTAATTTCCTGGAGACTTGCCTAACCCTCACCCTTCCTCCCCTAAACCTAACCTTAAACCAAGTCTTCACCCTAAAATTGAATGATTTACATTATGGGGACTTGTCCCCAAAAGGAAGGCGAGTCCCCACAATGTGACTGTGTAAACAGATTTATGTCCCCACAACATGAGTAATACATGCTCACACACACACACACATACACACACACACTGGTCTGAGGTCTCCCCTCAGTCACGTGTAGCGGAGTGGTCTATTAACGTTCTCCACACATCGGTGCCTACAGTGAGCCCGGGGACTTAACTCAAATGTAAAGACTGTCAAACAAAATTACTAAACCACGTCTCATCCCAGAGAGGAACTCATGAATGGACGAAAATCATTCAATGGAGCATCATTCTGTTTACTGAGAGAAAATAAGGCTTGTCTTTGTCATGTCTCACAGCTCTTTTACATGGTATGCTTTCTGTAATATTGTTTGTAATATTGTGGTAATGACATGCTTGCATGGTTGTACGAAGCTCTGTGGGACATTTGCTGAAAGCCAGAGAGCAGCGAGTGGTGCCATAAATATCATTAAAATGTCATGTACCATCATAAAGCATTATCTCCTTTTCTCTGATGTAAAAATCAAAAACCCTTTTGACATGAACACACAACAATAAACCATTCACCGGCAGACACTTTGACTTGTCACAGCAAGAAAAGCACAACACTTAAATGATGGCACTGTTCCATTTAGGTGGAATGCAGCCGTTATTAATGTTATTAGTCACACCTGCGCGTTTCCTGTTATGACATGTCAAAATGTCTGCTGTGAAAAAGGTCTAGTTTGCTGTTGGATGAGGCACTTCTTTTTTTGGGAAAAGCAAGTGGTTTTAAATGACAGGAGGGATTTTTACATCAAGTGACCACAGAATGCAGAGTTTTATCATCCTTTTAACTTTCCTACCTCAAAGAATTCATTACTGACCGCTATTAAGGAGAGCGTGGAAAATGAATTTCCTTCCTCTGAGCCTAAAAGGAAGTGGCATCATGCCAAGTCTCCATTTCCTCTTCTGATCCCGGAGGGAACGGCTCAGTTCTGGCAAAGTAGATGACCCCACTCCTGCTCCTACCGTAGTCCTATACTGAGCAGTGGTGGGCTACCAAAATCAGTTTTGACTGCAAGTGGAGAGATTTTTAAAGAATTACAATGAAACAAACATAATTTACGGCCATGATCTCTACACAAATAAAAGCTACTGTTGGTCAAATTGTATGCATTAAACTTAAAGGATAAGTCAGGGGATATTCTATATTTTTCTTACTGTCAACAAATCCCATTAAAATGCTAAAACCAACAAAGAATCAATCCTACTAAGTATTGTCTGTGTAGCCAGAGCCTGATATATCTTATACCTCTGTGCCATATTGTTCAAAAACTATTATAAACCAGTACTGGAATGTAATTAACTACATTTACTCAAGCTCTGTACAAATTTGACGTACTTGTACTTTACTTGAGTATTTCCATTTTATGCAACTTTATACTTAATTGTACTGCACTACATCTAAAAGGCAAATATTGTAGTTTTTACTCCTACATTTATCTGACAGCTTTAGTTACTTGTTACTTTTCAGATTACAATTCTTCTATACACTTCCTGTCCAGTGAAAACCAAAACAAAACTGAAAACTGGGCTGTTTTCCTGAGCTCATTAAAATGTTTAGAGATACGTGGTTTTTCACAGGACAGCGACGCTGCAAACGTGATGATCTTATAGAATATGATCCATTGCTGTATAGATTAAACAACAGTATATAGTTAAAATTAACGCAAACTTAAACATCTACAGCAGTAAAATGCAACATACACATTAATGCAGCAGTAATATGAATCCAGAAACATCAGTTATAATAAGTAAAACACTGACAGGAACCATTTTACTGAATAATGAGTACTTTTACTTTTAATACTTTACTGACATACTTTTACTTAAATAACATTTTGAATGCAGGACTTTTACTTGTAATGGAGTATTTTCAGTGTGGTATTAGTACTTTTACTTAAGTAAGTAAAGTAAAGGATCTGAATACTTCTTCCACCACTGTTAAAAACACATCAGTGAGCCACACTGTTACACTGGGTGACATAGTTTATTTTGAGTTGATCCCACGTACACCGTCCTGCTGCTGGAAATAGTCCCCAATCAGTAACTTTTGCTAAAAACGACGGTCTCCAAATTAAACTTTATATTTGTGACCCGTCAATTAAAATGTATGTCTTGGGTTGGGACTGACAGCCACAGACAGGTTGGTGAAGTCCGAACGTTTTGAGAGACAGACTGTTGCAATGTTGGTTTTGGTCTTGTCATTGGATTTGTAGGCAATAACAGTAATACAGAAAAATGCCAGACTTCTCCTTTAAGGAAGAACGTAATGAAATAAACCTGGAGAGATGGTGATTACAGAGGAAAAGCTGTATGATTTGAGATGATAAAATGCCAAAGAGCAGCCAACCCCAGCATTCACTGAGACAAGCCATTTCTCAGTCTCTTCCTGTCTGATAGCCAATGACAGCTGAACTGAGACAGACAGAGCAGGACAGGAGGCAGATGCTGTCGATTCAGAGAGATTACTCTCCTGTGCTCAACTTCACGCCCATTCTTCTTCTCTGCCTTTGAGCCTCGATGTTCACTCTGCTGTTCTGTAAAAGTTCCTCTGTTGACTTGAGTCACATTTATCCCAAAATGATAAAGGAAATGAAGGACGCTACTCATTCTAATCACGTGTCTGTGTGTTTCTGCTTTTATTCCACCTCATCTGTGCTCTTTCATTAATGGAGGCTGTGGTTATTTTTGCCACAATGAGATGACCATTATTAAAAGACTCAATAGGTTCAATTTACCTCCATGTTAAATGCTGTGAGTCTGAAACAGATGAGAGGATTTTAAAAGACTCTAACAGACGCCTTAGGGTCGCTCTCCCTCTCCCTCTCACTCACATTCAAACATCCTGATGTACTCGGAGTCGTCTGATGAAGAGCTCAGACCAGAGGCTGCCCGGGCCTTTGTCTCATTAAGAGGATACTGGGACGCCCACGGCAACACGTGGATCAACCAGCATGGGATGCAGACTGACCTGCCTCCTCCTCCTCCTCCCGTCTCCTGGGAGACTGTCACACATTACATCCCCTCTCCAGGAATTACTGGATCAGTTTGGACTCGGCACGTGTTTTGGGAAAGCCAACAATTTCATACTTATATCAGAAGTAGTACTGACTTTTATCATTTAAAGCATCTGTTAGTGGGCATCCTGAAAGCTAAGATGTTTATCGTGCACTATGACGAACCCTTGACCAAACTGCTCCTCAAGAGATGCCTCATTCTTTCATAATGTTCTAGTTTTCCACTTTAACTTCTTCAATAGAGCAAAAACAAGTGGCTCCTTAAACTGTGACTTTTTTTTTTTTTTTTACACTTTTTGACTTCTTACTTCAAACACAAAACACACAATATTGAATTTATCTTCCAGTCCAAGTTATTTTTCTTCAGAAAAGCTCTCAAACTTTTTTTTTTTTTTTTGTGAAAAAAAAAGAAATTAAATCTGAAAGTGGACAGCTGTATTCTACAAGGAACTGACTTTTCAGGCATTACAGTCAGCTATTTGTCTGCCGTATAAAACACACTTGTACTGCAACAAAAACCTGTGATTTAATTATTTTCTCTGTGTAACAGGGTTTTGTTGTTTTTTTTAGAAATGCTGTCTTTCAGCTCATTTTAAAGCTATCTTTCAAATGAGTTATTTTAGTGACTTAATTTACCATCTGTTGTGCTGAAAGACATGGGTTTGTGGATTGAGTCAACTACTGTTAATCAAAGGTAAGTGAGGTGCCCTGGTAATGATGCATGACTGAAAAGGAGATAGTACTCATTTCCCAGAAAAGGTGTCAGTTCATGTTTGAAAGCAGTTTTGGGATTAAACCCAAAGTCCTGCGTCTTCCAGCAACTTTACTACTATTTTACCAATAAAGGTAGTTCAAATGTTCTGCAAATCCATGAGCAACAGACGTCTTGTTCATGAGACTTGTACAAGACGCAGAGATGTCCTGCAAAATGTTCGGGACAGGTTGTGTTGTTGAGTAACGTGTGTGAATTTCTTTGAATCTACTTCCTGTCACTATACACTGTAAACCATCCAGTGGAGCACATTAAAAAAAAGAGTCTTAGGTTTCTCAGCCTGTGGGTTGGGGCCCCATGTGGGGTTGCTTGATATGCAAACTGGGTTGCAGATTTTTAAGACCCATATGTTCTATATAAAAATATAAACATGTTTTTAATGCAACATTATGCAACTATTTTACCTTAAAATACCAGCTTCAAAATCATTTTGATGGTGCACTGATTTGTAACAGGAAGAATGGCGCCTCTTTTATTTTATCAATGCTTTACGGCACTACGTTACACATGGGTCCAGCTCGGTATTCTCAGTACGGACATCATGACAGAGGCGAAGAGACCAAAGAGGGCGTTGAAAGAGGAAGCTAAGAAGAAAAAAAGAGAGAGGGATCGAGCAAGAGGCTGGACAAGAGTAAATCTGGGACTGGCTTTTAGTCGTTGGTGAGAGTTTCACGAAATAAAAGGCTGCAAGACAGACGCTGGCCTTCTTGCTGTTGGACTAGTAAGTAATATTAGCTGTGTCTTGTGTTGTTGCACTTGCTTGATGTTTGGCTGCGTTAGCAAAGTTGTCGACTCGCTAGTGTTTGATCATAAGCCAAGTCAGCCCACCAAATCCAAATCCTTCAAATGCACGTACAGCTGTCCATGTGGGGTGAAATGCACTCTGAAAACTGTAGGGGGCGCAGAGTCGCAAAAACTACCAATTCTTGCATAATGTTGCCTTAAAATATATAATCATATATACACTATGTGGAGCTCCACCTATATCCACATACAGTGCATGCTGACAACAGAATGAAATGCCCCACTTAGACTCACACGATGACTTGACATCTCTCTAACTGTTGGAGTTGTGAACATTTTGGGAATTAAAAACGAGGTCATGGGTTGAAACAGAGACCTTGTCCTAGGCCAGCTCCCACCAGACTGAAACTGAGCAAGCAGGAAACATGGAGACAACATGGAGGGGAATAAAACTGCACACACGTGCACACACAAACCTAGCAGATTCAGCAGAAACACTGGGTCACACCGTGTGACACACTGGACAAGTGTGAAAGACTCAGCTATACAGACACACACACACACACACACACACACACACAGAGTCTACAGTACAGTGTGAAACACTATGCTACAGTCCTGCCAGGTTGTTTAACAACTACATGGTTACCTACGGTTTTTGCCAAACTGTCAATTTGTCCATTATCAACATACAAGTACAAAACATACTGCCACCGTATTATGTGCATCCCAACAGCGTCTCCTCTTCTATGTGAACCAGCAGTGAGGCACATGGTTCTCTGTCCTATTTTACACGCCCCCTGAAAAGCTGCATTATCTCAGAACGGACTCCCAGCCAGGCACACGCCAGCTACAACATCCTGGCTTGACTTCCCCTTTGCCAGTGACAGGTCATCTTCTTTGGCGGTCTTGTAGCTGTCACAATGGATGAGGAGAGACTTTTTTTTGTTGAGACAGAGAAACACCAGGAGCTCTGTGACCGGTCCCATCACTGTATGTCAAAAGAAAAAGATGCCTGGTGAGCCACAGCTGCAGACACTGGATCTTGAAGTGAAGCCTGAGGAATCACATGACACTGCTGCAACGGGCATTTTGCATTTTAGGGTATAAGTTACTGCTACCACTCACAAAATAAAAGGAAGTTTGTTTAAGGACAAAGACAACAGGAGATTGTCTCAGGCTTCTTAAAGGACTCCTGGACAACGCTGCAGAAATAACATGCCTGGTTAAAATGAGTTCACTTTTAGTTTAGCTATGATGCAACCTAAGAGGAATAAATCAATGAATATGCAATGCAAACTGGATAAATAATATAAGAAACAGGGCTGCTATTAATAATTACTTTCATTATCGATTCATTTATCCTCATTTAGACTATAGAATGTTGTAAAACTGTTAAAAATAGTTGATCACATCCAAGAAACCAAGGTGACATTTTCAGATGTCTTGTTTTATCTGACCAATGAAAAAAATAACAAAACATCCACTGAAACTTCTCCAAAAAACAGCCGAAGTAGGGCTGCAACTAACAATTATTTTCATTGTTGATCTATACCCGTTATATCAATGAATCGTTTGGTCTTTAAAGAGTCCGAAAATAGTCAAATGTATTGTTTAGTCCGACACACAGTCCAAAACCCAAAGATATTTAATTTACAATGATATAAAATAGAGAAAAGTAGCAAATCCTCACAATATAGGTGCTAGAACCAGAGCATATGTGACGTTTTTGCATGATAAATCACTTACACAATTATCAAAATATGTAGTTATTTTTATTCAAAATTATTCAAACAAGTAATTTTGTCATTTATTTCCTACTTACTTATGTTAATGTAAATTTTCTGTCAAATCTCTAATGTCAGCCATTAGTTTTTGTGCCTGAACAAGTTGTTATTTTCCTACAAAAGCACACAAATGAGATTTATGACTGCTCCATGGCAGCTAAATCTGACTAATTCTATTTAAAAGGAATACATGATGTAATATAGCACGACCCTCCAAAGCAAAAAAAGGCAACGTTAGCATTAGATGAAGTTAAATATGCCACACCAAGATTCATTTCCCTGTTAGACTGTTACAGGAACAGGATCCAGAATCTCTTTTTTTTTTTTTTTGTCCCGAGCCAAAGAATTATGTCACCCTGGAGAGAACAATGTGCATGATGCAACCATGGCAACACTGTCACTGAGATTGGAGAAGGGACAGAACGGATGCTCCCATGTGAATCAGTACTCGCAGTGAAGGAAAAAAAAAATCACATTAAACCAGTTAAATGAACAAAACGAATGAGATAAATTTATCCTCTGAGAGACCAGTTTGGAACGGCTTCATGCAGCCTGTGTGAACCTACAGTACAGTACGTGCCATGACGAAGAGGATAATGTTTCTGTCTGTTCCTCCCTCCTCTCCTCTCCGCTTCTCTAAAATCCTGCAGCGGTTCCCTTACATGGATTTGGTGGTTTTAAGTGCAGCAGAATTGTATGACATTATAAGTGTGTAGTTTTCTGTTTAAACACGAGCACTGCTTCAAGTAATGCTCCGTCCAAAATCTAACAAAAATTCACTCCCTGTAGGCTTGAAAGGTGGCTGTAAAACATTTGCAACTTGAAATCGAGTTACAAAGGATTTATGACAAAACGTCTTCCCAAAAAACTGTTGAAACTTCCCATAAAACAGCTGAAGTAGGGCTGCAACTAATAATTGTTTTCATTATCGATTGATTAGACAATTATTTTCTTGATTTATCGATTCATTGTTGGGTCTAAAAAAGTCAAAAATAGCAAAAAATGCCCATCAAAATTTCAAAATTAGATGCCTTCAAATTTCTTGCTGTACCGGCCACCCAGTTCAGTTTATGATGATATAAAATTTGAAAAAAGGAGAAAATCTTTATATTGGAAAAGCTGGAAACGACATATTTGTTTTAAATATATATTTTTGCTTAACAAATTACTTAAAAGATTAAAAGATAATCAAACTATAGTAGTTGCAGTTTATTTTTCTGTGATAATCAGCTAATTGTTGCAGCTCTATTCTGCAGCATAAATTTCTCCACTGTCCATCCATAAGTTCAGTTTGTACCAAACAATCAGCGTTTTGTGAAAATATCCTAAATACATTGCTTCCATGTTGAGCTATCACCCCGTTTGAAGCTCCAGAGCTCTTCCTGAAAGAGCATTTCTGGTCATATTTTACTGACAAAGACTAAAGTGGCTAAATAAAGATTCAGCTAACTCAACTAGACTCTTCATTACCTTCTTCAGCATCATCAGTGCCATCACCACAACTGACACCAATAAATCACAATCATAAGCCACCATAATCATCATCATCCTCGATAGTATCACAATTCATCCTCATCATCGTAACACACGCACACACACACACTGCAGATGTATATTAGATATATCTGTCCCCCTTCCCTCACTGGGTCTCTTTCCCTTGGCCCATCACCATGACGATGGGAGCCGGTTTCATGGATACAGTCACTAGGCAACCAGCAGCATCAGCAGCAGCAGGAGCAGCAGTGTCCTGTCAGAGCTACAGTGGAGCAGCAGAGAGAGACTGAGCCAACCTTCCTCCTCTAGCCGCATGCGAGTTTGCTCTTTGGAGAGGAAATGTTAATGCATTTATCGTGTCTTGGATCTGAAGCCTCTTACATTACACTCAACGCTGGAAGTGCGCTTCTGTAATTTAGACTGACATAGAAGGACTTACTCTAGTGAGTACATCTATAGTTAGACTAAAATGGGTACACTGTGGGTAAAATGGAAAAGCTAACTGAAGACTGAAGTGTAAAAACATACAGTAAAAAATATACATACCAACATTATTACTACTTTCATCATCATTACCGTCTCAAATATGGACGCTGCTTCTCTTTTGTAATCTGTCGCTTTTATCTCTCATAAAAAGGGAACTAAAGCCAAAAAAAATGAAGCACCACCCCTACAGTACAACAATAAATAATAGTGAAATTCTCAATCAGGGCTGCAACTTATTTTCATTAGCGATTAATCTGCCCATCATGACATCTTCAATATTGCTTGTTTCGTCCGGCCAAAAAGCAGCAAATCCTCACATTTGAGAAGCTGGAACTTCGAGAATGTTTGGGATTTTTGCTCGATAAAAATTACTTTAACGATTAACCTGTTATCAAAATAGTTGCCGATTCATTTTCTGCCAACTGAATGGACTAACCGATCTGCTACTAACAGCTGAGAGAGCAGCTTCCTCAAAAGGCAGCATTTTTTTTGTAGTTGGTGGAGCTGATTTTAACTACTAGTATTAAGCTGTTTAATCTGCAAATACACTCAATTTTATAAAGACATTTTGTCAAAAATGGAGTCCTAAAACCCTTATTTTGCAGTGCAGCAGGAATATTTCAACCAGTTTTTTTTTATCTAATGAACCAAATTGATTGAAAGACGTTCTAGGAATTAATATCTGTATCTTGAAACAAGAAAGAAAAACCACTTTTCTTCACTAGAATTATGGAATTATGGAAAAAGTCCATTTATAAAATCCTTGAAACAAGTTGATCTGCATTGAGTACAGGTTGAAATATTCCTACAACACTGGCAGATTTTTCCCCTCCACTTTTCATATGAAAATAAAACTTTAAGCATTAAATTTCAGGCTAAAATGACTTGATTAGACGGATGTTTTAAGCACAGATGTCAGATTAATGTAATAGAGTAAGAGAAGTACAATATTTCCCTCTAAAATGTAGTGGAGCAGACGTATAAAGTTGCATAAAATGGAAATACTTCAATAAAGTACATCCAAACTATACTGAATTACAGTACTTGAGTTTATGTTCTTGGTTAAATTGCCACTGGAACACATCTACCAGGTAATCCAATACTTTTTTAAATGTTGGTGGAAAGCACAGCCTCTCCAAAAAGGAACTAGTGAGTCTGCCATGTAAGCCAATAGAAAGATGAGGACACACAAAGAAAGCGGCACTACATACATCCTGTAAACGTGGCAGATCCCTCTACATGTCTGCAGAATTACATGCAGTATATTCTGTTTGTATGCTGTGCTCCCTGATGCCAAAGAAAGAGACCAATACTGAAAACACATAATGGCCTTTTTGCAAAAATTATACAAAATAAGGCTATTAGCAGTGACCGCAAAGCCCTGCTGAAAAGAAAATGTATTAATAGAACCCAGATGAGAGGCAACACAGACAGAGAAGCTTTGAAATGTGTTGTCCCTTTGATTAGAAGAAGCTCTTCTTTTGCATGTTGCTTTAGTGCCCTGGGTGCAAGTCAGAGAGACGTACAGCATGTGTGCTGCTTAGTGATAAGACTGGACAAAAGAAAATTACAGCACATAACTACAAAAATTACGATCCAGACAAGAAGCAGTTTAACCTTGTACAGGTGTGTAACAGCAGCAATAAAGCATTTAGCCGGATGGTTAACAAGCCTTTGTCATTACAAGCTTGTAACAAGCGCGACTGATACAGCTAAATAATGGGCGAGATAGGCTAATAAGCTACAATACCTTTAGGCTGCTGGATTTAACAGGTGTGTTTGTGTGATAATGTCTCATATGAAAGCATGAAGCTATCATGGCAGAACGGCTGGGGGCTGTACATGTCAAGACCGGAGGGTATATGACACTGCATCATATATCATCCTCTTAAACACACACACACACACACACACACACACACACACACACACACACCCTCCCCCCATCTCTCTCTCCCTCCCTCCTCCTGCAGTCATGGCTGTTTCATTAGCTCATCACAGAGCTGGAAAGGACCGTGGATGAGGGTCTATGAAAGGATGCAGGGATCTATATAGTACACAGTGCCAGGTCTTATTGCTCAGTAGCAATATTGCTGCAAATATTAAATAATGCCATTAAATTTGTCGCATGACACTAGCCTAATTAAAAATGTATGGTCATGACAATACTTGGGAAAATCATGTGTTAACCTTCGAATAAAGTGAAGACGCATATGACAGCATATTTATAGGACATTCTGGATATAAAAACGTCATTTTATGCAATAGGGTCACAATGATAACCACAGAGTCCTTATCGATATTAATGTGATTATTCATTAAGGGATGCCCATTATTAACAGACTGAATGACAAATACTGCAGCAGGTATGTGTCAATCTGTGTTGCCTTACGTTGTAAAGTAGAGTAGTTATCCATCTGTCAGGCTGCTGGTGGAGGATCCGGTTTAAAAAAAAAAAAAGAATCACTCGTGTGGCCCCTGTGGACACCGCAGCACCGGACAGGATCAGTCTACCGGGACGAACCGAGCCGGTGTGAAACCAGGACAGGTACCCGCGCTACCAGCCGCATCTTTAGTAGGCTACCCCCTGGGGCCAGAAAACGGAGGAGATGAGCACATCAACCCGGGTAGTGAGACTCATTGCAGGATCACTCGGTAAGGTTTAAATCCAAGCCGGTTACAAGATGCCTCGCTCCGCCTCCATGTAAAAAAAAAAGAAAGAAGAAAGAAAAAAAAAGCCAATATGCGGGCACACCGGAAAAAGAGAAAGGTCAGTGTGCGGTTATGAAAATCACACCGAATGAACGGATCCGTGACCGAGTCTCTGAGCGGTGCCCTTCTTCTTTTTCTTCCTCTCCGTAACCGTAAACCCCGCTGCAGGGAAAACACATTCAGCAGGAGCGTCTCCTCCCATCTATCCCCCGTAGAGAGAGAGGAGAGAGAGAGAGGGAGAGGAGAGAGAGGGAGAGAGAGGGAGAGAGAGAGGAGAGAGAGAGGGAGAGAGAGGAGAGAGAGGAGAGAGAGAAAGAGAGAGGGAGAGAGAGGAGAGAGAGAAAGAGAGAGGGAGGAGAGAGAGGGAGAGAGAGAGAGGGAGAGAGAGAGGGAGGAGAGAGAGAGAGAGAGAGAGGAGAGAGAGGGAGAGAGAGAGAGAGGGGGAGAGAGAGAAAGAGAGGAGAGAGAGAGGGAGGAGAGAGAGGAGAGAGAGAGAGGAGAGAGAGAGAGGGAGAGAGAGAGAGAGAGAGAGATGGATGAAGATGGAAAGAGGACGCCAGAGTATGAAGGGGCGCGTCTGTGTGTTGTACGCCTAATTGTGTATGTGTGTTTGTGTGTGTGAAAGAGAAAGAATGGAAGTCGTCTTTTTATCTCACGGTGTCACCACACACACACACACACACACACACACACACACACACGCACACACACACACTTGACGTGGAGCTTGTTCCTGAGACTGTTGCCATGCTGCCTCTGTCTTCACCTGTGAGAAAAATGTTTCTTCTGTGGACAAAAATAACCCAATGTTGCTAAAAGATGATTTTAAATGAGAAGGGTTTTTTGCGTGTGTTTATGTGGGTGTTGGATGTTTTATTACACTATGTTCCTTTTCTAAACATATATATATATATACATATGTATATATATATATAATATGGCTACTACTGAGATTATTTTCCTAGTCAATAAATCTTCTGATTATTTTCTCGACTAATCGTTTGGTCGATTTAATATGAGAAAACAGTGACAACACCCCTCACAATTTCCTGAAGTCCAAGGTGATGTTATCAAATATCTAGTTTTGTGCGACCAACTCTCCCAAAACATTTAATTTACTGAAACCTTAAGACATTAAGACCTTAGCACATTTTCACATTTGAGAAGCTTAAACAAGAGAATGTCTGGATTTGTAACTTTTAATAATTACTGAAAGTTTTAATCGATTATCAGTATAGTTGCCGATTAATTTTCTGTCGATCAACTGACTAATCAGTTAATCAACTTATCATTGCAGCTCTACATATGTAATAAAAACACTGCAAATATATTAATGTCTTGACTTATTTGCCAACCTCCTGTTAAAGGGGTTTCAGTTTGTTTTATGAGCACAGGTTAAAATCAAACAAAAGACAAACAACACAATCTAAATCATCTAAAACAAACATGCACTGTTAAAAATATAATATATGTTGGTCAGCGATTTAGTATTGCACAGTTGAACTTACTAGATGGTCAAAATCAAAGCTCCAGAGGATGAGATATCCTGACTTTTTGCCACGTCATGTTCACGTATCAGTTATCGGAGCACAATAACCGGTTTCCGACTTGAAGTTATCACGTCATCACTCCAGGTCAGAATGACGACTGGGAAACTTGGATTTTTCAATAAGTCAGACTTGGCGCTTAAGAAAACATAGGTGCCTGAAAACTCAACATCCACCAAAGTCTGTCTCTCAAGATATTTAAACCTAAATTTAACGAATATAGTTATATTGCCAATGCACAAATATGCTGTTTCCATCCCCAAGCCGAGATAACCCTAATGACGTCGTGATTATTTTATCAGACTTGCCAAAGCTCCTCCAGAGCCACAGACACTATACAACTGTTTGCACAGGCCGGATAGTACTCATAATTCCAGCCAACTCATTACATAAAACCTGGTTAGACTTCTGTTCTAACCAGCAGTAACAGCAGTAACACGCCCACATGATCAGATGTGTGTTTGCGAGTCCGTTTGCGAAAACATCACCGACATTATCAGCAACTGTCCCCACTGCCAAAGACTCAAAGTATTTGGCTTTATACCCGGGTTCAATGTGTCCCTCCCTCCTCTTCATCCTCCTCTTGACCAACACTTTAGTTTCCAAAATTAAATCTGAATGTGAAAGGTAACAGTGCCATCTATCAAAAATTATGTTCACAGTGTCATTGAAGCTTTTAGCTCTCTAGCTAGCTCATTATTTGGATTCACAGGACTACTGTTTGCCGTTTAACATGGTAAACTACTACATTTACTTGTCCTCACTTATATTAGCGCCACACACCAAATGATTGCACCCGTCTGCAGTAAATTTAGATGTTTCTTGAAAATGTATGATGGTAGTCGAGAGGCTAAAGATGAGTTTCACATAAACAGTTGTTGAGAAATTCAAATCATTAACAAGCCGCGGGTGTACCACAGTTATGATTGCATACTTGTGATGGACCCCTGTTGGTTTTGTGATGGACATTATAGATGCTAAGTGAACATCCTTACCCAGAGATCAGACCTCAAAGCACGGCAAACTGCTGCCCATAGTCAGTAGCCTACTGAGTGGGCTGCTGTTTTGCAGCTGCCTGAGTCCAATCAGCTCGTGCACAGCCAGCATGAGGCCAATTAAATTCAAGATCTTTCCTTAAATATCAGTTTGTAAAGCAATACATCCACTTTGTCTCTTCAGTCTCTGCAACTAAGTATGAGCAGGTTGGCAATAAATTATTACCTAAACTCCCTGTTAATATACAGTGTGCAGCGCTGATGTGTAATTGGTTGCCTGCATTCTTTCACCTCAGCTACACATTTTGGGGTTGATCTACAAAGATTAGCGATCCTATCGCCAGACAAGAACATCAATATTGGACTCTGGATTACACTCAGTGGCAACAACATTTTACATTTCTTTCTTTTTGCAACATCTGCACATGGTGACTACAGCGTGGTTAAGGTTAGGATAAGATAGTGGTGAATAAACTATTGTTAAAGTAATGGTTAAGGTTAGCCGACTAAAAAACGTGGTACCATTTGTGTGTAAGATTGTGGTTATGGGAAATAAAAAGGCAAACAAACTGCAGTCTCCTGCATGAAAGTCAGATGTGCTACATGCACTCATACTTTCTGCCCTGCCACATAAAGGTCACACTACTTTCTGCATTCATACTGAGCGTTGGTGCTGGATGTAAATTTATTTATTTAAAGTTTATTTGTATAGGGGCAAGTACTGTATGAACCAGCTTCAACCAATACCACATCATTTATAGTCTAGGCTCATTTGCAGTGCCTGACCCCATATGGGCTTTTAAAATACACAAAACTCAACAATGAAATACATACAAATCAGTACAAAACACCAACAATACTACAATAAAATGAACACAAAACTAGTCATGATCCATTTTAGATTCTTAAGTTTAAATCCTGAGATGCTGAATCGTCCAGTATGGATGTAATTCCTAGGGATACTGGGTTGAGATTAGAGAAGCAGTCTTGTGGCAGGTTCGATTCCTGGACCATCAGGATACATTTGTTTGGGGAAGGTAAGTTGATCCTCCCTTATAAGCACTGCTGAGGAGCCCTTGAGCACAGCACTTAACCCACAACTGCTTCAGTGGACTTGCTCAGAGGCTAACAGATCAACACTGTGGTCGCACTGAGCAGCTTCCAGCTGTAAATGTGTCAATGTGTAAAAGTGAATTTATGCTCAGCAAATCTACTCAAACAAAGGTCAAAACCAAAAATAAAATGAAATGAAAATAATCAAGTAAAATCATTGATTTCATGCTTTTATGCGTTCCAAAACAGCAGTGTCAGTCAGGTTGTGTTTGCTTTAAATTCTCGTGATCCAAATCCAAACAGTGAAGACAATAATTGATAATACAGAAGGATAACTACCGGGCGTGGACCGGGTGTGTGGGAGGTCATGACAACAACAGAAGGCTTAAAACTGGAGCAGTTACACTGGGAATGGATACAAGTAGGTGTCTGATATATAATATATAATATATAGATATATGATATATGACATATCACTCCCCTTGAGCTGGTCTGGACAAGTGGATAAAATATGTTTCCTGTCACGGCTTAAAGTGACCTCTGACACTTGATAACAAAATATAACTTTCAGCTCTACTTCACTCTACTCTTCTCTAACAAATGACATAGTATCCTTATGCCATATGTGCCAGTTGGCAGTGCCAGGATGAAGCTCCAGTTAAACCCAGATGGCAGCACTGGGACTCTCCAAGATTGACTGAGTTTAACAACAGTCTGTGAGAAAACAGGAAGCCGGCCAGCCAGTCAGTCAACAAGTCATCTCTCTCTCTGTGTGTGTGTGTGTGTGTGTGTGTGTGTGTTTCCTAGGTCACCTTGAGGATCATCCAAACCCATAGAAGTTGATAAAACACCAACTTCAGCATCATGTCCTTAAGTTTTCACATCCAAGGATGAAACTTCCTTAGTCTGAAATTGTGAGCCAAAGTCCTGTTTAACAGCTGGGACTGCGTTTGTTGCCTGGCAACAATTTAGTGGGGCTTTTTAGTTATTAAAGTGTATTGAAAAAGTTTTGTTTTCAAAACAAGATATCACACAATAAACTTTTAGAAAATGGCAGACAGCACAAACAGAGAAAGTATAAAACAATTTTAGTATTTGCTAAAAGGATGATAAGTAGAATCTTTTCAAGGTGTGCAAATGGATATATAGTGTTTAAATAAAAAGTGTCTGTTATTGACCGTTGTTTTTTGTTTAGCCTAATAAGAGTTGCTATATTATATTGTGTAAAATGTTGAGGAATCCATGCCTTGTAGCTGAATGGTTACAGCACAGCCGGCGACCTTTGTTGCATGTCATGTTCCTCTCCCCAATATCCTGTCTGCCTCTTCACTCTACACTGTCCAATAAAGGCGAAAAAATGCAAATAAATAAATAAAATGTTGAAGAATCCTTGAACATTTGCTATTTTAAATTACTACATGCAGCTGTGCACTCTTGCACTCGCCCTCTGTTTGATTACAGTGATGTATTATATTACCACTGTTTTATAAAAGCAGCGAGCCACAAGAGGCCAGGCTTTACAGTGATTGAAAATCAATAGGAGGAGGGCTTTACCGATTTATCATGTTGTGTCTGTGTATAACTGACTGCTTACTCAATAGTCCAATCCAAAATGTTATATCAAAAAAAATAATTGCTCTTATTGATTACTTCAGGAATACAATCATTTTTATATCAATCGTCACTGTCAAAAACATTGCCAAACACCAATATTCAAGCATTGCTGACTGTGGAAACTTGCATGCATAATTTGTTGCAGATTCCTACTTTTTCAGACTGTGAGAAATGAAATATGGTATAATAAATGTACAAGCATCATATTCTTATTCTTTTTTCAGGGGCAGAAACTCTTATCTAAATACTGCAAGACTGTTAACGCTCATAAGAGCCTTGTTGTCAAGTAACTCAGATGAGAAGTTTTCAAATTCAAACACAATAACTGAGAAACAGCACATTTTACACTCTGTGTAACACTTTGGTGGGCCAAACTCATTTAATGAGAGCCAGGTTTTGCCCACAGGTCCTATTTCAGGCGACTCGGATTCAGCTGATTTTGCCCACAGGTCCTATTTTGGGCGGCTCTGGTTTAGAGAGCCAAGCATGGATCTGCCATAAAACATAGGTCGCACTGCTGTATATTTAGAGAGCTCGCCTATTTTAGGTACCAAATTGCAGCTCCCTCTCAACACCTCATACCTATTCTGTTGAGTGTTAGCTGCAAATACAACAATGATGCTCATAATGTTATAATGGCAGGATTCCCAGCTCTGCAGATACTGTACAGTAACAGCAATGGCCGCCTGTCAGTTAAAACTGCAAACTGTCCAAACGCTTGCATAGTATGACATACTCATATGTATGGGAGGGCTGTTCTATCTTTGTGAGGACCAGCTTCAGTTATAGACCTTGAGAGTGAAGACATTTCTGGAAAGTGAGAACATTTTGGCTAGTTCTTACTACTGCAAAGGGCTGTTTGAGGGTTTAGACTTGGTTTTAGTTAAGATTAGGGTAAGAGTCTGGGTTTAGCTATGTAGTTGTGATAGTTAAGGTTTGGGTTAGGGGCAATGATGGTTCTGAAAAGCATAGAGATACATGTGTGTCTCAGGGGAGGATAGTTGATGTCAGAACTGTGTCATTACAGCTGTATTCACAAGCAAGAGTATCTTCAATGCACACACACACGCACACAATTGCTTCCCAAAGAGACAATATGAGTGTGAGATGGTACCCTGCAGGTAGCAGGATGTCATGCAGCGAACTGGCTGAAAGAACCAACAGAAAGAATTGTGTCATTAAACCACTGAAGCCTCAATAGTTGCTTCCTGTTAAGATGTTCACTAAGTTAATGTTGCCAAGCAACAAATACAATTCCAGCCAGTAAGAGGAGCTTTAGCCAAGATCACTTGGCAACACAATTTTGCAGGGAGATGTAAAAAATAATAATGAAAGAAAACGTAATAAAGGATCAAGAGCTTCACACCTTGAAATGTCACAATATGAGGTTTGGATTTCAGAAAACAAGCAGCTGTAATGAAGGCCACCTGGGTCGAGTTCAAGTACTTTCCAGGCTGTGAAAGTACCAACTCAAGGCCATCTTGATATAAATACTGTATGTACACTATGTGCTTGTGGACTCAGTGTATGTTCGAGACTGTCTTCCCGATCAGACCAACAGCATCAGTTGTTCCAGTAAGTGCCGCCAAAACAACTTAGTTTACGTTCAAGTGGCAAAGCCAGGAGCAAAAGAGGAAGTCAGGTGACGCTGTTATAGAGCCACAAAGAGAGGAGGTCGTGCTGGACTGATGGGTCAACAAAACATTGGACTTTAAAACGGCAGACGGCTGTTTGTTTCCTGGTTCTGTTACTCTCCAGTACCTGAAGCAACACGCCCCCACCAACGCAAGTCCATGCATTTTTCCAATGCAGGGCTGTTTTTGGTCTGAATGCCCAGTAAGTCAGAGACATCTAACCATGTTCTACCAAAAAGAAAATGCTTGTATCTCCCAAAAGTCAACATTTAACAACAGAAACTCTATTGAGTCCCATGTGTTTCTCTGTGGTTTTGACTCATCAACGGTCCACATTGGTTCCAGGATCACAAAGCATTTTCTATTTTTTAATTGTTTTACTTCTAGGGGAGAAATCACAGCAAAACTAATTGTTGTCACTGTGTGGAAGTACAGTTAATGTGTTGGATCCATTCATTGCAAAACCAGTACAGTACAGTACACCAGAGGAGAGCAGAGCAGAGCAGAGCAGAGCAGAGCAGAACAACTAGCATTCAATAAACTGGTACAATCATTTCATATGAGCAGAAAAAAACATAACTCGCATTCATACAGTCCTCACAAATGCACACATGAACCGCAAGATGTTGCATATAGATGAACGATTCATTGAGGTTTCTATAATTCAGAGGTCTATGAATAAGTGATATGAGATCATAAAGTGATTCATGGAGACACTAACTCAAGTCCTATCACAGCAGTGCCACACACACACACTGACAATCTCTGAGTGATTTTCCTGAGCACCATCTTTTCCTTGCATGAGGTACCTGTTAGAGAACGGATATACTGTCTGTCCCTTATATTCGGATAATTTAATTCCTTCTGTCTCCAACTCGTTTTCCTGCTCCACTTCATCTCCACTGACCAGCATGACAACACCAGTATCAAACCTGCTTGAACTAGAGGGGCGAGTAAGTCATAAATGATGCTGAAAGATAACTGGAAAGTTGCTGGACTAAAGTACCACAACAAACCTATATAACCTAAATAAATGAACCACTGGACTAACACAATCTCAGTTTTATGGAAAGGGCAAAAATAATTACAGTGTGAAAATGATAATATTGTATACAAAAATATACATTATTTATATATGTTTATTATATATATTTATATTAATTATTATTTATTATATATTTACAACTTCACATTTGTAAATTTGCTTGTTTGGTGAGCCAGCAGTGGCTGAGAGCCCCTCAACGGCTGTTTAATTTGCTTATGCCTCTCGGGCAGCAACAATAAATGCATCAGCATCAGCTGCATCAATATGCACTAAAGTGCTTTGGAAGCCGACATATTAACATTGTTCCCCACGGTCTGAAAAACTTGTTTAATTTGTCAGAAGTTGCCTAATGAGAAATAACGTTACCAAAACTATCTGAAAAGTTCCTAAATGTGGCTACAAAGTTTGAAATAGCAGTAGTGTGGCCAAGACCATCCCACTGCAGGCTTAGGAAATGTTTCTATTCACATTTAAAATGGTTGCATATAAGGTCAACAGCTTATTTTTGAGTGCCTGTATAATCTGACAGTGATTCCTGTGCCTCAACAAGTCTGAGGCCATGATGATCTACTGAAGAATACAACAATAATTGAGTAGAGGAGAGGAGAGAAGACAAGAGCAGTGCAGAACAGTAGGCAGCCTTGTCCCACAGTCTTCTTCTTGCCAATATAAAATATCCTCACGGTTGCTATGGAAACACAGTTTCATGAATCACTGTGTTTTATTTTCTTCTTCTGGGGGCCAAAAGCTGCAGTTTATAAAAGCTGTCTTGTGCACAGTGCCCATTGCTTGTCTGTATTGTAAGCCTTAAGATCTGTTAGGTATTAGGTGTGGGAAGAGACCAAGTTTTAGTCTGCTCCCACTGAGATGACTAATTGGCTGGCTAGTTGGTTGGCTGGCTGACCGACCAGCAGGCTGAGCGACCGACTGACAATGGAGAGACTGTGCTAAGGAAAGACGGGAAATACAGGGGATTACATGGCAGGTAGGAGCTGGTGTTTGGACGACAGTGCATACAGGGTAGGATGCAAAAGCTCCAGCATATGTACGACTTAAATTAAATGGAAATCATTGACTGCGGCTCTTTCTAAGGATGCAGGTTGACTATTTTGTGGTCATCAGAGGTGTAAACTACAACCTGCTAGGCAACCAGAAGCCCCTGATGGTTCTTAGAAGACCTCTATCACACAGAACAGAACAGAGCAGGGTATTCACTGCTTTGTTATTTACTCCCTGAAAAGCCACGTCTCTTTGTCCTCTCACGCTGCCTCTCTCTCTGAACCTCAGAGTACATTCAGCCTCTATACTGCATTATGCCTTGTATGGCATTTTGTGAATGGGTGTTGCTAGGTAACTGGAGTGCAGTAAAGCGTAGTGACTTGGTTCTTGTATTTAGGTATGATTTAGGATTAAAGACAACAGTTTTAAGCACCGGAGCTGCTGAACTAGCTAGGAATTACGTGGATAGAGCTGCACCCCAGCTCTGGGGCTGGATCCTTCAAAGGAGGACCTGAAGACCAGGTTGAACCTACACCCCTTACCCTTATTATGGAGTGGTCAATCTCCAGTGAGCCAAAAACCAATGGTGCATTCAGGCGGTCCTTGTCAAATTGTAGAGTCAAAAATGTCCATGGTTTAACACCTGGGAGTTGTACAAATCAATACTATCCTGTTAAAAATAAGTTATCCCAATGAGTATAATCTTAAAGCCAATGTCCATCTCAACCTCCTCTTTATGGCAAAGTTTGGCCAATGGGAAGTGTTGCGGCTAATTTTAAGAGTTTTGTTTGGGTTTTCCGTGTTAGGCCTGTCTTTCGTTGTGGCCCAAGTGGTCGAGAGTTTAAGGGCAGTGAGAGGATTTTTGCTAATCTGCCGCACTTAGATACATAGGAGGTCGTGTCCACATAATGTTAATGTGCTACATGAAACCAATTGTGGTATTCAACCTCCAATGTATGGCTTTCAAACTCTCTGTGAAAATGGCCTCAGGTCTTCACAAACTCTCCAGTTGAAGTCTGAAAACACCATTACTCCCAAAGCAAAGGTGATATTATTGGTCAGCTTGGTGAAACCCCTTGAGGCCTCATAACTAGGAGCAGCCTCAATTGCTGATTGCACACACTGAAGGATGTGAGTCTACAACGTCCACCTCCTCATGCTGGATGGTGACAGAGGATGGCAGCTTTAGTCTTTCCGACACTGAGCTGCAGGTGGGAGAAGTGACTCGGATCCAAATCTGAACTCCTCTTCACTGTACCTCTCATGGGTGGTTGTGATTTTCATTCCAGGCTTTTTAACCAGGATCACTTCCAGGAAACGCTGCAGTTCAGAAATGTCTCTTTCGGTTTGAGCTGCATAGACGGATCTTTACTTTTATTGTTTTTCCACATTTTGTATGAAAAGAGATAATTTTCCAATTTAAAAGCACCACTGCTGAATGAATGCAAATAAAACTGCATAATTTTTTATACACATTCAATCAAAGCAGACAAAGGGCTATGCAAGGTGGAGTGTGACATTACAGACAGAATAAATAATTTTTATGAGAAATCTTTTGCAAATGCATTATTTTATAGTAAAAGCTGTATTTTTAATATATGCCATCTAAATAGCATATCTACTATCTACACAGCTATAATATATAAAATGTTATGTTCTTTTTAAAACCGGCTATAATCGATATTTTTACTATAACAATGAAAATGACAATGTGAAAACAATGTGAAGGCGTTGCGCATAGTGATGAACCTACAGAGAATTATCACCTGAATCTGCAGCTCCCCTCGGCTTTATGGAGCTTTATAGCAAGTTTCAGTTCACTGTTTATCTTTCCAACTCACAACTTCACTGTTTTGGTTCACTCTCACCACTCTCATAGTGTCGTTTTCAGTGAAATAGCTAAAAGCCCACTGTACACTACCTGCTCAGCACCAAACAGCAGACAGACACAGTTAGCGATTAGCTTGTGAACATAGAATAGCATTTAGCAGCTAAAGAACCAGATATTTGTGGGTTGGTGGAGGCCAAAAACAGAGCTAAAAAGAGAGTGAATACTGGATTTCAAATGAAAGATAATGATGTGTATATAAGGGTTTGCTAACAAGTTCAACATATTAATTTAAAAAGTGAAAATATGTCAATACTGTGTTTCTGCTGCACCCAAGTGACCAAAAAAAAAAAGTTTAAATTCTTATAAAAGTTTCAAAATAGGGACAGTTTTAATGCGGCATTAGGTGGAATCCAGGAGGTGAGGGGTGGCCCTTGATCTCTGTTTGGCACCTACAAATCAAATGAATTCAACTCATACTGTACAATTAGTCCAGTAACTGTCATAAACAGCACATTAATGAATTACACTCTATTTTATGAGGAATTCCAAAACTAATACCTTTTTTTTTTATTACTTCTTATGTGGTCTAAATTCAGGTGTGACTTCATTGTACAAAATACTTTCCTGTGTAATATAAAATAAATAAAGATTTGGCAAAATATATTTGCATACAGAATGAATGGTACTGGCTGAATTCCTGTTTAAATTACTTTTCAAGTGCACATAAACCCACATAAAAGCATATGAGTGTAAAAGTGTATACACACTACACACACACACACACACACACACACAATTTCCCGTGTGCCTCTGCATGTCATGTTAATTAACTCTCCAGCATGTAATCATTATGTTGTTGCTGGTATAACAGCCCCTTTACAGTTGTGAAAAACAGATGCATGTCACATCGTGTTAGCTGTGAGATTCAGTCAGCTGTCCACAGTATGGGCATGCTCCTGATGAATTATGGGTAATGACTGACGTGGTCAAAGGTCAACAATTTGTCCTGTCATGCTTCTTCTATCCGACCTTCCTCTTGTATTTCCATCTCGTATCTTTCTTTCTTTCTCATCTGGTTTTCATCATTTCTCCATTTTCCGCTGTCTGCCTGATTTCTGTCTCATCTGATTTTTGTGCGCTTTCCTTTCTTTCATTTCTCTCTTTATGCTGTCAGCACAAAAGTAAACCGAGAGATAGACATGACAGGGAGCTGGGTACACTGTGATGTACGCTTGCAAGCTGAAATACATTTGTGGACAGTGAGAGTGTGTATTAACAATGTTAATTCGCAGATATAATTGTCCTTTGATCCTAAATAAATCTTACAGAATTCAGTTGGAAGAGACAAAAAGAATGGAAGTAAATTGATTTTCCCTGCCCTCTTTTCTAAATGTCTTTCCAGGACACTCCACCCTTTTCTTCCGATCTCTACAGTCACTATTCATCTATGCGCTGGATGTTTAATGTCTACATCAAATATCTCCATTTGCACTCTGGATGGAAAGATAGATAGATGGATACATTTCTGGATTTCTTTCTCCTCCTCACACTTTATCTCACACTTTCTGCCTCTCACTTCCATGCCTCCTCTCCCTCTCACTTGCGTCAGCACTTCTGCCTGCTGATGAATATATGAATGAGATTAAAAAACACACACACATATATATATATACACTCTCTTGCTCTCTTCTCCAGCACATAGCCTACACCACATGAGGACATAAACATTTTATCATTTCCATTTCTGCAATGTGAATGTCGGCTGACTGTCTTAAATCCTTAAATCACTGTTAATTCTTTTAAAATAGATTCGATTTTGCATTTATTTTGCATTTAAGAAACTTAAAATTGCAGGATGAAAAGTACAAGTGAAAGCCACCTAATAATGAGGCAGCACTCCAGTCAGGAGACTTTGATTCTCTGTTTTAAATCAACTCACAACATCTCCAACAACAAGTAAATAATGCAGCTAACAAGCAAGAACCCATCCTTCCCTGTTTACAATGGAGGAGGAGTTTTGCTCCATATAGAACACACACACACGCGCGCGCGCACACACACACAGGAGAAAGTGTAGTTGTGTGTATCATAAACCATGTTTCTCAGACCCAGAAGGTATAATTGGCCCTTAGCTCCAGGACACAGAGGGATAGATGAAGGATTAGACATTAAAGCTGGAGGGATAGATACAAGGAGCAGATGAAAGCTCCAGGAGAAGCTCTAGGAAACCAATCTATGTGAAGAAAAAAAAAAAAAAAGAAAACACAGATGTAGAGAGAAAGACAGACGCTGTGAGGCAGAGATGGATGTGAAGTGTCGCTTTCAACCTTACAAGTTTCCCCTTCCTCCCTCTCTACTGCTCTCTCTCTCTGTTCTTTTCTTTTACACTCTCACTTTTTCTCTCACTTTCACTGTAGGCTCTCTGTTGCTATGGCGACTGTTCCTGCCACCGCTGAGGAAGAATGGATACCTGCAGGAGAGGAAGAGAAGACGGCAAAAAGAGCAAACGGAGAGATGAAGATCGATAGAGATGACATGGATGAATACACTTCTCTAGGTGATGTTAATATCTGCACAATAATGCAACTTTTGCCCAATATGCTGACCAATTTTAATGTTTTTAATGTAAATAGTTAGACAGTTAAGGGAAATATACTTTCTTATCTGTACGTTAAATATAAGGCTACAGCTAGCAGCAGACTAGCTTAGCTTAGCACAAAACCTGGAGACAGGGGAAACAGCTCTAAAGCTCCCTAAATAACACATTATATTTAGTTTGTTTAATCCGTACAAAACATGAAGTATAAAAACAAGTTGTGGGTTTATGGGAGGTTATGTGCGGGACTATTGCTTGGCTGGGAGCAGTAACTTCCTGAGGTGAGTCAAGACTTCTACTTCTCAATAATAAGCCTTACTTCCCAAAGTGTCAAACTATATCTTTAAATAATGCAACCTCAATGTTCCCATTTACCTGTATACTTTGTTTGACTGTCGTCGGTCTCACGCGCTTCTGACAGAACAGATACGTTTCTACTGTAATCATAGCTGTCTACACAGGAAGTGTAACGGTTCACGACCTGAAGCGTATTTTTATGCTTCAAGTCTATTTTAGTCCATTTTGCACGTGTAACTACGGTGATTGTGTGCTGGGCTCTGATCATTGCCAAAACATAGGTGTCCTACACTCAATACTGTGCCTGAACGCATCCTGTGTAGACACAGACGGAGGACTGAAGCTGCTGCTGCTGCTCTGCTAATGTGCTGCTTTTGTTTCGTGTGCTGTGTAGCAAAGTTTTGTTACCCTACACTACTGTGGGGTAACAAAACAGGTTTGACAAGTGTTCAACAGGTGTTACTGCACTTCTCATTACAGTCCACATCCCATAAAGAATGACGAATCTCTGAAAAATATCGACAGCACAGTGGACAGAGTTAAAATAACTGTGCTGACAGTGCTCTTTAAATCAGGGCGTCACATCCCTCCCCCACACCTAACAGAACTGTTTAGGTGGGTTTCACCAATGGCCCTAATGGTCACACAAGGTCAGCAGCAAAGGTCTTGTAGAGGTGGGACAATAAATACTGCGTTCAAGAGCAGCCTGCAATATTATGGTGCCACTATCAGCTGGACAGGTCTACTCTACAGGCTTTCAAATGTAGACAAAAATCTGGACACCAGTACTCAATCAATAATCAGCTGTTGACTGTTTAAATAGTTCTAACTATCACCTAGGACTCCCTGGTAAGCAGTATAGGACCTGAGTGGATTATCCTGGTAGAATAAAGTTAACTGAAATGAAACGAAATGTCTCTCTAATTTGGAGGATTTCCATTTTTAAATTTGGTTGCAAGACTCACTCACTTAAAAATTGTATTTGGGCAAACTCCAAAATATATGTGGGCCAAAAAAGCTGTTTCACTTGGAAAGGTGAACTTTCCAAATGGCACAAATTGCCTGTAAATCTGGCCAAAACAGGGAACTCCCTAAAGGATCCTGGATTAGCCAATAATAGGAGGCAGCTCTGTGCCCCAGCCCTGGCCCTCTCTACTTTTGCACGCTCTCTACAATGTTAATGGACTTCTCTGCACCTGATTTTCTACTATTTCCTTGCATGAGCTCTGGTTTATGCTTCTGCAGTCCAAGGAGCCTTTGTCCCTGTAAATGTATTTTCATGCTACTGTCACTCAACAACAACAATATGCTACTGTGATTATGCTTATACTTCAACTAAGCGCACAATCACATTATCTTAATCAGTATGATAGCAATGGCTACGCATTACCCACGTTCTTGAGTTAATCAAATAACACTGTAATGTGTGAGCCACATCAAACATGGGCATTCAATACATCAACACATCAACATCTACCGTGTGAAGTGTTTCATGTCAGTACAACATGCAGTAACAAAGTGTCACTGTCAATAAACAGTGGTATAATGATCTTTTCGATTCACACTGCAACATGGCTCTTGTGTTGCCTGCATGTGTAAATGGAGTTAGATTTGGCCTTTAGTTGTATCCGATATTCATGGTGACATTTACATCCCTGCAGTTTAGAAGTTAGCCTGAAGTCAAACAATGCCTAGGAAATTGCAAAACAGTTTTACACTGAATCGTGGCATAATGGACTATTCACACACAGCTCAGTAAACTTCCACACATTCAAGTTTCCTGATTTTTTTTTTTTTTTTGCTGCATTTTGAAGATGTTTGCAATTATGAATCCATCCAACCATTCATCAGTAACCAGTACTGTAGTTGTGTATAGTTCTCGAAGTGAAGTCATTTCTTTCAGACGTATGTACAATATTGTATTGGTTCCATCTGAAGCACAGAGTCAGTCTTGAATCATGCCATCAGATCAGTTTTTTTGGTGTCTCTGCAGCAGATTGAGGGGGATTTACAGATTGTTATACTGCAGCTTGATTGACAACAGACATTGTATTCAACAACACTCCTTCTGTCATGGAAAAACTCTAAATTGCTTTCTAAAGTGGGATTAAGATAGGATTTTCTCATTCGGATGTTCCTGTAATGTGGCCCCAGGAGTGAATCACACAGGAGTTGTTCACAAAAGCCATTAACTCAGTTCAGTTTAGCTCAGACTGAAGATTCAGTCCCATGGGATTCATTTGCAATTGCTTCAGTTACTATGGACTTGCCCAACTCTTCTCCATTGCTCTACTGTCCTCTTCTATGGAGAAGAAACTGCAATCACAAAGGAGTCATTACAGCAAATGCCATTCACAAAGGGAGCTATTTTAAGAAGCGCTTCGCCCAAAAAATACAAATAATGCACACATAATCTTGCACACACCATACTGTGTCTCAAATCTAGAAAAAGAAAGTCTGGTCTTTTTTTTTTTTTATGTAAGCATGTGAATCACGCCACCCAGAGTACTCTCTGCCCTTTGCATTGTGTTAATTACAGCTCAGTCATGTCGGTGAGTCCCCCACTGAGTCTGTGGGGGACACCGTGAGAAAAACATAGTTCCCAAAGGATGAGGTAGTTGCATGCTAGTATATATTTTTGTGGCACCGTAAACAAAAGAGAGGTGATTCTCACTGATATAGGGTGGACAAAATAATAGAAACACTTTTAACAAAAACTGAACATTATAACCTTCATTAAGGTAGGATTTATTGCAGGACTGTTGTATTAGACTGCATAAGTGTTACCTAAGTGTACCTAATAAACTGGTAACTAAGTGTATGGGATTCCTGCTGTTTGCCTGCTGCACAAGTTAAGAGCACAGAACCTCCCTCATTCTGGATATTATATTAATTGTGTCAGCAGGTATGAAAATCCTGCCATTTCCTCAAAATATAGAAGACACTAGATGTATGCCAGATGTGTTACGGGCCATTCACGCATACAGACTCAAAAGCTGGGACAGCAATAGGCTGCTATTCATTGTGAATGGGACCTGGCGTTGCCCGCTGAGCTACAGAGATTTAAAAGGTGGAAAGTTTAGAAAAGCTTTATGCAAATGTCCTGCGAAGCAATGCGAACAACAACCAGACAAGAGCCAATCACGCTCGTTTCAATTCCCCCAGAAACTGAACACAGAGTTCTTTACTACTCTTGGAATGGGGATTGCTTACAGTGCAGATACAGGACCGCAATGCCGATCAGTCTTGCCAGCTCGGGCATCATTGTTGTATTACCAACAGTAACGTGTTGCAAAAAACATGCAAAAAAGATTGCAAACAAAACTACTCTGAACTCGGGAAACAAAGTGTGCAACAGGAAATGATCTACTTTGTAGTTCACTATGTCGCAAAACAACTGTCCAGTCAGAGCAGAGTATGTAAACTATGTGCTCAATGCAACATACCCACAGACCTAGAGATTCACGAGAGTCCAGAGACTGTCCAAAATGTTGAACTGTTCCTTTAATGTGATGTTATTTCACATCACATCACATGGGCGGGACGTTAGGCAGTGATGGATTAAGCTTAGGTGGAAACCAGTGGGATATAAGTTATGCAGATAAAAAAGGAGAATAATATACGATGCGAAGAACGGCAGGACTGTTAAAACATTTGTGATGACTTAATGGGTTGGACTTTTTCACTTTGGACCCACAGGTGCAGTATGAGGTCACTACTGAAGATGCACTTTTCTCCAGAAAGTAGCAGCTTTCCTGAAAGTTCAAGTGCCCATTTCATCTTTCATCTTGGGATCTTTAAAAAATAAAAAGGAGGTCAAAAGCATCTCCACTGAATGCTGGCATAGCCTAGAGTCTAACTGTGTGAGGTATATAGGAGCTACAGGGCCAGATGAGATCAGTGAAATGCTGCTTAAAGGGGAGGTCTTTCCCCCTAAAAAAAAAGACAGCTGAATGTGTCTTGGTATCTTCAAACTGCCACGAGCAGCTAGATGCTGTTTGGTAGATTGGTCTGAGATGCCACCTAGTGATTCTGATAGGACCACCCCAGTTAAGCTACAGTACACCCTCCTTTCCTGACTCAGCGAACAGGGATGAGAAGGACTGGTTTCCATGGCAACAGTAGACAGAGAGAAAGAAACAGAGAGAGAGAGAGAGAGAGAGAGAGAGGAAGGACAGAGGGCGAAAAACACAATGAGGCAGGCCCATGTACACCCACACAAACACCCACTCAAAAATACACACACACACACACACACACAAAGGGTGTTTTAGTGATACATATTGTAGATCACATTTTAATGGTTACTCTGTTTTGTTGGGAGCCAAAAAACTTCTTTCCTTCAGAAAGATCATTGCCCTCAGTTTAGCTATTAAAGCAGATTGCTCTGAAGGATGTGGAAGAAGCACAATGGGAAATCATCTTTCATTAGTCAGAGATCTAACTGTTGACAGACTCATCTCTGTCTATGAATGTTGTGGGCAATAAACTTTATCCCCACAGCCGACATTTGGAACTTAATGAGAAAGTCTCTCCACAGGAGTTACATAACCTCGCTATGGCGTCTGGTTGACATGCTCATAAAAAAACAGATCGTTGTCTTCATCAATCCAATGACAGTTGTCACTTCACAGATCCTCCACTGAAAATGTGTGTAAATCTTGAGCAATATGTACATTTTACAATAACATAAACTCACCATGGTTAGTTTTATAGCAATTTGGATAACTAAGATGATGAGTGTTGGACTGTCAGAAGTTCTTTTTCATGTTTTGACGTAAATGTTTTATCTTCTGGGTGTGGTCTCTCACCCAAAATGTGGCATAACTTTAAACTGGACTGGCCATAGCGTGTTTTTTCATTGTTATTTAACTGCAGCAATTACAATAACCCTCTGTTCCCTCTGATCCTAAAACAACGCGACTGTCTACAACACAACAGATTGAGAAACCAATGAATGAAGTTTTTCTATTTTGGGAGCAACCGGCTCTGGATGTTCATGGTCCTCAGAGGATGAATCCTAAATATTTTGGTGTCCCCTTCTAGCACCACCAAAATTTCAATTTTACACGAGAAATATATAAATCTGAATGGAAATTTACGAGGGACCATGATTCTCCAAGAGGATGAACCTTTTCAATTTTGGACACTATGTGCTTTCCTCTCATGTCACCTTCATGGCTAGATTTCTATAACATTTGTTCTGGTTATTCATAGTCCACGGGAGAAATATAATGTTTTTCTCTTTCCCTTCTTGCACCACCATCAGGTCAAAAACTCCTGCTACACACGATAAAAGAAAATCACTATCACTATTTAAAACAGATTGCCTTAAAATTTATTGAACTTATTCATGCTGTCCAGAGGATGAACCCAAACCCAACCAAAGTGGTAAAAATCTCCTCTTGGCACACAATGAAATTTCAGATTGTCATGAAATTTGCTATGCATATTCATGCTTCCAATTATGAACCGTTTTGATTTAAATGACTCAAAGGCATTTTCTTAAATGTCACAGATTTGTTCTTGGTATAATCAGCTCTGATTCTGAATAAAGTTCCATGTAACGGATAGTACATGTTATTTCTTTATTTTAACTACAAATGTTAAGCGTTATCAACACCCTGGTTCACTCAGTTTGTGTTAAAAAGCTGATCTGCCAGCTGCTACTGCTGCCTCAGCTGCAGTTTCACAGTCACCTGAGTGCCTGTGTGCTTGTGCTGCTTATTATCACATGGCGTGACGCTGGTAACAGGGGGGAAGAATAGCAGCTTGCTGATTGTACAAAATCCAGTTGAATCATTCAAATTACATAGGAACATGATTTTCATTAGTCGTACAGCCTTAAGTACTTTGGAGTGTTTCTGTGGGTGGCTGGAAACCCTGTTGTGCAATGTATGTGTATGTGTTCTTGTGTATGTATTCTGTTCTGCCACCATAAGTTGGTTTCAGTTAAACGTTCTGTTACTAGTTGCAACCAGTACTGACAAAGTTCAATAGCAGTTTAACTGCCGCATTTCGAAGGCTCCATCAAATGCGTCCGAGAAATGTGGCCTTCTTTTCCCGAACTTGGAGGATCCAACGGCTCTATCCTTCACGGCCCAACCTATCCCAAGATTCACTGCGCACGCAAGAGAAAATGGCGTCCCCAAAACGTACCGTGCAGGATTACACTTTTAAATGTAAGTATTGGTTTTCAACTCACTCAACAATAGCTAACGAAACAAATGTT
Organism: Macquaria australasica; assembly: GCA_005408345.1. NCBI lineage: Eukaryota > Metazoa > Chordata > Actinopteri > Centrarchiformes > Percichthyidae > Macquaria > Macquaria australasica. The sequence continues at coordinate 506,426 of SEMN01000201.1, read as the reverse complement.
AAAAAACCAAGGGCCCATGCTAGGCGACAGGAGCAGCGCTTCGTGACGCTGGTGATGCAAATAGGAAATCCTCCGTAGACGAGACTGTCTCTTGTTGGAGAACAATCTGTAGGTGCTCTTATTATTGTAGCTATTTTATGAGTATTTTATTTGTGAAATGTTAATTTAGTTTTCAGTTTAGTGCTAACCAAGCTAGCCATGATACTAGCTGTCTGAGGCTAAAGGCCACCTCAGACCAAAGATTCGCGACGAGACGAAACCGTTTTAGGACGTTGTGGGGAAAAGTTGCAGCGGTGTGAACTGGCCCGTCTCAGCTCGACTCAAGCCGGCTGATGGCGTCGCCTGCGTCTCTGCTTGTCAATTGGCCAGCGGTTAGCACGTCACTTGTTTCAACAGCCAATCAGCTCGTAGCAAAGTCAGCTGGTCGTTACAAACTGTCAGCTGGTCGAAATGGCAGAGTATAGCCTACTTTCTTTATTACACTGATTATTAATACAGTAATGAAATAATGTACTTAATATAAAGCAAGAGCAAGAAAAATAGAGTAGCCTACAGTTGTTATGGAGGATACTTTTAATTTTGTTTAATTGTTGAATCTGCCCAAGTTCACGGCATAAATTTGCATAAGCCCCTGGGTATTCCGTTGAAGCACCCGTGGACGGCTCCAAATTCTCGACCCTCTTTGTTTTTTTATGTTTTCGCTGTTTCATCAATACTAAAAATGCAACTGTAGCAAGTAAATCACTATCACTATCGTCATTCATATTTTAAGACACTACAAATTATATCCAGCTGTAAAAAAAAAAAAACACCTGAAAAGCCGGCAGTTACAACAGAAGTATAAAGAGTCGTTGCTATGGAAACGATACACCGTCTCGTCTAGTCGCTTTGGTGTAAACTGGCAGGTTTCAGAACGTTGCAGACCAGCACGTTGCAAGTAGTTGCAAGTTTCATCTCGTCTCGTCGTGAATCTTTGGTCTGAACTGGGCTTAATGTGTTGCTAATACAACATGTTGCTAATACTGTTAATTAACTGTTGGGCTAACTGCATTTAACTCTTTTTACTTTTAGCCTACTCCTGATTTACTTCCTTCCTAAACCTCAAAGGCCAACTGCTGTCTTCAACCGTTACTGGAAGTGTGTTAAGCTCATAGATGCATAGATGTGCAGCACACACACACACACACACAAACAAACACACACCTGTAAGTTTCCAAAAGCGACAATCACACCCACTTCAGACAGCAATTGGCCAGGTGCAATGATTCACTCTTCACACAATTGCTTTCAATCACCTTTTGTTTGTACAACCGAGTGCAACACCATGAATACCTTGAAGGAGAAAGTGTCTGTAAGTGTGCACCATTATCCACATTTTTATGACTGCATTGAGACAACAAAGACAGAATTTGTGGATAAAGATCGGGGAGGCAGTGGGATGCAACCAGGAGGAGGAAATGAAGGCCTTTGAGTGGTCATTTGGATAAGGTATAAATAATAGATTTTAGATGTGGTTGGAGAACCTCCTCTTACCCTTATTTCATCCTCTTTCCTTTATAACTTTAATATCAATGTTCCATTTACCTTGCTACCTTACACTGTTTTAACTTCTTTAGCCCTTCCACCTCATTTCCACCTCCTCACCCTTCAGCACCCCTTTTCATCACCCCTCCTCCAGCTCTATAGTCAGGGTGATAATTAGGAAAGCTTCTGATACTGACAAAACACAACTCTGAGAATTTGAGATACAAAACCTCTCCTCCTCATTTTCTACCTGTACTGTGGGCCAATGAGGGATCAGGTGCCGGCGTATGTGGTGTGGGTCCAGCTGTCAGTCACCCTGAAGATCAGTGGTGGGTGGAGCTTATATCCCCGGGTGACGGCCTGTCGTTGGTCAGGTTCATCTCTGCCTCCTTGTTACCCCACCCACTGGGCCCCTGCAAGGCCTTATGGGTACCACGCTCTGCTGAACATGTTCATGTTTGTAGTTCAGTTAAACAGGTGGTAGCAGTCTTGTTGTTGAATCTTCTTGCGCCGTCTTCATATAGGTTTCCTGTGCAAACAGACCATAAAGAGAAAATCATGTTTCTGCGAATCAATTAACCCTTTGCTAAACCCCGTCACCTTTAGTTACAGTTGATGCACCTCATTTTCAGTTCTTCCATTGCAAATATTTGGTTTACAATGATTACGGGGACAGATTGACCAATGAAATTCAAGGTCATTTTTTGAAACAATGGGTCCTTGATTTCAGACAGAGGTAGACAAAGCAGGCTTCTCATTTGCAGCCGTCAACGTTTGACTTAGACGGCTGAAATGACAGCTGTCACTAGCTGGCTAATTAATGCTAACTTAATGAGTTGGTTGAAAACACCATCTAGGACTGACTCATTTTTCGATGGTAAAAGGTACTATTACTATACACTACTATAAAGGTGCAGGTAAACAAACAGGTTCAATTTGAGCTATTTTCCAACAGTGTCCTTCACTTTTACAAAAGAAAAGGTTTGAGGATGAGGAAGAAGTTTAAGAAACAGGACTCGGGTAGCGAGTTTAGCTGAAGTTGGACCGTAAACTTCATCAAACCAAATAAAGAGCTGCTAATGTTAGCCCAAAGTCTGATATAGTTGTATCTCAGCTCTCACACAGAGTCTCAGACATAACCTGTAATCCAACAAAATAATTTTATAATAGTTAGCTAATGATATGCTCCTTGGCTTTGAAACTGTAGGCAGTAAGCTAGTTAGCCGGACATGCTAACATTTGCAGCTTATGTTAGAGCAGATAAACACACAGTTTAATCATTCTGTACACTTATGCTCTGTGTCTTTGGTTTTGGAGAGGGTTGTATTGCGCTTACTACAACTCCATGTACACCTTCAACATGCAGAGAAATCCAAAGCTTAACAGGCCTGCCATGCCTAGTTACGGTTGCTATGGTATGTTTGGAGGAGAGGTTTAGTGAATTAACCTCCACTAGTCACCTGAAGTGGTGCCAGGGCAAATTTTCACCTATCACCAAATAACCATTTGACATATAGAATATAATATGACATGATATCATATAATATCAGCTTTACATTTATGTAACTTGATCCTTTTCTTTTGGAGGCAGGCTTTTGTATATTATATAGTTATGTAAGTACCTGATGACATATTGTGAGATATGCACTGACAGAGTCATTTTTAGCAAGAATATAAAAACTATTTATCGACTGCAGCAAACTTAAACCCCAAAAGAAAGACTAGGAACTGTCAAAATATTAACAGTAACAAACTGGATATATTATAATTTAGTAATCCCCAAACTACAATAAAAGCTTTGTGCTTTGTGCCGACTCCAACCCCCTCTCCTTTGTCACGTTAAAAAAACAAAATACTTGTCTCTCGTCTCTATTAGCACAATCAGTTAAGCTAAAACATGCATAAAATATCAGTGTGACAATGTTGGGTTGATGTTTTGTCACATCTGTGTGATAACAAAGTGACTGTTTTGGCACTGATGGAAGACAAAAGCAGTCTTCAGTAAAGAGTGAAATGAAGGGTTATGCTGATGATTTTCTGCCCCTGCGTCGTGTGATTTCTTTTATCAGCCTTCTGCCAGCACACTCCTTACAATGTGATAGTTTTCTTTTTATTTGTAGTCCTTACACTGAACACTGCATGCAAAATTATCTGTTTTTTTCTGCACTTAGAGTCAATCTATCTCAGTTGAATCATTGTCCAAGCCATCAGTTTAGCTAGTTTCCCTCTGAAAATAAATTATTTAACAAAGAAATTAAACACAAAACTGTCCAGTTAAAACTTTACAATACATTTAAGAGTTCTTTTTGTTTTGTTTTGTTGTTTTTTTTACATCAGACCTAACATCCTTATGTGAGCTTCCTGCCAGTTGTACTTCCTGGTTGGATCCATTATTGCAGTTGTATAATATCCAGGCACAGTGTAGTAATTTACACTTGGCTTAATAGATCTTTCACCATTTCAAGAGATGGTTTGAATAACTGAATCTTCTGTGTCTTGGATTTGCTTACAACTGAATTAATTGCATTTTTGCAATTATGTAGTAGTTTAACTGAATATATTTGTATTGTTCATGGGTTCATGAGACTTGCCACTTCAGTTTTCCTCTGCAGACACAGAGTACACATACGCACATGCACACACACTCAACTAGTATTTGGCATCCTCATCTCTGGACAAACTATATGATGGCGCTACTTGAAGAACACTCCACAACAGATATGCAAAGTGACTCTTGATGAGTTTAAATGGACTTAAAGCTTGGGTAGGCAGTTTTCTTTTGGCGTCATTGGGCAAAAATGCCATATTAACCGTAATTCAAGTGGTCTGAGAGTAAACCTCTACTTCAGCCCCTCCTCTTGCCTCCGTTTTCAGGCTTCAGAAAATCTCGCCCGTGACGGTGGAGTTCAGCCTATCACAAGTTATTTCAGAGAGACAGTGTGTTCGTATTGGCTAAGCTACAAGAGCAGATGTGTGTTCACGTCCCTTCAGACAGTGAAAACCTGAAGTCAGTGGTGGAAAATCCTGCAGAAAATCCTGAAACTTGTTATAAATTTCCAACACCTCCTTTTCCTACAGTAGTGTATAGTACAAAACAGCATGTCCCGGCTCCACACGGAGCTTCAGGCTCATTATGTTCGATGCCATGGCGCTCGTAATGACGAGTGGCAAAGAGGCATGATGACAAACAGTGGGGAATAAGTTTTGAAGGGGGACAGTGGTGTGTGTGTGTGGTGTAGTAGCCTATCTTCCCGCTGCTGAACGGCGTTGCAGCTGCCTCTGAAGCCTGGGGCGCTCTGCTCTGCGGCCGCGAAGCGCTGGAGGGGCATCTTTGAGAAAACAAGTCACGGCGGCAGGGACCGCGGTCTCGGTGAGGCTCACGCTGTGGAGAGCGAGCCCTATGAGGGATACAGTTTCACTGGGGAACCGACTCCTGCTCGAAGTTGTGGGTTTGGTGGGAGGGGCTTAGCGGAGTGATACAAGGCAGCAGAGAGAGAGGTGGAAGGTTTTGCCTAGGTTCCACAGATTTTGCCTACCCCAGCTTTAAATATAGAATATTCTCTTTACACTACATTAATGTGGACTACAACACAAACTATACACCATTTGTTTCCCTTCACACATTGTGACTAATGTGAGGAGCTCCATGACTGCTTTTGCCCTCAGCACAAACTTCCTCATTCTTCCTCGTTTACAGTCAGTTCATTAGCACCACGCTAAATCTCCACAGACCACAAATGAAATGGAAGGATTTCTCTGCAATTTAAAATTATCTTTCATTGGTGGCGAGATGAACAGCAAGTCGAACCAGCAATGAGATAACAGCAGCAGCCTGCCTGCATGTGTGTCAGTTTGTCTGTCCAAGCAATCCAAATGACATCCAGTAATGTGGGGATGCTCGTCACCATGGCGATGCAGCATGAGTCATTCTGAGGTTCGTTATGGAGACAAAGGCCTGTGTCGAATGTATGATTATGATTAGAGACAGGGAGGGTTAGCCTAGATACCAGCACATATACAAATACTGTATATAAATATACTGTATTATATAGAGGAAGCTTATTTTCTCAGCCTCTCCTCTCCTCCATGCAATTCCACACCTGTCAATCATTCTTCCTCTTTCAAAATAAAAGCAGCTTTTCAGCCTAAAATTGCATTCCATATACTCTCACTCTTTCTAGGTTAGTATCTCTGTTACCAGCCATATTCCTTTTGTTGTCACTATTCGTTATCGTATTGTCACTGTTGCTATATCCTACTCAGTGAAGCAACTTGTGGTGTGAAGGCTTCAGCTTCTCACTAGAACTTTTAAAAATTCATGCTGGTGACTCTTGTGATTTTAAACTCTAATTTTCAGGCCTTCTAGGGACTTCTAGGAGCGCCACAGATGATAAATTAAAATCGGGAGATACTAAAGTGTTTGGATCAGTCTTACTGTTGTGTTAACAAACATAACTGATGCAAATAAACCTTCAGCAGCTTCAGACAAGTTTAATAACTTAGATTGAGTTAGTATTATTATAACATTACAACCTGCATTAAGACCAGAGCTGGTTCTTATCCTGTATTTTCAGTTTTAATTGTGTCATAAAATGTCTAAACGTTTTATTATCCTGCCCTTGTTGGAAACTAATTCACCTTGATTCTGCAAAAAAAACTTAATGCCACTTGTACAGTCTTATTTGGTTTTGTTTTACTATGAAATAGATGGCTTTCCATCTTTGTCTTATGCTGTATAATGAAGAGCTAAAAAAACAAAAAAACAAAAAACAAAAACAGTGATAGAAATGTTCTAAAACCTCAACTCAACTTTATTTATATAGCACCTTTCATACAAACATGCAGCCCAAAGTGCTTCACAGAGCAAGATTAAAACAGTACAAACACATAAAATATAAAAAGAAATAATAAAATAGACAGCAATAAAATGTAAAAAATGGATAAAAGTCAATAAAATAAGTAAACACAAGGGATAGAACTAGTATGAAAACCAATGATTAAGACTTAAAAATTAAGGTAACAAATGACGAGACACCTTAAGTAAAAGCCAGGCTAAAAACATATGTCTTCACACAGTAATTACAATATGATGAGAAAAGAGGGCTGAAAAATGCTGCGATTTCAGATTGTGCAGACTTTCTTAAATGTTACAAATACTTAATTGCTGATTACCCTGATGACCACTACTGATGCATGTGTTTACTTGTTGATTCAGTTGTACAGGTGTGACAATGGATGTATTAAAAGGGTAAGGGACTGCATATGTACAGATTTTTGTGCTACACCATGGTCCCTGATAACACAATTACACAGACTTTACAAGCCCTTAATGGCACAAGTTTCACCCAGTCACAAGGTCATTATCACGTCCCCAACAAACTATGCAGTTTTCCCCACAATCATTGAACATATACATATTAACAGCTCCGCTCTTAAGCCCAGCCATTTTGTTTTGACAGAGATGAAATACAGCAGTGAAGCAAGCATCATTCCTTAAAGTGCATCTGAGATTTTACACCAAATAAAGGATCAGACAAATGAACGGAAGGAAAATTGTTCTGTGGTCCTCCCCTCCGTTTCCAAAAGCTCCCACAGACAACGTCTTTTTTCCTCTGTGAATACTCTGAATGCTGACTCCCCTGCCCACCCACAGTCTGTTGGCCGCTTCACCCTGTTCTTATCTGGGAGAAAGAAAGAAAGAAAGAAAGAAAAAACAAAGCCAGTGCCTCCTGTTGGATGAATAGCTGAAGTTTCTCAAGGATGTGAGGAGTGATCAGTGAAAATGGGTTGCGTGTCTATGAAAGTCAAGTGCAAGAGCTGAACGCCCCCCAACAAAAAATGAGTGTTTACTGTCCGTCTAGACTCTCCTCTTAACACCCTCTTTCTCTCTCCGTCCATCCTGGCAAACAGTGGGAGCGAAGGGTGAATTAATAAAAGGAGTGAAAGTGGAGCACAACTCTCTGAGGTCCGCCATTTCTGGGACGCTGACACAGAGAAACACACAGGCACACACACACACACACACACAAAAAGACAACACAATCTACATAAAGACCCTGACACACTCATACGTTAAGGCCTACATGTGCAAAAAGCCACATGCATGTTTCCTCATGTGTTACTGGGGTGATGAGATGGGAAGGAGGAGGAGACACGGAGAGAAAACAATCCATACATCCTGTCGTCTACGTGCTGGATGGGAGGGACATGAGGAGGGAGGAGAGAGGGAGTGAAGGGGGAAGGAGATTGAGGAAGGAGGAGGAGGAGGAGGCAGTAAAGATGGCAGGGCAAGAGCCACGTGAGGAGGGATGCATGGAGAGTGTCACACAAGGCGGTGAAACTCACAGTGGTCCCATACGCCCTGTGATTCCTCCTCTCATTTCCTTTCCTTTCATCCCCCTTCCTTTCCTTTCTCCTTTCTTTCCTTCCCTTCCCTTTCCTCTGTTCACCTTTCCTTTCATCTCTCCTTTCCTCTCCTCTCCTTTTCTCCCCTCCCCTCCCCTCTCTTCTCCTCTCCTCTTTCCTTTGTATCCTTTATCTCTTCTCATCTTCTCTCCTCTTTCCTTTCCTTTATTCTCCCCCTCCTTTTCTCTCCTCTTCTCTCCTCTCCATGAATAGTTTGAATATATAGATTTACAGTGTTGTATTGCATGTTGCATGGTGAATACAACCTGGTAATGATACCTTGGAGCATGAGGTTTTGGTGTCCTCACTCATTTAGGCAGCAGAGGGAAGCCATGCAGTGGTGCTGGGATGTTAACACTACAGCACTGTCTGACAAAACCTAACATCAGCAAAAATCTGACAGTCTCAACTGTTTTACAGATAAAATTTGTATTGACAGATTGCTTTACAGTTGGGAGGGGAGGTATTGTTTATTAATGGCTTACACTAATAAAACCTGTTAATAATTAAGCCTCCTTTTGCCAGGGGGAAAAACAAATAGTCCCTCAGGAGTTTAATTGTAATTCAAAGTGTTGTAGTGGGCACAGTCAGGCACTGGGGATCAAGCCAGCAACTCTTCAACTACTCGCTAGATTTTCTAACAGATCTGCCAACCAGTGAGCCTTTCCCTCCCTCTACTCCATCCATCTTTCCTTTCTCTCTGTCCATCACTCTGTTTTCATCTCTTCCTCCCTGCAATCTGCTGACTGAAACAAAGAGAAGAGGAGGAAGAAAGGAGCTGATGAATGAAATAAATTGAATGAATCAGTGAGTGAAACTAACAATGCGTGAATGAATGAATGATTAAATGTTGATGACAGGGTTACAAAAGCTACTATAAGTTAATTAACTGCTCTTCTGTTTCTGAACCGTGTGTCACCAGGAAGTGACAGGTGCATTTTTTTTTCTTTAATAAACTGCTGTGAAATGTTGATTCGTGTTGACACAATGCTAATGGTGGCAGAAAAAAAAGATTAAAAGTTTAAAAAAAACCCAGCTCTAATTAGACAGAGCAGCCCTGTGTTTACCTCTCGATTTTATTTGTTCCAGTCTGCGAATAATTTTACTTTACAGGAAACCATATCAATGACAAATTAAAGGAAACATGTACCTTTTGGATATTTTGGCACATTTCTGAAAGTTCAATCCATCCATCCGGTAGTTATAAAAAGTGCTCCACTGATAATCAAATGCCACCCTTAGAGCCAGGCTAAACTGGCTAAAACTATCTTGGCTCCAAAAAACATCAATGACTTGAAGCTTAAGGTGTCAGTACGCTTCAACCAAAGTGCTTGTTAGAGGTGTGTGGTCTGAAACCCGCTGCCCCCTCACCTTTCCGACATTGGAATAGGGGTAGGGGTCACTTTTCACATGCAGAAGCAGGTGGAACAACATGAATGTCTCATTCGAAGGATAATCTGACAGCAGGCTTTTCACCCCACTTTCGAGTGTTGCCATTCCATATCAACACTTATGCCTATGAACACTTTTCCAGACGACATTCATTTCTAGCACACTGACACCTTAACATCCCTTACCCCTTCAATTGTCTCTGCTGACAAGATTTTGTGCTTGCTTGTGTTTGTGCCCTCCAGTGGTGGAAGAAGTGCTCAGATCTTTCACTTAAGTAAAAGTAGTAACACCACAGTGTAAAAATACCCTGTTACAAGTGAAAGTCCTGCATTCAAAATCTTACTTAAGTAAAAGTACATATTGTATTGGCATCAAAATATACTTAAAGTACCAAAAGTAAAAGTAAATGGCCCATTTCAGAATAATGTATATTATATTACCAGATTCTAATTAGTGGTGCATTAATGTGTAAGCATTGGGACTAATTTCTACTACTTAATATATGGGAAGCTTAATCCATAATAACACATCATATATTAGTTGATTTATAACTTGTATTAATAATCTAAATCTGCAAAGTAACTAAAGCTTTAAAATAAATGTAGTGGAGTAAAGAGTACAATATATAAGTAGCAAAACATGGAAATACTCAAGCAATTACCTTTAAAACATACCTTTAACTCACAATTCTAAACTAACATAACATAAAGTAACATGTTTTTTTCCAGTGAGGAAGGCTAACAAGTTGTAATGATCAAAATACCTCATCATGAAATACTGGAGATTAAATATCGATAAAGCATGTCTGAGCATTTCATCCCAGAAAAGGATGTAATGTTTGTCTCGACTCCGCATAGTGGCAGAAATTGGAACAAGAAACTCACAATACAAGGTAACAAAGGCTCAACAGAGCCTAAGATGAAGATTTAGGACAGATTTAGAAATAAAACTCAGTTTTAAGTCTCTGCATGTAGTTTTTAAACAACCTGCTTCCCATATCTTCACCTAGTGTCTGTGAGGGATTACCTCTTTTTCCTCACTTTCTCTCTCCTGCACACACATGCGTTAAAGCAGCATTTAACTTGCTGCAGAAAAAAAGAAAAGAAAAGAAAACAGGGCAAAAAGCAGAGAGAGAGAGAGAGACGACATTAAGAGATGAAATCAGCGAGGAGAAAGAATGCAAAAGAGAGAAATAGAGCAAGAAAGAAAACATGCAGAAAAAAAAGGCTAGAAGCTGCAAGAGGGAGAAAGGAAGAGAGCCTCTTGCAGAAGCCCAGGGGGTATCCTGCTATCCCAGAATGCTTTGCTCTAACCTACTTTGGTATTTCTGTTTCTGTCTTTGTCTCTGCAGCACTCTGAGTGGGCTAGCTACCCCATACACACCATAACTGACTGAGTTTTTATGCATGTGTGTGTTCCTGGATTTCTATCCTTCCAAGGACCAACTTCATAGGCGTATACATGCGTTTGTGCCTGTATATGTCCTGGTTGGGTATGCCGTGTCTGATCACTGACGTTACTATACCTAAAGGGGTAAAAAAAAGAAAAAAAAAAGAATGCCTTTTGTCTCTGTTTTGGGTAATAAATAGACACACATACCTACACACACTACTTGTATGAGTGTAGCTTGTGTGTGTATGTGTGTGCATTTGTCTGTATGTAACTGTCATTATTCTGAGTTGTGTTGCGTGTGCCCTTGAGTCAGTGCAACTGTAATGCATATTTGTGTGCGCGTGAAAGAGTATCTATGGGTGAATGAGTGTGTGTATAAATAAGATAAGTAAGTGGGTCTGCGTGTGTGTACGTGTGTGTATGCGTGTGTTTGAGAGCTGTGCGGGCTGAGTGGGCAGCCTGACGACCAGCTCAGCAACACTGTGTTACCATGGAAACTAATGAGCAGAGCACGGAAGAGGGGAGCGTGGTGAAGGGAGGAGAGGAAGTTTTGTCCATCCATCCCGTACAGTACATTCCATAACCTGCTGTATTTATTTATTAAATTGTTAAATAGTTTCATTACATCTGATTCATGGATGAATCAGGTGCATACAAACCAGATGAGCTCAAATTATCAAAAGGTCACATTCACTCCATGTTTGAAGAATGTAAAAATGTTATTGAGACAGCGATCTGTCAGCTGGTAGTTAGCAGCTCAGTCGTTCGTGACACCATAGCAGCAATTGCATCACGAAATGTGTGGAAATACATATGTAATGTTCATATGAAGGTTGCTTTTATTGCCTCCTGAAAGAGAAAATGTTCTTGGATTAAAGGAATTGCTACATTAAAAAACAAACTCGTCACAAAAAGACATTTCCATTGTTAGAATTAAAAGAATGCTAAAATAAAAGTTAGTTAAATAAAGTTTAGTTAAATTGTACAGATTATAAGGATTGCCGAGTTCTGTATTAATGAGACTTTGCCTTAAGTGTGTGAGCTTTGTTCTAAAAATGAAATAAAGTGAAAAATATGGAAGTGCCTCTTCAGTTTCTCTCTCTGCACTCCCCATCACAACTTCAGACACACGCACACAGTTGTTTTATCAACTTGTGATGACATTGCATTGATTGACATCAACTTTAATTCTAAATTTAACCAAAAGCCAAAGCTTAAGCTTAAAATAAATCGGTAACCTTGTGGGGACCAGATTTTTGTCCCCACAATGCATCCATTATCAATGTGACATCTAACACTGGAACCAGGGCTCCACCTGCTGCATGCACAGGAACCACACTCACAAAATTTAAAGCCTTTAATCTGTCATGATGATGAAACCTTTTATGCTTCTCCACGAACGACTCATTAACATACAAATTCACAACAGTGTTAAATCTGACTAAACTTCTCCAAACTGTCATCCACATGACTCATGACGGTCCATACAAATCACTCACTGTTCCTTTCAGCTGCTGTTCAGAAGCTGCTTTGGTAAGATGCTGTAATCTGTGACTACAGCGGTGATTAACATCTAACTCCTACCTCACACACTCCACACATGCACATAACACATCTGCAAGGCAGCAACTGGGTTTTCAACTTGAGAGAGTTACCTTCCCACACCTGTTGCCTTGTTTGTGCTGAACAACTGAATAAAACCTCATTAACTTTCTGACCAAGGACAGCCCAAGCCGCCTCAAAACGCTTTTTGCATTTGCTGTTAAAACACCATCAACATAAACTATTGCTAAAGGCCTTTGGCAGTTATTTTGTGTTTTGATTGTTTTTTATTGAGCTTTTACAGTTTATAAAACTGAATCTATCCAGGATGCGTCACTGCTTTTAGAAAATGAGGCTCTGAAATGACTATGAAAAAGTAAAATAAACAGATGAAAAGGTATCTTGTGGACTTTTCTTGGAAACAATCAGTTATATAATATATATTATATTAAACATGTTGTGTATCCTTCAGGTTTAACCTTCCTAATAAAAGCATAATAAAGCCAATTTTAGGATATTTTGAAACCCGCACTGTACATGTGTATCCTCATGCTCCTGCTCATCAAAGCATAGCTCCATAGTGCCTCCAGTGGTCAAAAACAAGGCTGAAGACACCTTTGATAAAAGTGCTGTTACTCAAACAGACCAGATTTTCACTTGGGATTAAAGGTACCTTGTGTAGTTTTTGACCACTAGTAACGCTATGGAGCGTTTTAATGAGTGGGTCCCTGTTACGTTTGTAACGTGAATGAGCACCAGGAGGCACAGGCGTGAGCACACTATTCACATCCTGTCGTTGCTTTCAGTTATTCCACAGGTGGCAGTAATGTGCCAACAAATATAGCAATCTGCCAACAAAGGCAGTGAAGAAGAAGTCCGACAGCAAGCAAACATGGCTGTAAACAACGGGCTTTACAAATGTTTTATGAGGAAGGAATGCATTCAACCATTTTATTAGACCTCAACAATACACACAGTGTTTTGGAAGAAACGCTGAATGTAAGCATAAACTTTATTTCAGTTTTTGGGGTTTTCAGGATTGACCAAATTAGCCAAATTCCATATTCTCAAGCATTATTCATCAGCAGTGAAGCATCCTGCTGATCTACATAGATTATTTAATACAGTAAATACTGAATGGAGCAGACAGCAGATGGTATTCTGAAAGATCACTGGAAACTACAGTGCATGGACTGGTTTCCTCTTCCTTCCTCTAATCCTCTTTGTCCTCCCCCTTTTTTCCCCTCTCTATTCCTCTCTCCTCTCTCCTTAGCATGTAACACTTATTATGGTATGTACTTTATGTAATTAATAGTATAATTCTATATCTCCAAGACTGTCCTTCCCAGAAAAACATCAGCATTTTCTGTTTATTCAAATGCCTAAAGCAGCCTGTGTTTTGGCTTATGTGACAAAGACCTCTTGCAATCCAGTGAATTCTGACTGCTGCATCTCAGAAGCAGAGGAGGAAGTGGCTTGACAGCGTGGGTCATACAAAGCTTGTCCTTCGACATGGGTGACCACCACCGCCACTGTTGCATCTTGTTTCCAACCAAACGCCAACAATGTTTTCGTTTTAACCCAAACATGATCGAAACTCATCCAACCTCTATCCAAACCTCTAACCATAGTGGTAGATCAGAAAACATGAATCATTTTTGTAACCAACATACACGTTTTGGAAGGCATATGACAAATGGCCTATTTTTTGGCATTTAGTTTGGAGGACTTGTTGGTTTCTCATTTAAATTTTACCGTTATTTATATACAGTATGACATATGTCCATCTTAAAGCTGGATCCCTCCTCTGTTCCTCTTTCTGAGGTTTGTTGTTTTGTAGATTTTCATTATTCTAATTGCAAGTCTTAAAAGAGCACTCCATCGATTTAGCATTGCACTCCTATAACGTTGTCAGACTCATGATGGACAGTTAAAAAAAAAAAGGTATCAAAATTGATGCAGCAGAACCGGAGATATCTCTTTTGTTCCACACCTTCTTCTGCCTTGTCAAAACCTGATGCCTATATTACCCACAATGCAACTGGACTGCTGACAGTTCCCTCTGAGATTCAGGAGTGTTATACTAGTAGCAGCTAATGTAGCCTCAAGCAGAGATGAGGAGCGGGCTACAGAGGTCTGGTAAACTCACTTCTTTCTAACTCCACACCCATCATTTTCAAACTTGTAGTCTTCAGCCACAACCGACGCCGACATCACTTGAGGCAATTTATCAGACTTTGCGCAGCTCCCTCCCCACATAATGCAGTAAAACTCCCCAAGACCTGTAAACAGACTTTGATGTGTAAAATCATTGGAGTTAAATTTGTGATTCTGGGCTATGAGAATTGACTTTGGCTATTATTCATGCACACACAAGCATGGGCACTACATATCTGTCCACGTCAACTGGCCTCAACGTGTCATAACCGCAGGCTGTCGTCCACTGGAAACCCCAAACCGCCCCATCTAATTGGCTAATGGTTGGGAAGGCTCTCAGATGACTCACCGTCTCCCTCTCAAATAAACACACACACACACACACACCTTACAAACAATGACGCACACAAATTTCCAATGCATGCTCCGTTAGCATTTACACAGAAGCAGTTACCAACACTTAACTAGTCAGAAAGAACTAAAAACAAACAAACAAGGAAAACAGAAGACATCACACACATTAGTGGCCTGTTCTAGCTGACTACTGTCAACAATTTTGGAGAGTCCGGAGGGTCCAGTCAGAACCCACTCTCTCCTGTGGATCTGTGTGTGTGTGTGTGTGTGTGTGTGTGTGTCCATGGGCATCCTGTGTGTGTAGGCGGACAGTGAGGCAGAGTTGTCATGTTGGGCAGAACATTTCTGCATATTCATAACCAAACATTTATGCATAAAAGCCTGCGCGCGCACACACACACACACACGCACTCAGGTGAACACAGAAGTACAAATTTCACCATGAGATGTAAACAAAATTAAAAAACGTTAACGGCGTCGTGCTGAGGCGAACGGCAGGAGCACAGCGAGAGAGATGAGGTGGATGGAGAGAGAGAGAGCAAGAGGAAAGACACAATGGCAGACTAGAACGAGAGAGAGAGAGGAAGAGAATGAGTGGTAGGCAGGAGACTGTGTGGGTTGACTTTTTCTCTCACGGGTGCTATGGTAACCTACAGAGCTGCAGCTAATCATAGGAGGAGAGGAGGAGAGGAATAAACGAAAGAGAGGACAGGAGGAGGGGAGGACATAGAGAGGAGAGCAAAGGAGAAAGATGAAGGAGGAGCGGAGACAAGGAAACTAAAGAGGAGAGTAGAGGAGAAAGAGGAGAAGAGAGGAGAGGAAGACAAAAGAGAGAAGAGGAGGAAATAAGAGGAGAGAAGAGGAAAGGAGAAAGAGGAAGGAGGAGCGGAGACAAGGAAAAAAGGAGAGGAAAGGATAAAGAGGGGAGAGAGGAGGAAACAATAGAGAGGAGGGGAAGACAAAAGAGAGAGGAGGACAAAATAAAAGAGGGGAGAAGAGAACAAGAGAGGTGAGGAGGAAACAAGAGGGAGGAGAGGAGAGGAAAGGAGAAAGGGGAGAGGAGAGGAGGAAACAGAGGAGAGAGGAGGAGAGGGAAGGAGAGGAAGAAACAAGAGAGAAGAGGAAGAAATAAGAGAAGAGGAAAGGAGAATGGGGAGAGGAGATGAGGAAACAAGAGAAGAGAGGAAGAAACGAGAGGAGAGGAGGAAACAAGAGAGGAGAGGAAATAAGAAGAAACAGGAAAGGAAACAAAAGGAAAGGAACGGAAAGGAAAGGAGAGAAAAGTGAAAGAAAGAAGATAAAAGGAAGGTGAGAAATGGAGTCAGGGTTTCTGCAGATTTCACTAATCTTTTATCTGAAACTAGAATAAAGATGATGGATATCTAAGACCTTTAATTGGTTTTAAAAGCCTTAAATTTGAAGACATCCATTTTATGACTTGTATAGAGCTCCTAAGATCCTTGAGTGCTGATTTATTTCCCAAATCAAAAATGTCTAACCGCTTCAAGTGAAATGTTTCAACTACTGGATGGATTGTCTTGAAATTTGGTGCAGACGATTCATGTTCCCCTCAGGATGACCTGTAGTCACTTTGGTGATCCCCTGACTTTTCTTCTAGCGCCATCATCAGCCTCAGCTGTACTTTGTGTTTAGTGCTAATTAGCAAATGTTAGGATGCTAACAAGCTAAACTGATATGGTGGGCATTGTAAACAACGTACCTGGGATGGGACAAACATGGGACGGTAAAGGACAAGTGTTCAATCAGATTTTTAATATGATTTATCACACTGATCAAATATGTGATCAGTCATTTGCTGTTGCTCCATTTTGTCTCTAAACTTTAGTCATTATAAGTGGGTTTTGTGTTTTTGTTGGCAGATATTAGATGCAGAGGCACACACACACACACGTCAGGTGGATTTCCACCCCTGCAGCTACATTTTTAGATCTCCACTGAAGTGTTTTGATGGCTTGTCCTCATCTAAAATGTATTGATTCTTAACAGACAGCGTTTAATCGTCTCCACTGTCAACAGATGGAACAAGGATTTAACTGATCATAATCACGGGCAAAAAATTGCTTGCAAAAGACACTCAGGAAAAAAAAAAGAAAAGAAAGAAAGAACCAAAGAATTTGGGAGAGCCAGGGATGACTGTAGGCCAAAATTATTTCACACATGTGAGATTTATTGCGTTTGAATTGCGTTTAATTATTTTGTCTCTGAAATGTCAGAGCCAAACACATTACAACAAAAACAAATGGATTCTCAGTCATATGAATGCACTGATTCCTTGTTCTGACAGATACTGGTTATCTGAAGCTGCAGGACAATCAGAGACATTGATTATGGGCCGTTAGTTGATCACAGATTAACATGCCTTCATGTTGTTCAATAATGGCAACAATTCAAAGCTCGTCACTTGAATCTCTTTAGTTGTGTCCTAATTTCTTCATGGCGTTTTGATTTGTGACAGATTATTTAAATATCTTTAAATGTTGCCATTAATATGTCACTAAAATCAGTGGAAACATAGCGAGCTTTGTTCCTTTCTTCCATCTCTCCCGGTCTTTCTCCTCCTTTGTCTCTGTCTCTCTCTTTCCCCTCTCTGTTAATTTCTCACTGTTTCAAAATCCTACTGAGTATGATGCAACCATACAGTAACTATACAGACAGACAAGCAAACACAAACACACACATACAGTGACACACACACACTTTCTGAAACCAGACTACTTACGAAATATTTCATCTACACTTTGAGTTCATTCACAGACAAACCTTATCTTTCTCTGTCTGTTTGTCTTGTATGTCTGTTTTTTTAACCTGTCTGCATATGTAGGTCAGGGTGCCCCAGTTGTAACGGGACCTACTTTAATTTGATTGGTTTACAGATGCTTTCTGTTATTTTGGCTGATTAGACTTCTCTTTTGCAGGTATACCTATACTGGCAGTTTGCTGCTGAGGAGATTTGCTAACCATAAAACATGTATATTATTGTCCAGCCCTAACAGGTGCAACAGCAGAGTCAGTTAAGCTCGAGCCTCAGTTTATGCCTCTCATGTCTTATCATTACATTCAAATCATAGAGCATCCTTTTTTCTTTCTAAAGCCGAGGTCGTTTATCAATTCTTACTGCTGTTTTGAAGGTATTTCCAGAATCCCCAAAAACGTTTTCTTCTCAAGTTGCAACTTTATCTCCTAATCCAAACAAAGACGGCAACTGGAGTGACATCTCCTTCCCCAAATCAAGGCCGTACAACCAACCTGGCAACTTGGGCAACTGCAGCGGGGGCCCCAAAAGTTCCAGGTTTACTGCATGTCAGTTTTTTAGTCATTTGATAAATTGTAAATTAGTGAGAGACTATGCATCATTAAAGTACAATATAAACTATGGTGGATCCTGCATCATTATGTAATCTTGGTCCTGTCTTTTTAATTAAAGTGTCAAAATGTAGTTTTAGACCTCTGTTATTTTAGTTTGTACTGTGCTTACATGGTGGCACAGTTTTCACAAATTAACACAAATTAAGCTTTATTCAGCATAGAAGTACTGGTTGCACTGAACTTAATGGGAACTTGGAGGCATCAGTACGGTGCATATTGCACAGAGGGTGGTAGGTGGGGAGTCAGTAGGGGTCCAACAGCAAATGTTTGCCCCCAGGGCCTCCGAAAAGGTTAACCCAGCCATGACCAATAGACCTTTTTCAAGGCAGACATTTTGGAGACTGTCCCAAAGCAACATAGGGAGGAGGTCGGGGTGGATGGATGGGTCAACAAAACGTCTACATTTTTTTTAAAAGCATGACCACGACCTTAAGAGAGTAGTATCTTAACCCGAACCTTGATCTTTCCCTAACCAAGCCGTTTTTTTGTGCCTGAACCCAACAAAACCTTAACCACAGCGTTGTCACATTATAAAACATTCTCAACAGTGACCTGCAACGATTTTGGGAGGCACAGAGACATGACGTTGTCCTGCTGATTGGGCCATCAGATCAGAAGACGATTATATATATAATATATATTTCACTTTTTGGTGACAACACTTACCACAGCTTTTAAGGTATTTTGAGAATCTTTAAAGAGTCTTCTGTCCGTCTGGATGAGTTGCAACTCCACTTACTAATTCAAACAAAGATGGCAGCAGGACGTGACATCTCCTTCCCCAAATAGAACTTTGGACTTGTCATAGTAGGAAAAGCACAGGTGTTACTAATAACATTAACAATGGCTCAGTTCTATTGAGTTGCACACTAAGCCATGACAGTGTGACAGTGAAGGAGCTAAATAAAAATCAGCCATCATTAAATATATTATTTAAACCTGTTTTCCTACCGTGACATGTCAAAATACCTTCTGTGGAAAAGGCCTATTGTACAGATGATTTATCAGGTACATTAATCTATATTACAGTTATTTTATATTTGTGTATATCATATACCATTTGCATCAAGTATTGTTAAACAACTTTCTTGGTTTTAGAAAGATCCCTGGCGATATGTCTCACACCTCTGTACACAGCCACACAGTCCTGAGAAGAGGTCTAATCAGCCAAAAGTGAAAACACCTGTGTACCAAGCGTGTGTAGAGACTTTAATCAGGCTGTCCTCAGCACCAGAATCATATCACTCCACCTCTGGAAGAACTAGTCCCTGACCTCGCCTCTCAATCAGAGTAAAACCTTCCCAGAGGTTCTTATCAGACACCATCAATCTTCAAACTGTCATTTTTTCAAGAAAGAAGGGAAGACAGTATGGTTTGCGGCATGTTGCACGATATGATTAATGATGTTACTTGGTTGCTGGAGTGATTATTTTTATTTGTAGATCTGTGGGATGATATCAGCTGTCAGCAGCAGTCATATAAGTATTGTAATATTGTGTATACATGTGAACATCTCGCCAAGGTAAACTGCTGACAATGTTAAAGCTAGGCCTGCTGCTAATTGTGAATGCACACAATGCGTTTAATCATGCACAACATGTGTAAAATGCCGCTTGTTGTTGCAATAATCTGAATGTAATGTTTTCGCACATCAGGAGGTGATGTTGTCATGTGGAACCCTGTTTTTTTATGTGCTACATATGAAATCAAACTGAATGAAAACATGTGCACAACCAAGGAAGTCAATAGAAAAAATAAAGCACTAAAATCCCTTTTAGTCTCAATTAACAGCAGCATTTTCAGCATCAACACACTTCTTCCTCAGACAGACCGATCAAATCAAACTCCCCTCAGCTAAGTAGTCCAAATATTACAAACTGCTTCAGACTCTATTGACACAGGTCAGCGTGTCACCAGTGTATCCCATTAGCAATCAAACTGCTGAAGCTCCATAAGGATAAGCGAAATGTTGCCAGGCAACAAATACAGTTGCAGCCTCCATGCTGAGTCTTGGATGACATTTCTTAGCAACTACATTTTTGTGGGATGTTAAAACTGAGCCCCAGAGTGCTGCATGAGTGTGATACAGTTGGGGCCACAGGAGTGTCATCGTGGCCAGATCGCCTTCAGAAAGACTGTGTAACCTTGAAACCAGACAGGATAATCGTCTGGAAATAAATATATACACACAGACAGACAGTAACACCAGCTGGACACAGAATCAAAACCATCCACATCCTCCACACAGGGATCTGTCTGCTGAGAGGGAATCCATGTATCTATAGCACCAAACTGGAGCCACACATCAGTTGAAATTCTTAAACTCTTGATTTTCTCCTTAAATTTCTTTCTTTTTTTTTCTTTGGCTGCACCATGCCGATCACATATAAATATTCTAGATGTCGTGTGCATCATTTTGTACACGTGTAGGTGTATAAAATGATGGACAAGCAACTCCCCATGATGCACCTCTCCTGAGCAAATAACTGTCAGTGTCATCCAACACCAGTAACACCCCTCACATGAGTCAGTCACTTCTACAGTTTCATTAGGTCTAAAGCCACATTATCATCGCAAACCATATTCATTCATGGACACACACATTTTATATTTAAACAGCTGCTGTTTTAATACGCGATTGTTAATTTTTTGACTCTTCTATTTGCAAGTGTATTGTGCAAGTATTGTTTGATGCTACAGATTAAGCCCAAAATTTACAGTTTTCACAATAAAGTGGGTTTTTCACCCCCAAAGTTAATCCGTACTTAGAAAGATCAGGATCTCCACTAGAACCTAAACCTGCAATAATGATTACTTTGGCCACTTGCGGACAGCAAAAACAGTCACCTTACATTCACCAGTTGGCCAGAAACACGTCTCTAAATAAATGATAATGTTGCCAGATGTGTATATAAGCAGCTGTTTGCTAACAAGCTCGCCATATTAACTTAAAAGGTGATGTCAATGTTGTTTCCGCTGCCTCAAAGCGGGCAAAAAATTGCAGGTTCAAAGACTAAGATATAGCCAGCAGGCGATTAGCTTAGCTTAGCTTAGCATAGCATAAAGACTGGAAGCAGGGGAAAACAGCTAGCCTACCACAACTTGTCATTTTTACATTATGGCTAGCTGTTTCCCCCTGCTTCCAGTCTTCATGCTATGCTAAGCTAATCGTCTCCTGGTCGTAGCTTCATATTTAGCATGCCGACATGAAAGTTGTATCTATCTTCGTATCTAACTATCGGCAAGAAAGGATTAGGCATGTAGCAGTGATTGCTGAGGTTAGGCTAAACTAGGGGATTAGGAATGCATTGTGTCAGTAGAGGCCCTCACAAGTACAAACGTGTGTGTGTGTGTGTGGGTGTATTCATGAGTGTATTGTGAAAAGGACGGCATCCTTCTATTTAATTTTGTGATATAATTATTGGACAAACATCATTTCAGACACATCAAATAATACCAGCATGAGTGCACTATTAATACAGTATTGGTTCAATTTCATGATGTTTTATCCTAGTTTTAAAACAAGTCATTTCAGTAGAATTTGGCATTAATTACAGTTTTGCACCTCCTGTTGACACATTGTCACTGACAAACTGTCACTGATACTCTGTCATCAGCCCTGGTCAGGAGAGATTTGAGGCTCGCTATAGGACTCATGGCTGTAATCACAGGACTACTGATGTTACTGTACACTTGGCCAGCAGAATCTCTCAGTTGTGGGGCATCCCAGTGAATCCGTGGGTTAAGGTGAATACCATGTACCTGTGATGTTGTGGGCTCAAATCTGGCCAGTCTCATTCCCCCACTTTCTCTCTCTCTGTCATCTTCCCTGCCGCTGCTGTGCATATAGTCTAATGAAGCAGAAACGAATCCCTAAAGCTTTATATCTGCAATAGACAGAGCTGTGAAGATGAGATGTTTCCTCCTACGCAGGCAGGCAGGCAGGCAGGCAGGCAGTAGCTCTAGAGAGCCAAACACCTCCAACTGTAGCTACAGTAATGCTATGGAATATGTTGATTACCTCTCACTGATAGCAAACAGGAAGCCTGCAGCCTCCATCTGAGCTGTCAGCTAAGCTGATAGATTTATATCTGCAGCGAGGATCTGAATTCATGGTGTGGACTGATATCAGACCTGTAGGCACAAAAATAAATAAAAGAATACAGCTTCATAGAAACGTTTGGCTCCGACTGGTTACAGAATTGCTTTAGGTTACCTGTCACAAATTGAAAAAGCTGCAAGGCTGCCATGTTCGTCAGTTCTCTTCCAGTTGACAAGATGGAGCAGAGTTTTTATGAGCAGAGTGAGTCAGTTAACATCAAGATGGTTGGAACAAAAATGTCTCCATTCAGGAGGAGGAGTATGCGATCATAGACAGAGGAAGCTAAACATCCTCTTAAAAAACATATTATAAACAAGTCAGCTCCATATGTTAGTATCTATTTAATGCATGTTCAAAATTATCTATATGTTTAATAAAATGTGAGATTTTCAAGGATTTTGATGATTATTTTATTTTTTGGGAACCATACTTTTCTGTTTTAATCAAGCTTAAGCTGGGCTCTTTTTTAAACTCCATTGATTAAAAGTATTTTTAAAGTTTGAGTATTTTAGAGACACCGTCTTCATTAATACAAAGGACCCAAATCAGCAAATATCTGTTATATGGATGCTGAAATGTTGTATGTGGGCTGCAACTAACAATTATTATCATTTTCGATTAGTCTGCCAATTATTTTCTCGATAAATGAACTAATCGTTTTATCTATAAAATGACAGAAAACACTGAAAGAAAATCCATTATAACTTTCTAATTGCTTTTTTAATCCAACCAAGACTCTAAAAGCTAAAGATGTTCAGTTCACTATCAAATATGACAAAGAAAAGCAAATGCCTGAAACAAATATTTGATTATCATAATAGTTGGCAATTAATTTTCTCTTAATGGATTAATCAACTAATCCTCTCAGCTCATGTGTTAAGTGTATGACTCTACAATATTTATACTGACAATCAAGAGATGTAAGAATAATCCAAAACGAATGATATATTTTGGATTAAATGTCAGTGCTTTCCTAAATCTGTGATATCATTTAGGAGACAGAAAATTATGTTATTTTGTTGCATTTCTGCATTTACAAAAGTACGAAAACATGTGTGTATAAGAAACTTCCATTACACATCTGTAAGTTTGCATCTGTCTGACTGCAGACAGGCCTCAACTTAAGGGCCAAATAATACCATTTCTTCCCTACAGGTTACCTCAGTTAAAATGTCTTTGTCACTGAATTTAAATTTTAGATATTGGGTTTGGGGAAATTGTCTGTACCAGGTCAGTTTTGCTCTCTGTAGTCCAACTCCAATCTCACAAAACCCAACAGGAGGACAAAAACACTCTTAAGAAACAGGGAAGTTTTCACACCTGATCTAAAACAGCCTAAAAGTGTTTGAGGCGTCCTCAGGTGGTCGGGCAGAGGACTCTCGGCAAGAGAGCTGCTGAGCAGAACGCCAAGTGCCCCGATTGTGCACAGCACAAGTCCTGAGGGCACGGAGGAGCCGGCTGTCGCCTGACCGGAGGTGACTAATGGATGTTTTAGGGAATCCTGGTGGCACAGAGGGCTGGCACGAACGCTGTGCACTTACAGCGAATTGAACCCAATGCATGACCTGTTTCTAATCGTCTCTTTTTATGGTCTTTCCAGAATTGTAATGGGGGATCAAGAGTTTTGCCCACTTGTTAACCCACACATCTGTCCACGGCAATGAAGCGCTGTAAATCCTGCTAATTTAAATCAGGGTGCACAGACAGATTCCTCCACACAAAAGAAAAGAGTTCAGACTTTCTACTAGAAACAGCCTTTCTAGGTTACAGTAGAAAACAGACCCACACTCCTCCAAATGATTGTAGCAGTGAAGCTTTTCTAGACTAGTGGGACAGTATGATGCTGCACAACCTTGATACAGGAGTATAGATGGAGCGTTATGTAATTAATACTCCTCCTCCTATGCAGATACAGTAGACAAGCCTAGAAATCCTGGCCTCAGCTGTAACTGTAGCCCTGAACAGACTGATACAGCTCATATGTACAGTGTCATTTTAATCACTCTGGCTCCCATAGTCCCATATAGACCAGCAGCTCTTGACTCAGCTAAAGCCTTTGCATAACTGATACTGTAAAACAGGCATCCACTGTAATGTAGGTCTCATACAGTAACACCAAACCCCCACTACAGCCACGCAGTATGCAGAGAATCTGCCTTTCTCTATGTCTCACCCACACACCCACATAACATACAGCCCAAAGAAACCCTTGTTTACCTACTATCCCATAATTCACAGTGCTGGCAAGGACAGGTGACTGGTAAAGCCAAGACAGACAGAGAAAAGTGGTGTGGGGCTTCTCTTACCAACAAATCCCCCTTCTTCAGGAATCCTTTCTTTCCTCTCCCTTCAGCCGGCTTCTTGCAGCGCTCCAGCTTTCATCTTTCCAGTAAAGAGAGCAGGAGGAAGAGAGAGCGAAGGACTTTAAATAATCAGCATTCCTCTTGCTCTTGTGTTTTCTCTCCGTCCTCCGCTCCTCTCTTCCAGATTTCTCCACAGTCTCCGGGGGGGAAGCAGGAGCATCAGTGATACACTGCCGCGCGCTCCGCTGCAGGAGGCTGAACGTCAATCACACAGGTAACCTAGGGAACCGCTGGGCCCGCCCCCCCAGCCAGCGCTGATTGGTCGGCTGACAGAGAACCAGAAGTCACAAGTCCTCGCAGATCCACAGATGGTATACCAAGAGCTGTGGTGGGATCATGTACAGAGCCAAACAAACAGTAGTGGATTGCGGTACTTGTGAACTCTCTTTCTCTCCTCTCAGTCTCTCTCTCTCTGACTTCAGAGCCTACCGCTTTATTTTACAGTTGCTTAGCAACAGACGTGGCATGTGTGAGTGTGAGTGTGTGTTGCAGAGCAGGAGGAGAGATGTGGGAAAGAGAAAGGGTTTCAAGTCCTCAACTCCCTTTCTTTCTTTCTCTCTCTCTCTGTCAGAGGTGTGGATGGATGTTGAATATTTCAGCTCTCAGCAGCAGCAGCAGCAGCAGCAGTCTGTCTCAGTATTATGGAGGCTGATGTTGCTTCACAACAACCTGCTACAGGCAGCTATATGCAGCACTGAGAGTTAGTTAATAGGCAAAGATAGGAAATTCCACAAAATACAAACTACATCACCTCAGTATACCTTGGAATGAAGGGGTGATTGAGAGAAAAGTCAAAGTATTAGTGTTATTTGAGATAAAAGGAGAAAAAAGCACAAAGTCTGAGAGATTGAATACTCCTTTAAGTCTACAGTTTAAAGTGATAGTCCAACCTTTTTAGTATGAAACACGTACTGTAAAACTTTGTTGTTTGTGCCACCACAGAGGCTGTGGCCAGCTTGGATTCACAGCAGTTACACAGTTACAAAGGAATGCAAGTGTTTTCAAAATGTCCATAGAAAGTTCTCAAACCACTCCTGCAACAACATCCACTTCTCCGCTTCCCAAATATGTGTATGAAGTGTGTGTATTGTGTTCAACCCGAGAGAGATTATTGATATCTGAGAGTTTTCTGTTCAACACAAGCTGACTGAATATGGGCAGAAGTACATATGCAACTGAGTTAAATTTGCCTGAAATAGAAACAGACCCACATTTTATTTACCTACTGTTGTTATATACCTTTACAGTTTGTTTACTGAATATAAGTCAGATATTTGAGTGTTACAGTTACATGTTGCAATGTCGATGAGCTGATTGTGTCATAGTTTTGTGCATTGGTGGAAGAAGTACTCAGATCTTTTACTTGAAGTAAAAGTAGCAATACCACAGTGCAGAAATACTGATAAAAGTAAAAGTTCTGCATTTAAAATTTTACTTAAGCAAAAGTACAAAAGCATTAGCATCAAAATATACTTAAAGTAAGAAAAGTAAAAGTACTCATTATGTAGAATGGCCTAATTCAGAATAATGTACATATTATTATTGCATTATGATTATTGATGCATTAATGTGTACATCACTTTAATATTTCAGCTGGTTAATGTGGGGCTAATTTATATTTTGTAAAACTTTATATACTGGAGGGTAGCTTGTGAATTTCCCATTGGGGATCAATAACGTCTTTTTGATATGATAATGTCATAATTTATTTGTTGATTATATTTTATATTCTTAATCTGAATCTGCAAATTAACTGGTAACTAAAGGTATTGAATAAATGTAGTGGAGTAAAAAGTGCAATATTTCCTTCTGAACTGTAGTTGAATAGAAGTATAAAGTAGCAGAAAATGAAAATACTCAAGTACAAGTACATCAAAATTGTACTTAAGTACAGTACTTGAATAAATGTACTTAGTTACTTTCCACCACTGGTTTTGAGGGAGACACACATTTGCTTTCTGGATCTGAACACATTCATGAAGAGTCTCTTTGAAGCAGTTAGATGTGAGAAAATCCTCTCAGAGGAACTGACCTGCTAGGAACTGTCTTGTTCTAAAAACCTGTACAGCCAGACTTTCCATTACACAGTCCGCAGTATACTACATGATATGGAACACATATATCTGACCATGAGAAGAAATTTAAAGAAAGGGTGTTGTCTGAACATTTAGTCAGGACTAGACTTGTTTTTTTGTCATTAAAGTCAGATTATTGTCTGTATCTTGCACTGAGTCAGAGTGAATATACTCACTGAGGTCGTCTAGGCCTTTTCTGTTGATGCTTTGGAGCCAGACTTCCACTGCACAGCTGCAGTCGGCCTCTCAAGAGTGCTCACTCGAGGGTGAGAAAACATCAGGCAGTCTGAGAATTTTAAAAAAGGCACGTTATGAATATTCACATGGACAGAAGAAAACATATGGCCAGTGTTAGCTTAATGTGGTCAGAGTAGAAAGCAAAGAAACTGAGAGCTTTTTTTCCCTTCTGTTTGCTTCAAAGCTCACGGCTCTTGACCAACAGTTTCATTCTCAAAGCTGCGGCTTCATTTTGGTGGGAAAACGTGTTAAAATAATAAGCACTTTTGACACATTCAAATACAATAGTAAATGACACAACTTATAAAATAGGCAGGGGTAATGGGTGATATGTTCAGAAGAACTCACCACACCCTTACAACAGAGTCACTGGCATGGTTACCAACAAACATACAAGCCAGTAACTCATACAGTAGTTAAGGAACAACCCAAACATGTTTTACAACCTTGAAGTGAACCGCTCCTTCTATTTAATTTAGATTAATAAGAGGGGAGTTTGTGTTTTTTTGTGTGGAGAATCCTCTTTGCAACCATTCTTTGGGGACGTATCATTGTTTTGTGTATTACTTTCAAGTGTGTTATTACTACAGTATTTCAGTTTATGGGTGGACTATTAATCGAATATTTAACCATACTTTATTTCAGCTTCCTGCAAACTTTTTTTGTTCATTCTTGATCAACACCAGCTCTGATACCAGATGGAGAGGGAATTGATCTGTGGAGACTGTAACATGGTATTTCGCTCCACTGGGCTGCTTGAGAAACACAGAGCACTGTTCTGCATTGGGAGCGTGGCAGGACACCTTCGGGTGCAAAGACGTAGCTCTGAACTCCTCGTGAGAGACAAACCTGGATGTGTGGAGCCTGAACAGACAAGAACCCCTGACCTTGTTCAGGTAAGTATATCATACTGATGTAGTGAAGGACAGCAAGGTCTGAGCAGGTGGATTAGGTTAGGAGGCAATTTATGTGATCAAAGTGGCGGAGTTAATTTACCTCAAACTGTGAGCGCACAAAAAGAGAAGTTACATACAGTATGTCTAAAGATCTCAGGATTCTTGCAGGAGATGCACATGAAATTTTTGGAAAAATTTGTTAAAGGCTTTGTAATATGAAGACATGAGCTCAGCATGCATGAACGGAGTCTTGACAACTGTAGCAACTGATTTAAGCTGAAAATGTGAGATCAAACAGTACCCATTATTGATCATGGCATCAGACTCTACTTCAGTCAAGGTCTAACCCAGCCAGAAATTGCTTTATGTCTTTCTGTCAGAGATAACATTCAGATCAGCACTTGTCATTTAAGTAGAAGACTAGACGAGATAAATTAACCCGTCATCACGAGAAAACGAGCTTTGTTATCTCAAGACAGCAAAATAATTTACTTCTCACATTAAAGTTGTAGTATGAATTGTTATTTAAGACAGATTTGTTTTGCACAATTGCTGTATTAGACTGCATAGATTGTACATGTGTAACTAATAAAGTGAAATAACAGTGTAGAGTGAGTTAAACTGGCCAAGATAGAAATGATAGAAGTGAATTTTGTTTATGGGTGGATGTTCTCTTTATCACTCTACGAGACCAGAGCTGATTTATGGGGCGTCTCTGTCACTGCGATAAAGAAACAGATGCAATGGAAAATTCTGCATGTGTCTTTGTGCGTACAGCTGAGAGGTCAGCGAATGAACGTCACCAGGCGGAGGAGTAGTGATGCCAAACCAAAGTCAGCAAGAGCAGAGGACATAACAGGGACCGGTCAGACAGAGAGCGCTGCTCTGCAAGATCTCACAGACGAGGTAAAAACTGAACCACTGCACCAGATCAACCAGACTCCCCCATCTATTCTGCACTACAGCAATGTCAACATCTAAAACACAATGACAAAACAAGAAGCATTTATCCTCTGTTAATACCCAGTGAGACATTATTATTACCTGAGATTCAGAAGATAATTCATAAGAACCCAACAGGGATGAAGGTGTCAGGGAAACTAGTACTGCAGGTATTTCATGGTCTTTGATTAAAAATTCATGTTTGAATATTATTGTCAGTCAAGACCCATCTATTATAGTGACATAAATATATTTATGCAAGTATTTTAAACTAATTCTTATCAAAGATACATTTTAAGTGTAAATATTAATATGGAATAAAAACTAGTTTTTCTCTTCTGACTTTCAGTTTCACAAGTTGAGGATGTCCATTGAAGGAAATCTGCCAAACTGGTCTAAAAGGACCACAGATACTGAGGTGGGTCTTTTTCTTTTCCCTTCTTACCTTTCCTTACTCTTTTGAGTCTTTCAGCCTCTGGTGCTTGGTGAGCATATTAAAGTATGTCAGGGTGCTAGAAGCAGTGTGCACATTTCTTCTATATTGTAAAATCTCTTAAATAATGGATTAAGTCATCAGCCAGTGGTGTTAGAATGAGTCACAGGTCAAGTTTTTTTGAAGCTGGGTCTCAGGGCGACAAAGGAAATGAATAATTGTGCTCCAGGGTGTAACATGTTTAAGAACCAATGCTGTGCACGAATCTATTCATTTATAAACATGGGCTTTAGGCGAGTGGGCGTGCGCTGGGTCACAGTGAGAGACTGAAGGAGATGAGGGAAATGGCGATGCTCCACGAGCGCCAACTGGCCCTGATACACGCTCACAACCAGCAGCTGGAGCAGCAGAGAGACGGTGAGGAACAAATGCAATACACCACTTGAGTCCTTGTAAGCCAAATATCCTCTTCAGCCTTTGTGTAAAAATCTGCGCTGAGATTCCATCCTCTCAAATTTACACTTAATGTTGATGTCAATGATCAGACAGTGTGTGTGTGTGTGTCAGAGCTGGCCCATCAGGTAAGTGTCATGTCTGAGCAGAGCAACACAGCTCACCTTGAGAGTCTGCTGATGGAGCTCAGAGAGCAGGAGGAGAGAAACGAGGAGACGCTGCAACAACTCGCTGAACATCTCCGTGCATTGCGGTAAGTGTGTATATGTACTGCATATGTGTACTAATGTTAGTGTTTCATATGTCAGGCTTTTAGATGTTCATGTCAAGAGTTTACATCATTTAAGTAAGAGTGCAAACTAAAATTTTTAAACTAAAATTTAAAAAGTACTCAATATGCAGAATGGCTACTTTCACAGTGTTATGTTTTTATATAATTATAAAAATGGGTTATTATTATTATCACTGATGCAGTGTTGTGTAAGCAGCATTTTGATATGCAGCTAGAGGTTAAGCTGATTTTAATTTTATACTGTTGTTTAACCTTTAACAATGCATCATAATTTATAAGCTGTTCATATATTCAGGATGAAAATGTTCATCTGAAATGTAACTAGTAACTATAGCCGTCAGATAAATACAGTGAAAACTTCTGTGTCAAATGTAAATACTTAAATGAAATGGCAATATTCTACATTTTTCCTTATTGTCAACAAATCTCATGAAAAGAGGAAAAAGCCTCATTTATGTTATTCCTCTGTGCCATAGAGCTCAAGTGTTGTTCAAAACACTTAAGTGAGCCACACCAGATACACTGTACTGGTTAGGGTTAACGTAATTATTTTACGGCTGAAAATAGTCCCCAACAAATGCACTATTTACTCAAGTTTCAGTAACGCTTGCTACAAACTACAGTGCCCAGCTGTTTTAGGAAATTACTCAGCTGTTTCTAAACATTAAAGTATACATTTGTGACCTGTTTTTAAAGATTTACGTATTTACAATACAGACTAATGGGTTTGGGGATGAGGGCCACAGACAGGGCAGGGTAGTGTAGTGAAGTCAGAAAGTATTGAGAGACGGACAAACACATTGTTTGGTTTTGGTCTTTGTTGACAGTAAGAAAAATATATCTTATTCTTTAAATAAAGTACCTTAATTTGTACAGTAACTTGGGTAAATGTACTTTCCACCACTGCTAGAGTAAAATATCATTTAATGTTTCAGTGTGTAGCTTAAAGACACATTAACCGGATGACTGCTGAGACTTCAGCACTGACTGTTGAATTGGGATCAAACCTGCACCATTTCAGTCTATAACCACTGGCTGTGCTGCCAGAGCAGGCAGGGATACAACAAAGAGTTTATTTAATGTGTGTTTATTAGGGTAAATTATGTCGGCACAGATACAGTAAAGGATCAAAAAGAAACGACTTCTTCTGTGCTTCTGTGGAATATTTAGTGAAAAAAAGGTTATTTTTCTAGCTGCTGGATGACTCAGCGCCAGTTATGTATTTCATTATGCCTCATTACAACATTTGTGTTTGAATAAATTGAATTTCCTTTTGTAGGGTGGATCATGGCTGCTTGGGAAGCTTTCCATAGATTCCACAATGTGATCTAATTTAAATGATCTACTGTGTTTGTGTTTTCTTTTTAGTGTGCGAGAGGTCTCTGTACCTGCTGATCAGCCCGATCCATACAAGAATAAAAAGATGCATCATGACAGCTACGAGCTCATTTCTTGTGCGGATGGCCCTTTCTCTACCCAGATAAAGTATGTACCTACATCCTTTAAGGATTTTTTATTTTAAAAACACTCTATTGGAAGGAAAAACCAGATGGAGTGCAGATTTTTTTCTCCCCATTTGTCTGGTAGCCACTAAATTCAGAAAATCACGTTGTTTACATGTGAATATGAATTAAATCAGGTCTCTTTGTTGCAGAGCCCTGCGGCAGGCATACATCCAGTCAGGTGGGTCAGATCCAGCCATTGTGGCACAAATGATTGACCTACAGGCAGAAGCCCAAAGTCTGGAGAAGAACCAATCAGCTGCAGCCAGCAAGAGTAAGACTCAAAACAGAAACAGAAAATATGCAGTGCTTGTCTCTTTATATCTCTCTGTCAACACAGCTGTGCTCAGTGGAGCCTTTATTAAGTTTTCTCAGCTTGATTTTTCAACTCTAAAACTGATTTCCTCTACTATGTCCATGGTTATTAGATTCTGGTCCAACATTTATTTTCACATGATCAGTTATAGCACCCAAAACATACTGAATGCAAAACACACACTGCAAATTGGAGTATAGTGTCTAGCAGCAACAAAGTAGATGATTCTAAATCTTGGTAGGCAACATGCTCCAGATTTATGGCATAAAACTCTGAGCCACATCACTGTTGTCCTCGTGTCCAGAGGTGAAGCTTCCTCAGCGGGGTCCAAGCTGGGAGCTGCTGGCTGTGGAGCAGGAGAACCAGAGACTGGAGGAGGAGATCCTCAGGATCCAGCTGGCCAGGGGGCGACACCATAACTATGAAGGTTGGAGAGTTTTCACAAATAAGACAAAGCTCTTCTTTCTTTCTTTCTTTCTTTCTTTCTTTCTTTCGTTTTTAAGCCAACTGTTGTTATCTGTATGGAATTAGCTAACATTAAGTAGTGCAGTCCAAATTTAATTAAAACAAACCTCAGACATTTTTAAGAAATTACAAGTGAAACACAGAATCATCCTACAGGTTTATACAGCCATCATTGAAAGTATCTTTACTACATCTGTAACAGCATTTGTAAGTTGGTACTGCAGGACTCTAAATTTCCAATCCTTTCACCTCGCATTGGGATACATGCAGCTCTAGGAGTTGAATTCATTGTCTTTAAATATTGTGATTATTAATTATTATGTAATATGTTGCTTATATGTTGTGCTGCTGACTGAGCATTTTTTCCATGCTGTTCTGAAAACTAAACTCCACCGACTCAACTTGTGTGGTCAGTTTTTAGACTGATTCAATGTGTGAAAGCCCCTGGACTTGCTTGAACATCGTCACTGACACCAACAATATAAAGATCAGTAACAGTCACACAAGTTAGGATGGTTGTTGTTGTTTGTGTGTTCATCCAGCAGCAGTGAGGACTGAGCTTGAGCTGATTCAGGGGGAGAAGCTCCTGCAGATTGCCAGTTTACAGGCAGAGATGGAGAGAAGCAAAGAGGCTCCCAGGCCCAGGAGACAGCCTCCTCCATCTCCTCTTCCTCCTCCTCCACTCCCACTCCAACCCAAGACTCATGCGCCTCTTTCACTGGTACATAATTTACAGTTGTAGTCAAAAAAACTTCGGACTCTCCCAAAGAACAAGGCTGGTTTTTGATTTTGGACAGACTTTAGCTCCACCATTAATAGCTGCCTTTAATCATGTCCTTTGATGATGGATTTATGAATCCTACATTATTGACAGTGTTTGTGACATTGATTCAGATACTGTACCTCTTTGTGTCCCTTAGCTCCAGGCCAGATCCTTCTCCCCTCCACTGGGAAGATCCACGTTGGACTCCCTGGACTCTCTGGGTCCAGCTCCATACGACCCCGCGTCAGTTTAATTCTCCACACCATCCACAGTATATCAGGCCATTTACATGTCTGAATCAAATTTGAGTTTAGCTACACACTGAGCTCACCCCATGAAGTTATTTGTATATTTAAATCCTCTCAAATAGCCCATAGACACATTTAAGTAATAATAAAGTGTCTGCAAATCACATTTAGTCATCTGCTGATCTGTCAGTGTTTCCTTTCTTGAGATAAATGGAGTAAAAAACATCCTCTGGTGTTTCAGAGCTGGTTTTGTGGTTTTCTACGACCTGGTGCTGGGAGTTGATGTCTCTCAGAGGGCGCTGCGCCTGGTGGCAGCTCTCTACTCAGAAGGTCAGGAGGTGGGACCACCGGCTCCGCTGCCCCCTGTCCAGTGCCTGCCTCACACCCACAGCCTCACCCCTGGAAACTATGCCCTCCTGTCAGTCAAACAGCCTGTGCCCAGGTAAGAGCAACACCTAGAGAAGAAGACTTCAGAACTGGGCTTGGTAAATAATGGGGAAATGGGTATGGCCCCCAAAAAATGACTAATTCCACTTTATATTATCAAGAAATCAGCAAAAATCTCTGTTTTTTTCAGTTATAGCGTTCTACATTGTAGATAACCAAAAATGACAAAACACTATCCAAACTCTCATGTGTGCCTCCTCTGAAGGGGTGGGTTTGTGGCCTGAGCTCAACCCCCTGAAAAATGAACAGATGAATTTTGTTCTGGCACATAGTATGAAATCAGTACACTATTATTTCAACGGGT
This sequence comes from Macquaria australasica, assembly GCA_005408345.1. Classification (NCBI taxonomy): domain Eukaryota; kingdom Metazoa; phylum Chordata; class Actinopteri; order Centrarchiformes; family Percichthyidae; genus Macquaria; species Macquaria australasica. The sequence goes on along the minus strand of SEMN01000201.1, from coordinate 472,435 downwards.
AGAAACAAAACAAATAAGGTTTATTTTCCTGAGAAAGGCCACCCTCATTATCACATAAAAGTATGTAACGTATGTCTTTCCCCCCTGTAGGATCCAGCCGTCACCCTCCCTCTCTCTTATGGTGGAGGTGCAGGCAGCAAGAGATCCGGATGTCCACAGCCAGGAGGTCTTCAAACTGACGTCCTGCGGCTGGACACGAATGGAACTCTTCGATCAATACAACCAGGTATAAAAGTGTGTGCAGTTACAAGCTGTATACTGTTAAGGGTGTGGGATGATGCAGCTCAGTTTGTATCATGCTGCTGATGTTTAATAATCAAAAACCAGTTGTGTATAAAGGCTGTGGGTCTAAATGGTAACTTTTTAAACCTCTGCACCTGCAGAGGGAATTAATAAATTGATTGCACCATCTGGCAGAGTTTAGCATTAATCTATCAGAGATTATTGTGCAAGTCTTAAATCACCATCTGCTATTTTTGCTTGTATTAACCACATGTCTAATTAACCCATTACCAAATACTCTGGTTTATAGCATATGTCATGACATTTTAATATTTTCTCTCCACCAACAGCTCTGTAGTGGCCACTGGAGGGTGCCAGTGCGCAGTCTGCCTATTACACCCTCCTTAAGCTTTGCCCAGCTCAACTCAGTACCCCAGGTATAAAGACCCCAAGAGTTATTTGAGCAAACACATGTATGCAGCAAGTGCTACATAAACAGTACTGTCCATTTGCCTCTTAACTTATCAGATGTTGTATTTAAGCAGAAATCTAAATGGGGGTTTCAGGCTGATGCACCTTTTTGGTGGAGGGTGAAGCAAGGCAGTAAATGACACACCTGACTGTATGTTTCTGTAAACTTAAAGGTGGGCAACATGGAGCTGTGTTTACGTTTGGTCAACGGACGAGATGGAGATGTACAGACTCTGGCAAAGCCTGACCCGACCAGCATCGGTCACTATAAATATCCAGCTGTGGTAGGATGTTGATCAGGGCCTTTGAGAATATTAGGAAAAGTAAAAACAAAAATTAAATTACAGAAAGAAATCTAATTCTTTGGGAGTAAGCAACGGTATATTAGCTATACACAAGGCTCTAACCTTAATCCATTTGTGACTTGATCAATAAAGATGCTTTGTCATCTTTAGGCTGTGACTGTCAATACTGAGACTATAATTCATGGCAAATACCATATGGAGTTGGAGTATGGGCAGAACACCATAAACCCCCATCCACATTTTGAATTTTACACTGGAATATTGAAAAGTTATCACCTATGGATGTTTTGCTTGTTCTTGGAGGCATTTGAGTGTGCTACTTGCCTCTTTTCATAAACATGCCTGAATGTGGTGCTGTTGGTTTACCCTGCATCTCAATACAGGTGTCGTCACATCCTGTGACTGTCCACAGAAATGCAGCTCTGCCAGTATCAGCTCCACAGCCCACAGGGGTGGATCAACCCCCTTTCCTTTTGCCCTTCGCTGATCACCAAGACCCTCCACCCACAGAGGCTAGTCAGAGTTGAAAACATCTCCAAATCAGGATGCAACAGATATCTGAACGATTATGCTCTTCCAAACTTTGATTAATTTGTTGAAGTGTAAATGAGGGCTCCTCTCATCTTCTGAAGACAATGAAGGCATTTACTTTTTTTGTTACTGGTGAAATATGCAGGGGTCTACAGTAGAGGTCTGCTTCTATATACAAGACAGGTCTTAGATGAGTAGCGGCACATTGCTGAAAAAGACCACAGGGATGATTTCAACCATGTCCAGTGTTGAAATTAAGATGTACATTTTGAGTGCCTTGATTCAAATTAAAACGTGTTAAAGCTGTAACCAGTTAAAATGATGCATTTATTTTCTCAATTTTGTCTGTAGCACCTGCTGCTAGGTTGGAGCAGCATTCATTATAAAAATTTAACACTCAAAGATTAAATATAAACACTTCTGGCAAAACCCTGTCCCAACTCAAGATATTGTCTTTGTGGCAAGTAGTCAGATGTATGAATAGAAGGTAAACTTTGAGCAAAACACATTGAGAGTTGGCACACTAGTGTGGCCAAACTATCAGTGCACGTTTCATTTCTTCTAAACAGAACTGAAGTCAGCATCTAGTGTTTCTGTCATCACAAGTGTGCAAGTTCCTCCGAAGTCTCAAGAATTTGGCGATACAAATGTACATCTGCAATTTTTTTTATTCTTTTACTACAAGTATACAAAACTGGACAGGCAAATCTATGAAAATGGATCTTATTTACAGAAACAAAAGTGTTGGAAGGTGGAGAGGGGATAGACAGGCATGCTGTGCTGGTTTCGAAGATCAGGAAAGAGACGAGATGAATCACGTTGAAGACTTGACAGGGGATGACTGGCTGGCAGGCTGCAGGAAACAAAGAAAAAACCAAACGCTTAAACAGGAGAAGGATTCAGCGTTCTGCCTGCCCATCTATGGTCTCAAGAGATTGTTGTTTTCGATTGCTGGCTTGTCTCGTATGGCTCTTGTTAAGATCTCTCACCACTGCAGTTTTATCTACTAATAGAACTCAGTTTCAAAAATGACTCGTCATTTGTTCCCTTTTGCAAACATTTACACAGCGGGAACTTTTCAAGCAATGCAAATAGATTTGTTTCAAGTTTACCACAGTATAAACCACAGCAACAGCTGATGCTTCATATGTAGTTAGAAGCTCTGAATGAACAGTTATTGTTTGCTTCTATACAGATGAAAGCCACTTCAAGAGGAATATTGGAGAAGGGAGTTTGAAATAAAGAAGCTGTGTAGTCTGGTCTTTATGCCTTTAGGTCTTGTGTCTAGACTTGCAACTATCCAAAACGTCCCAGACACAATCTTGTCATGTTTACAACTCGTATGAGTTAAAGCGTCATTACACAGAATTCCTCTGAACTTCCTTGGAGGCATTTGTATAGTTTTGATACGCTTGGAGGTAAATTTCCTCCATACATGCAAATTATAACACATCAGCTTTTATAGCTACTTAAGACATAACCGCAATGCCACCAGAAACCATATGCAAGTAGTAACTACTGCATGTTCGGATATCCCTTCCATCCAAGTACATAAACCTATCACTCGCCTCCTGTGAGTTTCCCTCCTGGACTCCATTGCCGTTGCTAGCACTAGAGTCACCGCTGCCATTAACTGTGGCTTCCTGTTTCGCTTGTTTAGCATCAGTGTCCTTTACTGGGCTCTCCTCCTCAGGTTTCCTCTGCGTAGAAACATAAAACCAGGACAAAGGGAGGGGAAAGAGAAGACTCAATGCTTCTGTATTCAATGCAAACAACCTTTATTAAAAAAAAAAAAAAAAGTTGATTTAGGAGTGAAACTGAAACCAAATGCGGGCACCAAGGAGCTGTCGCTAATTAGTCATGTCAAGGTCAAACATAATTTAGTATCATGCACACAAATCTGCCAATATCAAAGCTTAATTTAGATCATTAAGCAGTACCACAACTACAGTAGGGAACTAACAGAAGTCACTTCACAAAAACCACAACACACGGGCTAAAGATTGACACTCAGAAAGCCATACCATCCCGACAACCAAAGCACGCAAGCACACAGACCTTGCAACATAAAGTGAGCGGTACACGGCCAGTTTCAATATACAGATGATTATAGCTCCAGTATGGAGTCAGCTCAGCTGTGAAGGTTTTTATTCCTTCAGCAATTATTAAAAGGATTGTTTTTCAATGACCAGAATAGAGCCAAAGAACTGCAAGATCACCACATTTTGACTGGCATCAGATTGATCATGGTATGAAGTTGGCTGCAATCAAGATGAAGAAAACACAATTGGTGGAAACTGGCAGCAAGACGATTAGTGGGCCTCACCTTTTTCCTGACGAGGTGGGAGATGTCTGAGGCAGCTTTGGAAGACGAGGTGCTGCTAGATGGTTGAACGGCGATCTGAAATAGAAAGTTTGGTAATGTTGGTTTGCTTAGTGGTTTTGTAGGGCACTGAAGAGTTTTAAGATGTGCACCAACACAATGTCCTTACCTGGCTGGCTGTTGGAAATGCTGAAGATGAAGGGCCCCCATTTTCACATTGGAACGCTGATGAGGTTGAGGCTCCGCCCTGCAAGAGGTGAGTCAGTTACCCAGGAGCTGGCATTTTCATAGCTTTTGTACATCTATACTTCTCTCCATTGACCTCACGGTCGATTTTTATACTGGAAATTTCCACACCAAGCCTTGCAAGCAAAAACAAAAAAAAAAAAAAAAAAAGAGTATAAAAAAATACATTCTTATGCTTAATAGCTCCAAAACAAGGTGGTTTTCACCCTTTAACACAGTGTATATTGTGCCTTGTTGCCCTGTGTACCCACTAGTGTCTGCTGGATGGCCTGGGAGGCAGCGCTGGCTGTTCTCTGGCTTTCCTTGGCGTCCTCAACCTTTTCCCTGATGTCGGGCAGAAGCTGCTTCAGCTCCTCCATCTCATTTTTGTCTTCTGCTGCTCCATCTGCTGCAGCTATCACCTCCTGCAACATGGCTATACACAGACAATGACTGATTAGTACAGGATCAGTGCAGTGCCGTTCCCCATGATTTGACATTTCATATTTGAAAAGGGCATAGTACTTTTTTTTTTTTTTTTTACAGAGATGATACACTCCCTACAATCTGGCAGTCACCTTATTTATGCTCGTCTAAAAATGAGAACGCACTCAAGGAAGAAAAAAAAAATTATATAAAAAAAAAGGTAAGTGCACAACATAGCAACAGTTCTGAAAGTGCTGGTCTGCAGAAAATAACCCTTACCCAGACGGGTCTCGATTACTTTTATGGAGCTGTTGTAGTGCTGGATGGCCTGGCTGTACTGATCCATGTAGCACAGGGTAGTGGCGACATGGTAATGGGTCTCGGCCAACAGACGACTGTGGGGAGGCAAGTGCTTCAGCTGCAGGGCAAGACACTCCTGGAAGTCTTCTAGCGCCTGGGGATAGTTACCTGAGGAAGGGAACTTGTGACTCAGTTTGGCCGATAGTAACACATGCAGCTCTGCTAAACTGTAGCATTTTTCAAAAAACAAAAGACTGACTGTGGTACTAGTTGTCACTCTAGTGGTGAATGAGAGATTTAAATATGTCCAATGATAGACAGGGTTAACAATTGCAACAGTAATGTTCATGTCACTGGTCTGAGTTTTAAACTGCATGTAATTGTTTAACACCTACACTGCAACCACTCACAGCATTTAATGAGAAACTTTAAAAGAAAAAGAAAAACACAAAACACTTAAGGCCCCAGACATAAGTACCAACTATTTAGAGGGGTGATGAACAGAATCATCTCACTGAACAAACGTTTTGTGATCCAAGATTCCACAAGAAGCCATGGCAGAATAATGTAAGGGTTGAGGGGAAGGGAAAGGTGGGCCACCAGGTGAAAGTGACAAGTCCATCCTGGAAACTCTGCTGCATGAAACATACCCGATTCAGCACTGACTTCTCCGAGTTTCAGATACGTCTGGGCTGCCATCAGCTGGTCATCTTTGCTTTCCTTTCTGTGGGGATAAAGAAATTAACTTTAAAGACAAATTGACCTCATTTTGTTTCACATACATCTTCAAGCAGGACGTGACCAGACTTTTGGCCTTTGAAGTGACCTGCTTGAACTCATGTGTTCAGTATAAATCTTTCAAATCACTTCTTAAATGTCAGTGGACTTGATTTTGTGCCGTTGGTCCTATTCTACCATTAACTTCATCTTGTAACGTTTCCTTTACCTTTTGTAAATGACTTTGGCTACCTCCAGCATCTCCCACGCCAACTGCAAATTCCCAACTTCGTCCTCTTCCTGAAAGGTGGGGCAACGCATAAGTAAAAAAATAAATAAAATCCAGTTATGTCAAAGAGACTTCCATGTATGGGAACTCACCTTATCTTGGCCATTTGTCTCTCCCTCCTCATCGTCATCATCATCATCGTCGTCATCTGGGGGGGGGGGGTAATTAAATATTTTTCTACAGTGTGACTGAAGTAGAAACTGAAGGTAAATATGCCAAAGAAAAGTGGACAAAAATTTTTCCCCTAAGGTGCAGTAAACTCTTGCTCCAATGAGTTTCCCCTTTACCTTTTTTTTTTTAAACACCCGTTAATGTGGTTTTATATCACGAAATACCAAGCTTGTGTTCCACCCATCCACACAAAAAGTGCTCAGTATCCAAAGATCTACTGCCCTCTGGTTCCTCACTCTCCTGTTCAGTCTCTGGCTTGGATTCCTCATCTTTTCCTTCCTCTGGCTTCGCCTCGGTCTCCATGCCATTCTGTTCCCCCACATCGTTCACAGGAGCAAGTGGGCTCTTCTCAACTCCATTCACCTTTAGCGTACCCTCCTCTTTCCCACTAACAGGGGAAGTCAAGGGTTCCTCTGCTCCATTCATATGTTTGACTGGGGACTTTCCCACACTATTATCCTTTTTCTCCTCAGTGTTGCTCTTTCCAGCCTCAGACTCCAGCTTGGCGTCAACTGCCCCAGTCTTTTCCTCCTCTGCCATTGCATCATACACCTGCTTTCGCAGCTCATCTCTAGTTTCTTCTGCACCAGAGTGTCATGTGAAAAATTTTTAAATACCATGGTCAGTTCTTCTATGAAAAACACTACTTTTGTTGTGTTAGTTCATGATTGGACATGGGAGGAGGGAACACCCTCCCTGTATTTGAGCCATCGTGATGGGAAAACCTTGACAAACAGTAAAGTGTTTTGCTTCTTACCTGCACAAATTTAAATTTGTTACTGCATTTACATGTCAGCTGATAAACAAGTGCCATGCTGAAAATCACTAGACCTAGGGTTTAAGAAAATATACCCAGAAGCACTGGACTTGACCTACCAAACTAGAACCTAACAGCTTTATTAATTTAATTAATTCATGAATTTCCTAGGAGGGAATCAGAATCAAAACACAACATTAAACAAACCAAGTTATACAATTCTAGACTACAAATCAGACAATATCCCTTTGAAATCACTTCTGATCCCATTCCCTTAAATCAGGCAACCCTTTATAATACAAAAACACTTGATACTGACCATCAAGATTGCTGGCACTCTCAATATTTCCATTGTTAGGCTGCTCCTCTTCCTCAGACTCTTCTGGGACTCCCTCCAGGGCATTACCAAGGACACTGTTCTCCATCCTAAGCAAAACACAAAAAAGTCAGACCATCCGGTTATCAAAAGTAAAGAGAGGTACTGCAACCGGGGGGGGGGAGGAAAAGAGGGTCACTAAAAACACATCATAAAGTGATGCAACATTAATCAACCTTATACCAACTAATGTACTGCATCAATAGGTTTTCAAGGTGAGCAATTAAGTTAACCAACCTGGCAAGCTCCAGTAGGGACTTCCCACATAGGAAGAAGGCCTCGCCACACTGATCTGCAGTGTCGCCATACTTTGAAGCCCTGGCAGACAAGACATCACAAGTGCTGAGTGGATCAAGTTTAGGGAGTGCGGTTACAAGCCGAGGTACGGCTCACACTCATTTCAGACTCCAAACTGAAAAGCGTCAAGAAGTCGTATATTCTCTCACTTTCCATTTCTCACACATCCACAGAACTTTAGTTAACACAGCAGATTGATAACAAAATTCAGGGATGCCAACTATATTTATAACTTTAAAAAAAAAAAAAAACAACAAACAAAACTCAATCAGTATCAAGTGCATGTCGTTTTCCGTGTCGAGTCGGTGACGGATACTCACAGCATGCTGCAGGCGTCCTGAAAGACACCGACAGCAGAAACCACGTCTCCCATCACCAGGTGCCTGTTCCCTGTGCCAATCAGTTTCTTTGCCTCCTCCATGGCGTCAACAGAGCTGCAGGAGGGGGGGATAAACACGCATGTATATTAGGTAGTTGTTGAATAATAATAATAATAATGATGATGAACAGGTGCAGCGGAGTCTGCCTGTGTGGACACTCACCTGTCTGCAGCAGCTGCAGCTGATGAAGATGATGAAGATGAGCACGGCTTCTCCTCCACACTGCAAGAGTCATCGGAGTTCAACCTTGAGTTAAAAATCACAGCCGACACAGCAACTTCTACTGTCGACTCACGTACTTCAAGCCGCTAGCTACTAGCCTACCGGCGGGGACGCTCTTAGCAGCGCCCGCAGCCACCGCCAGGTACAGTCAACAGCTGACCATGCGGTTACTCTCACGCGACCCGTTAGTAATCACGCAAGGCCGTCGACGTTAGCCGCGTCGCCTAGCTAAATGCTAGCTGGCTAGCCGCGTTTCCTCGGTGAGAAATGGCGAGTGTTTACCTTCCGGAGCTCGACGCGGTGGACGTTTCCTCTGGCATTTCGTTTCCCTTTTCTTTTCCAGGACGACAGCGGGGACAAAGCGGGCCGGTCCGGCGTCCTCCTGCGATGCTCTTTGTTGGCGCGCTTAAATAGAGAAAAGAAGGCTTCCTGCTTCCGCTTCACTCCGAACGCGGGAGATTTTACTTAAAGGGGCCGCAGCTATGATGCATTCACGGCCTGTAGGTTAAAAACATTCTGCTGGCGGTATCTACTGATGAGCGCACAAAAGTCCTACATAATAAGTGGCTATTTTGTTTGATTTTCCATTCGATACGCCCCAGTTGTATCTAAAATGAATCAGAAACGAGGAAGGCGATTAAATCTACGGTTCCATCGTCAAACCCGTACTTAGTAATCACCACCTGAAAGCTCAAGCAAGCTGTTTTCACTTGGGAGTCTCATATTTCCCAGCTTATGTTTACGGCAAATATGTCACGCTAATTTACACCAAACTCACCGCGCTTAAGGTAAATAAGCTCGCCTCACCATTAACCTTCTAATAATACGATGTTTATGTTTTTCTCTACAGCTAAGAAAGTGACAATACTCTACAGATCTGCACTTTAAATGGTACACTGATGGAGAAAGTCCCTCACTATAAATATTTAGGCATTTGGATTGATGACAGTAACTGTATGATTAAAGTTGGTAACCCATCACCGCTGGTCAGATGTCTTAAACGGTACTAAACTAATAAAAAATGGTTAGCCAATTGATACAGTGTTTCTATAACTAAGCCTATTTAATTATGCGAGAAGGCTGGACATTATATGAATGTTGTAGGTTTCTTTTTTTATTCAGGAGGTGCTAAAAAAAAAAATCACTCTGCTATGACCTAAAGTGACCAGCGGGTGGCGCCCATGTTTCACTTTAAACTCGTATATTTCTCTGATTCCACTTCACTCACAGCAATCAGTCAGGTTTAATGGACCTTATCTGCAGAAGCAGCTGTTGTAAACTATGTGTGAGAGGGAGCTATAACGTCAGTAAAATAAATAAATAAATACACAGCTGGCTCATGGCCACATAAGGTGTTGAAGTGCGAGTAAATTGCCTTTATTCCTTATTATTGTTATGACAGTTGTGCTCTTATTGTGTAGTCAGTTTCCTAACGGATAACACGTTATTAGTATAGCATTACGATAGCTGTTGTATGGCAGACACACGTCCTCAAACGAAATAGTATTTTGAAAGTATTTCGAGTGCACATGTCAATTAAGTAATTGAGCTGAAGTGAGTGAGAGAGTCAGAGAGAGAGAGGAGGGCGCTGAGTCTGACAGCGGGCTCCACACAGACTTACTGGCTGCAGATGAAGTTTTCAGTCACACTGCACCGTGGGACATTTAGACATTCAAATTAGCCATCCAGACTCTCTATCTCCTGACTGAGATGTTGCGATGTTCCGTGCAGCCTTACAAAACGTGGACTTGTTTTGGCTGATTTTGTTCTATTTTGTTTTTCTACCGGAGACTGGCTGTAGATCAGCCGATGTGGACAGCTGTCATGAGGTGAAGACAGCCTACATGATGCGCCAAATAGGCCCGGTGGAGCTGGTGCCAGACAGGCCGGGAACAGGTCAGTCAGTCCCTTTGGAAATATCATAGCAGAAACTCTATAGGAGGCTTAAAAAAGGTACAATAAATACACAGGTGGAATAAGTACATTTACTGAAGCACTATACTTGAGTATATTTTGAAGCATAGTACACAAGTATTTCCATTTTGTGCTGCTTTATACTTCAACTCCACTACATTTCAAAGGCAAATGTTGTACTTTTTACTCAATTCCAAATATTTTACAGCTTTTTACTTGTTACTTTGCAGATCGAAATTTTAAATACAACACATATGATGAGTTTATAAATTGCAATGCAGTGTTATAAATTAACCTACTGAGCAAGTAGTTAAGATTAGGTCTGCCTAGACCAGATCCACAGCACCAAAATGTTTGCCTATTAATGACGCATTGGAAATAATAATCCAATAATGTAATACAATATATCATAATATAACACTGCTTTTACTTTTGTTACTTTAAGAACATTTAGCTGATTATACTTATGTACGATTTTGTAAATGAGTATATTTTACAAAGTATTCCTTACTTAAGTAAAGGATCCAAATACTTCCTTCACCACCGGAAATATATCCCTACCACAGTACAATAAAGTATCATAAAGATCTCTATAGATAAAATATAATATTCTTTCACATTTTGTTGTCAATTTTATATTTATGCTTCTTGACTTGTACTTGCTTTATCTTTCTTTATATTTTCTACTTACTGTGTTTATTGTTATGCACCAATATGTCAAAGCAAATTCCTTGTATTTGCAAACCTACTTGGCAATACACCTGATTCTGATTCACACACTTTGAGATTCACTTTAAATAGTTGGGCTGATCTTGGCAACATTCCTGTGCTGAAAATTGCTATATTTTCCACATGTTCTCCTCGTGAATGACTGAAATGAAAGTGAACAAACTCCATGTAGTGTTCAATCAAACTTTAATACTTCGAACATTGCTGTCACTTGTAGCCCTCGCAGGTTTTAGACACATAGCTGTGGAAATGCAGGGCCAAATTCCAAATATATGGGATCATGACTGTGCAGTATAGGCCATACCCTTCTTAGAGAGAAAAGCTATTTCTGTTGGAAACTAAGCTAAATAGTATGCAACACTCTTGAAAGCATGCTTGCCTATAAGTGGTGGTGTTAAAGACGCAGTTTTCTAAATGTAGATGCTTATGTGAGATTTTGTCTGGCTCACGAGAGTCTCTTTGCACAATGTTACAGTCCTGCACTGAGTGTGCAACCAGTTCTGAATTGTTGAATGGCACCTCATACATTTTAATCTAACTTCACCTGAAAAGAAACCTCAAAAAGGTGATCCCTGGGAGTCATTTTGCTGGCAGTAATTGCAGATTTCCCTGGAGACAAGTGGTGGATGATACAGATCTGGAGTTAACAAGCTTTATTTTATTGTAATCTTGACATAACATAAACGGTCTCCTTGTCATAATTATACAGTTCATGAAAATGCACAAGAATCAGATGTTAATCGTTTAGCTATAATCAGCAGACGCAAGGAAATCTGTGCCAGACATCATTAGATAACGCTGCTGCAAGAATGAAACATCTCTGCTATTTCTGCATAACTTTCCTTTGTGGCCTTCAGATGTAAGGCACTGTAGTACAATATCACTGTTGCTGCAGGAACTGATAGTGTGCTATGAGCTTGTGATTGTTAACAGCTAGTTAACAATGCATGGTGGCATTTTCAGGCAGAGATGTCTGCTAATTATATATGTTTACCACTGTAGAATCTTTGCACGACACAGTCTTTTGGTCTGGCGTGGCCACGGATGAATTCCCTTGAGAGAGAAGTCATTTTAAATAGGCTGTAGAACAGTTGAATAGCAGTACTCTCCTTGACGGATGTATCCACATTAACGCTTCCTAGTCTTGATTGGTCAAATGCACCACTCCCTGGCCTTTCATTGGTCTTTGCTTCCAATATTCAATCTAAGAAAACAAGGCGTTTGTTCTGGAAATTCTCCTAAACTACGCACTAAAACTAGTTGAGCTTGAGGTTTCGCTACTGACCTTTTACAAAAAAAATCTTAACACAAGGTCCACTTACTGGATATCTTCCCGCTAGCATTTAGCTTTGACACAGGTCTGGTGTGTCAGGTCAGACAGTCCATTCCTCTCATCTCTCTCTCTCTCTCCCTTGATCTAAGTGAGCTACTTGACAGCTTGGCTTACAGCAGACCCCAACACACACACACACACACACTTTGGTGTGAGTGGTGAAGTGTCGCCCACTGTGCATGTCATCATGTCAGGTCCCAAAATGCTCATTGGAGAATTATTTTTGTGAAGTCCTAAAGTCTTGTGCACTAAATGCTTCTAGATTATTGGTCCCTAAACGGATTAACTAACTTAACATGATGGATTCTTATTGATTAGTTAATTAGTGATAACATGTGGGAAAAGAGATTTTCATGAATCTTCAAACAAATCTCTAGCTCTGAGTACTTTTTGTGTAGCCCCAAAGTAAGAGAAGTGTATTGGTGGGATTCATACTGAGCCCTTATTCTAGAAAGATATTAAACATTAATCAGATATTTCATTCCTTCTATTAATCATGAGAAATTTGGTGAGCATGCCTACATTTTTTTTTAACCGAGGTCAGACTAAAGGTGAATAGAAACCTGTGCAGACTTGATGAAATAATTCCTTCCAGCCACCATTCTGTGTTGAATGAGATTTAACCTCTCTATGAGTGAAAATATCAGTGGATCTTCAGTGAGTATGACCAGGCCTGAAGCTATTTCTTGTCTTCTCTTGTCTTTCAGATGAGTCTCTCAGAGTGTGTGTCCACCCTGGGCCCAGCTGCTGTACCAGTAAGATGGAGGACAGCTACATGGCGGCTGTTCGCAGCGAGACGCAGCAGAAGATGCGATCCTACAGCTTTGAACTTAAATACCTGATCGCTGGACACACCAAGGCCTACCAAGGTGAGGAAGAAAAATGGAGTTACAGAGGAAGGAAGGGGTGTAGGCTGGAGAATACAATCCGTACATTATTTCATTTCATGCTTAACGAAGACAGAAAAGCACGTTGGAGAATTGAAAAAAATGTTTCACTCAGCAAATCTAAAAATTTCTCAGTTCTCAGTCAACTGTATTTTCTTGTATTTGAACAAGTTCTAAAAGTCGATTAGTCGATCAACTCCTTTTTAAGCAAAAATGCCAAAAATGATTTCGTTTCACTTTCTCAAACATAACAATTTGCTGCCTTTTTTCTGTTTTATATTATTTTAATTGAACATTTTTTGGGAATTTGGATGGTTGGTTGAACATAAATAATATGAAGACATCACCTTGGGTTCTGGGAAATTGCAATGGGAATTTGCAGTCTTTTTACATTTTGGGGACTAGATAATCAGAAAAATTATTGGAAAAATATTCAAAGAATCGATAATTGCAGCCACAATTTAGACAATAATAAATTCTTGTTTCTGTTTCAGCTATGCAGCATAAATACTTTTCCTTATGGATTTATTATGATTAACAAGCACTCATAATATCTGTGGGTGATTCAAGAACATAAAACAACGTGACTTCTATAGCAGTGGTGATTTTGGTTTTTCAACAGTTCTGTCAAGTGTCTGTAGCCCCCCTGTCATTCTCACTTTGTGTGTTCATCATGAAATAGCTAGTTTGTGTCAGGGTGGTGGTGTGAGGCCAGTTTATTTTGTGAGGCGCCACAGTGGCTAGCCAAACAAACAACTGATGTTCGATTGAGTCTTTGCGAGAGCAAACTCTCAGAGGGAGCAGCGGAAAACTTTGTTACAACTCTCCGCTCTCTTTCTCTGTCTGTCTGTCTCTGTCGCTGCGATAATCAGGTTTTGTTCTTGACCAATGAGAGAACGAGGGACGGAGAATGTTTACATTCAGTACGTATCCGCAGCAAAGTGTTGTTGCCGTGGGCAACTGCCGGTCTCTAACGGGCTGCTCTGAATAGGAGGAAGAATACTCTGCTTGTCCACTTGTCTCTCAACGCTATTCACCAGTCTGTGTGAGCATGTGTGTGTGTGATAGAAAGAGCTTGTGTGTGTATGTGTTTGCGTGCATGAATGTGTGTGCGTGCGTGCGTGCGTGCGTGTGCATGTATTCCAGAGATTATGAGAGGGGTAGAGTTGATGAAACCCAGCAGACAGACATGGCAAACATGTACCTCTCTTGTTTTCTTTTCTGCTGCCTCTCTATCTCTCACTCTCTCCTCCCCTGCTACATCTGAATGCACTCAGGCTCAGTTTCAGCTGCTATTTATGCCCAGTGGAAGGCTAAACCATCCATGGGTAAAATTAATGCAAAACACCCACTGAACGAGGAGGAAACTGCAGCGAGTAGTTTAGAATTTGCTGCATTTACTTGAAATGTAACAGGTTTTAACAATATGATTTAAACATTTTAAGAGTCAGTCCCCCCAAATCACAAAAATACATATTTTCTCATTAACCCCAAGAGATATTTACCCATGCAGATAGTTTTATGTGATTTTGTTTTGTGATTTGTATCATTCTCTGTAAATACTGCAGCCACCTCAGTACAACAGAGGTAAATGGAATTTGTGTTGTGCTGCTCAAAATGCAGAAAAGAAACATTCTTTAGGCAGAGCAAGGCCATAAGTAATGTTAAAAGCATTTATTTAGTCGGGATGATGGTTTTGACCTCACAGGGCGTTTACAAGGGTGGAAATAATAAAAACAGATCGATTACACCTGGTACCACAGTGTTTATTTCGGCCATTCCACATTTTTTAGGTGGAAGATAAATTTGAATTTTCATAGGAGCTATTTCTTTGCAAGAAAGTAGTTCCATGTATCACAAAACCTGGACAAATAAAACAAAGACAACCTGCACAGTTAAATAACACTAGTGGCAAGTGAGAAAATGTGCTCTTTTGTGTTTTGGGTGAACACACCCTTTAATGAATGAAATTCATTTTGCGCAAGTGGTCTTCAACAGCTGAGCTGAATCTCAAAGGATCCCCTCTCCAAAGCACAGTGATTAAAACCCACTAGAGAAACTGAGACATGCCCAGAGCGGTTGTAGTCAGGCTCTATTTACACCCTGTGGATTACTTTACTGTGTGTGTGTGTGTGTGTGTGTGTGTGTGAGAATATGTGTCTGCATGCTTGCGTGTTTCTCCTGGCACTGTAAGACCCCCTTGTGCCCTCTTCACCATGTTGCAGCTGTCATCCAATCACAGAGGGTAAAGAGCTAATCACATGACCCCAGAGCAGACTGTGCCATGTCATTCGATGCCGTCTGTATTTGTGTTGCTGTATTGCCAGGACGTGGCTATGCAAACACATAAAAGTGAGACGTTCTCACTCAGTACTTTAGGCAAGTGAGCTCTGCCAGTGCTGCTCTACCGCCTCATCCCCCCGACCACCGCCAATGTCACGTCATTTAATTTAATCTATTTGTGTGAAAATGAGTTTGAATGTACAGAACTGAAACAAATACCATGTCGCTGTTGTGTAAACTGGAGAGCGATAATGATTTCCTTATTTAGTAAATTTGTGAGTTATTTAATAAATTCCCTAATAAGTTGCTGTCACTTGGAGAGTCAGGTGGCTGCAGCTGTGATGGTGAAATACAAAGCTGTTAAGACACACACACACACACACACACACACACACACAAACACGCACTTTGACTGACTGAATGACTTACTGAAAGTCACAGATAAATAGATTTCCCCCTCTCTCTCTCTTACTCCGAGTGTGTGTGTGTGTGTGTGTGTGTGTCTGGATGCCATCAGACTGACATCACCCTTTTTACTTGGCAAGTTTCAAACATAGACACACACACTGTCACACACCACGGGCGTGCAGCCTCTGTTATGGGTGCTGTCCACTTTATTAGACCTTGTCGGACATAGGAAACACAGTGGATCCTGAGATCGGGCCTCTCATTATCACCTGACTAAAGATAACAGGGTAGTGAAAACGAGCTCAGGGATGAATTAAGTTGTGTGCTATTTTGGCTCGCATGCAGCAGGATAAAGTCAGTCCAAGGTTAGTGAGACAGACTCTGTGTAACAAGGAAAACTAATATATGCATAGATATGGAAATGTCACATCTTACATGTGGGAATGACATCTATCTGTGTCAGTTATGCCCTCATTCAAAATTGGAACAATTTTATATAGACTTACTGTGTGTAAATTACATAACAAACTGTATATGTTTGCTTCATATATGACTATATGTGTAAATACCTCTATCTGGTATAGTATCATGTGTTATATTACATTATATATTAACAAGGAAAACAACTGTGCTGTTAACACAGCTGCTAATTATTTTTGGGTTTGGTTGCTGTGTTTATTCTCCAGCTTTGTATAATACTAATGGTATTTCTGACAATTATTAGGTGTATCAGTGGTGTAGCCGTAATTGCAGCAGAGAACCTTTGGTATTTTTGCGTTCTTTTACTTTCTAACTGTTAAATCTAAAAACATTAATGTTTGTCTAACCAAGAGATTATTGAACAGAAGCAATGCAATAGTTGCAAAGCCAGATAGTCTATAGTCTGTAATGATTTTGAGTTAAATGTACAACTGGGTTTACAAAACAGTTATTGAGGAGTGTGTTACTGATTAAACAGTGACAGCTTTCCTTGATGTGTCTCCTCATAATGTTTTATTAGCCCCACAAGCAGCGTAGCTCTAAGGATGGCATTGTTTGTCAATCAGTTGGTCCATCCACCAATATGGCCATCCAACTCGTGGATGCATTGCCATTAAATTTGACAAAGACATGCATGGTTCCCAGAAGATGAACCCCAATGTCTTTGGCGCTCCCCTGACTTTTTATCTGTGGCCATCATAAGACTTTGTCAACTTCAACTTCAGCTGATTTAAATCGCACATCACCCAAAAGTCTCGGGTTAAAATATATCAGACACACAACTATGAGACTTCACATGTAAAAATACACACACACACAGACATACATATATATACAGGCAGAATCCCAAACACACAGATAAGAACGTTAATATAACAACAGGATTGAGATTAGGAAATTAAAAACATTCATATAGCAACAATATCAGAATTGATATTCCCTGTGCACAAGCAGGATTCTTGGTACACAAGCTGTTCCTATTCCAGCAAGATGAGGGCTCATTAGACTCACAAGAAGTTAGCTAACTTTGCTAACTTTCTCTCTGTTTTCTCTCTCACTCCAGAGACCTTCGAGTCGCTCGTGTCTTTTACATCTAACCTGACCAGCACTCTGTTCGACAGTGCCTACTCTGCTCTGGCGTCCGACTGTCGGCCCCTCGTGTTTCAGCTGTTCAGCAGCATCAAACGCCACCTTTCTGGAGACTCTAATTCCTCATTGGACAACACTGTGCGTCGGTTCTACAATGATCTTTTCCCGCTGGTCTACCGCCGCCTGCTCAACCCTGGTATCGGCCACATGTCACCCCAGTCTTATTCCTCCCCCTCCACCCATCACGACGACTGCCTCCGGATGACACGGCAGGACGTCAGCCCGTTCGGACCCCATCCTCGCCTCCTGGTCAGCAGCTTGTCCCGTGCACTTGGGCCGGGCCGAGCACTGAACCGACTGCTGAGACTGGCTGGAGAGGTTGTGAATGCGACAGAGAAGGCGACGTTATCCCGAGAGTGTGGGCGAGGCTTAGTGAGGATGCAGTACTGTTCCCACTGCAGAGGGCTGACACTGATACGGCCCTGTACCGGACTGTGTGTCAACATTATGAGAGGATGTCTGGTAAGTGTTTGAATGGTAAATGGTAAATGGACATCCTTAACGGTTCCCAAAGCGCTTTTTGCCATGCAAGGTGCTGGCCTCCATCGGGAGCAACTTAGTGTTTGTGCATTTACTGTTTGTATGTGTGTATCTGTTTTAACAGTTATACTGTATACACTGATACTAGTAAAATTCAGTATTGGATTCTGTATACTTGTAATTAGAGGATGTGTATGTTCTCCCTCATTGAGTCATCAGTAATTTTACATTTCAAGGAATAGTTTGTCATTTTTCTTTCTTTCTGAGAGTTAGATGAGAAAGTTTAAAGAAAGATAATTTCTGTGCAGTAAGTATGGAACTAGTGGCAGGAGGCAATTAGCTTAGCTTAGATTAACATAAAGTCGAAAGGCAGGGGGAAGCAGTTCTCCTGGCTTTGTCCAAAGTTCAAAAATTTACCTATACTCAATTTTACCAATTGCCACATTATATGTTTATTAAATCCATACACAACCAGAAATATAAAAATGACAGTTTGTGGTTTTACTGGGAGTTACACGCTGAAAGAAAACATATAAGCGTATTTCCCAAAATGCTGGACTATTCATTTAAATTAACTTGCCCTTAAACCTCCTGCCACTTCCAACGTAAATTATTTTAGATATATCAGCAATGTTTTGCTCCTCTAAAATATTTGTAATCTCATTCCAGATTTAGAATTTGGAGATTAGGAAAAATGTCTTTATCTCTGTATCGTAGCTGATACTGTTTTAGATGCATGGGAGGCCTCAGAGTATTTGTCTCCTTCTGCCTCTGGAGAAGCAAGTAAAAGAAAAAAGTAATGCTCCCATCTCTCACATTGCTCAATCAGTCATTCACAGCATTTTATCATTAATAAACTGTTCCCACATTATGTTTTAGACGTAACAAGAGCATTGCTAAGAGAATTGGCAGTGTCTTCAGTGCATCTTACTGGGCGGCTTCGAGATTTGCAGGACAGCTTTAACAACACCCACAACAGAGAGACTTCTTTATAGCACAAAGCTGGAAGATGGAACTGTTCATCCCGCTTGAGCTTCTTGGGAGCAAAGAGAGTGTGATGGAAAAACAACTCCCATCATGTTTATCCTCGTCAGGAAAGGAAAGGAAAGAAAAACACACACAGCAAAGTCAAGGAGAGGCAGAGGGACTATCCATCCAGCAACGTGTCACAATCGATTTGTCACTGATAGATTGATTTTGAAGTATGATGTACTGTATGCAGCACATCTAAGCCAATTCACCAGCTTTTAAGAAACATTTAAAATGTAACATTAAAACATGTCCTTGCTTTCTTCCTCCTCTTCTTCTTTCCACATTTGTCACCTCCTCCTCCTCCTCCTTTATCCGATTTCACTCTTCCTATTTTCCTCTTTTCCTGTCCATCCTCTCTGTTCTAGGTGGGTGTATCAGAGCTTGGCGCCCCCTGGGGGAGTTTGGTGGTGTTGCTCCAACGGTTAGCTGCTACTTTAGCAACCAGTAGCAACCACAACAGCATGGAGTTGGCTCTGTTAGCAGTCCGAAATCATGTGAATGATGCTATACTGCACGCTCAGCTGCACGGGCCACGCATTACAGCCACAGTAAGCAGAGGGCATGATGGGATGGAGGGGAAGATGTATCCAAGTGGTTTGCCTTTTACTCTCTATACTTTAAATTGTTACATATAATACATTTTGGATTCTGGATAATGATTCCAGTCTACTGAAAAAGGTTTGAATACTAAGGTAATTGTGCCCCTAAAATGTACCCCTAAAATACAATGACTGAAAAGGGATCAGTAACAGATTGCTAAACCATCCTTACTCATATGCTCCAATAATAAAGTCATTTGAATTTTGGACACAGAGTGAGGAAGGCCGTGGGTTTTCTTTCAGCCTGGCAGTTGGATCTCCTCACAAAAGCCTTGTACCTAGATGGGCTAAAAACAGCCTCATTCTTCAGAGTATCTGGGGTTCCCCTCAGTCTCTGTGTGTGTGTGGAAGTGTGTATGTGAGTGTGAATACAGATCCAGTGCCAGACAAAGACTGTGGTTGGCGGGACAACCGATACCCAGAATGCCGCTTGGTTCTGAGTGATGAGAAAGTTTCTGTGGCTAATCTCTGGACAAACAGACGACACACAAAAACATGCATGCACACACTGTTGGAGGAAGAAATAGAGTAGCCATCCAACTTTGAGAGAACATTGTGGACTTAGTAGAGTAGATTCCTGAGAGGTAAACAAACACACACAAGTATAATCGCACTGCTAATTGCGGCTAATAAGAAAATACCACTTCATTGAATATTTGATCAAGCTTCTTATTCATTAGACACATCACCAAAGGTTAACCCCTAACCCTTTAACCATGTATGTGCTACATGCAGCATTTAAAGTTAATAGATGATTGCAGCATGAATTTAAAAACAGCAGTTATTTCTGTAAAGAAGTAAGAGCACTGTTGAGAAAACTTATTTTACCAGCCTCTATAATGCATTTTGTGTTGTGGTCCACCGTGTTGGATTTTGAGGTAAATTTGCTGGGTTGCGGCACAAATGGACATTTTTACAGCACAGAAAAGAAACAGTCGTGACTTTGCAAGTAGGACACAGCACAGAGTGTTACTATTCTGACAGGGTAGCTTGAATTTGGAGCTCAGCTAATATGGAAAAATAGAAATAGAAATAAAAGTATGTATATAAAGTATATATATATATATTTTTTTTTTTTTTGTTGTATATGTCTATATATTTGTGTTTCGGAGGAAAAGAACACACTAACAGCATTACAAATAGGTGTGAGGCTGATCTAGTATATTTATAACATATTTATTGTCACAATAAACTAGCAGCTATAAAAGGCAGACTGCACAGGACAAGCCTCTCTGCAACCTGACTCAGTTGTAAAACCCTAACACCATATTCTGCAACTGAGAGTTAGTTTAAACTAGATAACAAGCAAGCAGAGAAGTCGAAATAGCTAATGTATGGATGGTTGAAACATCCAGTTCCTGCCTCTCCAAGTGGTATTGCAAACTTGACTGAACCTACTGAAAAAACAAAACAATGAAAGAGATCAAGCCTAAACATGAACAATGCCGGGATCACAATGTCTTGTATATGTCGATGAAGGGGTAGTTGAGCTCATCTGTGTTGGAAACCACTGTTCTACATACTCCATGAACATCTCTTTGCATCCCTGTGAAAAGCAGCCACATCATTAGCCTCTCCAAAACACTACCCTGCAAACTCTCTCTTCCTCAGGTAGAGAAGGTGTGTGGATCCCAGGCAGCTGGTCCCATGATGCAAAGTACAGATCCCACCATCTCACATGTTACAACCTCTGTGAGCCCTGCTACATCAGTAACCTCTGAGAGGTCACCTGTGACGTCGCCTCCCTCAGTGGGTGCAGCTGCTCATCAGCGTCTGCAGCTGCAAACCCGGAGGTGAGTTACATCTAATGAAATGTGTGAGTTCTTGTCAGAGGTCAGCATATCTGGGGCAAGTTAGAATTTAGCCACAGTAGGTGAATTTAATCTGTTAAGAGACAGAGTAGAGCTATTTTTTACATGTTATCTTCAGTCATAACAGAAGGACATCAATTCAAACATTTTTCTGTGCCTGTGTGTGTTTATGTCCCACCAGGTCATTCCTTCTTAAAGGTTCCAAAGGAGACAAGAGTCGCAGCCTGAAAAAGCTGTCAAGGTAAATTTGTCCATAATCACAAAGTAAAATGACAGACATCTAATCTCCTGATAATGTCTGCTCGTGTTCTTTACAATAGTCATTTACTTCATTCTGTCCATTCATTAGCCCATAAAGAAGAGCCAGTGTCAAAAGAAACATCAGTTTTTTTCCCTGGACTTGGGATATTTATTTTACAGTCATACAGTGCTAATATTAGTCCGATAAAGTGCAACACAGCGGTCCCAGCAGTCATTATCAAAAGTGCTTTGAGCTTGAGTCTATCAGAAGGGATTTCACAGGGAATTGGACATGACAAGTCTAAATTGGAACAAATATAAGCATATGCTACATTGGTCCTACCCTTAGTAACAACAACCCAAGCATTCAACTGTGCACAACTCTCTGCCTCTCTCTCTTTCAGGGAGTTTGAGGGCTCTATCCAGCGGTACCAGTTGTTTTTCTCAGAGCTGCCAGAGATGCTTTGTGAAAGTGAGATGGAGGTTGAGCAGCACACATGCTGGAGTGGCCAAGACGTCGTAGAGAGGTGTGTGTGTGTGTTGCTTTACATGCATTACTTTGTAGCAAAGAAAGGACCTACCAAATACCAAACATGTAGAACAGTTGCTGTGACACAATATGTGGTCCTGGATGAATACTCGAGTGAAGCACCCATTTCTGGCATTTAATGCTCGTATAGTTCAAATATTGGAAGAATAATGACAATGCAACCCCATTGGAAAAAATGTGAAATGTTGTTTCATTTTATATCCAGTGTGCTGGAGCGCAAAGCTAAAGCAGAAGAAAAAGGTTCACTATTCCAATGCTGCACTGAATGTGTGTATGAGCAAGAGAAGTACATGGAGAGAGAGAGAGAGAGAGAGAGAGAGTTTTGATGAAAGAAAAATTGGCTTTGGACTTTGGGCCAGGTTCATGCTCAAACATTTTGTCAGCTGTCAGGCCTGGGTCAGGCTCAGGCTGAAATTTCAGGCCTGTGCAGTACTCAGGAGGCCATGTAAAATCCAAGTTGGAGCGTAGTTAATTTGTCTCTGGATGACTGTAGAGCTGCTACAAAATTCAGCATTGCTCTTTGTGCTGCCACGTGCCTGGAAGCTACAGTATATACAGTAGCAGCTATATTGATGTGTACTGCACATCACTGGTGTAAATCACGTTTTTAAGCCTGATATATATATATATGTGAAATCTCCTGAGTTGATGTTGAGAAGTTCACCTTCTATTGGTGAGTTTGTATTTTCTACATTTGTCTAAAACAGAACTTTATGAGCATTAAATTCCACTAATGAGTGCTTCACTCGGGTAGTCATCCATGACTGTGTCTAATTTTCAGTCAGAATGATTTTTAAATTTAAAAAAGGGGACAAAAGTGCAGCATATGAGAATGTGTGTGTGTGTTTGTGTGGCTCCTAATAGTTGCCAGGGTGGGGGGTTGACGGGGTTGTGAAGGTTAGAGAGTTCGTTTCCAGAGTCTTTCTCATGGTGATTACATTGGCAGCCTAAACTGGTAACAAGACAAATGGACACACACAAACACACACATTCACAGGCGTGCACACAAACACACACATCCCTACACACATACCAACACGCACGCACCCTGCAATACACACAAAATATGGGATGCTTGTGCTCATCTGACATCTCACTGCACACGGCCCTATCTCAACACACACGCACACACACACACACTCACACACACACACGCACACATACAAACGTTAAGTTCTATCCATCTCAGTAGGGAATCATTTGCTGTGATGGAGAAGGTCTATCAACCATATGAAACAGGCCATGTAGCCTTGCAAGGACATCTTACACAAACTTACACACACACACACACACACACACACACACACACACACACACACACACTTTGCTTTGTCACCATAAGTGCTACAGTGAAGGCCAGTAAACCTTGTGTTTAATGGCTCTTCCATTTCTTTGCTTCTGCTGATATTTTAAGAAAAGTGGGACAGAACCCCCTTTGAAAGGACCAATTTAGGATTAAAAATATTTCATCGTATATAAAAAACACTCATTGCAGTTCTACATTTTGTAATATACACTAATGTATATTATTTTACGTTATTAGAAATGTAGATGATTACACCCTTGATAATGTCACAATTATTCTAGTTGAATAAATAAACATCTTATAGTGTGGCTGACGTGACTGCAAAATATAACGGCATACAGGATAACAGGTTTCAACAGGCATCAGAATTTATTTTAAGTATCACTGAATTGTGATTACCATAATTGCCACACAGAGAACAGTAAACGCCTTTCAACCAAAATCACTGTCTTGTAGTAAACTTTACCTAAAGTCAAAGAATTAAGGTGCTTTAGGAAACTGGATAAAATTGGAGCCTTTAAAGAACCAGTTAATCATATTTAGCAAGAACCCATATTACTGAGAAATGAGGTGTGATTGTGGATTAGATTGTTAATGAGGTGGTATTGTCAAGTGAAAATGTGTATTACTGTAAACAAGGGATTGTCTTTGCAATAAAGAAAAGCTGTTGTTTAGCTAACATAACAAGTGGCATGATGTGCCAGAGCAGGTTCTAAAGAAAAGTATTGTCTTTTGTGTAGGGGTGCAATGTTGTGTTTCGAGGCAGCGGGTCAGTTGTCTTAATTGTCTCTGATCACTGTGGTTTCTGAACTTTTGAAGTCTGCTTTGAGCCACTAAGTCTGAGAAGAAGTGTAAAGTTGGTTTGGATTTCCACAATTTTAGCCATCTCAAATCAGAAGTCCTTACTTTCCTTGTAATCTTGTCTGTGGGAGGTCAGTAAGGTGAGGATTCTGAACATAAACAAGACTGTAAGTAAAATATTCAGAAATCCTCAGACTGTCATTATCTGTAAAGTGTGTTTTAGGGTGAAGTTTTACGTAGAGGAACAGAAGAGATGTTACACTCAGCTTGTGTTGGAGTTCAGCCAGTCTGTGCCTCTCTGACCTCTTTACATCTTCTTCTCTCTTGCGTCTATCCATCCACCCATTCATTCATTAATTCAGCCATTCATTCATCTCTCCATCCATCTATTCAGACCTCCATTCATCTCCTCCGCCCTCTGACCCACTTCACTTACAAACGTCTGTTGGTGAGTGTGTGAATGTGAGAGAAAGAGCGATAGGCGGCAAAACACACAGAACAATGAAAAAGTCTGAGAGTGCATGATAAAGGAGAGGAGAGCAGGTTATTAGCTCTCTAATAACTAGTACTGTAATACTGTAGTTGAAACAGTTATTCCTAAGGGCATCTTAAATAGCATCTTTCAGGATGTTTTATCATCAGAATGCACTCACGCCGAAACAAACAATAAAGAAAAATAATTTTAAGGTAAAAGAACTATAATACCTCTTACATTTTATGTGAAAACAAACAAAGGTGAACAAAAGAAAAACGCAGTCCTTTACTGCAGCTTCCAAGGGAATATGTTAGGAAGTAGATACAATTTACAACTACAATCTGTTTACAGTATTTACAATATTCAGCAACTTCAAAGTCTCAGAATACAACTAACCTTAAACCACTTGAACAATTTGGAGACCAATGAGTAAACACTGCTATCAGCTGCCAACTCAGACTAGGCCATATATAAACTTAGGCGATGGCAGGACCCAATTGGCAGCAGACTGTCCTCCAGTCGCTCCTGGCCAATCCACCATATCCACCTACACAAATGGGACACTCAAGTACACACAGAGCAAAGCAAAGAGTAAGATGACAGCGGGTCATTTTGATATACACATTCAGGTCAAACTGCTATTAGAATAACCATTAAAATTACATCATGTGGCAGGTACAAGGCTTTTATTTTGTTAACACAAAATCATACACAGAAATAATCCTATACTGGTACACACGATCTAAAGTCAGGGGGACATCAGGCCATATACAACACACTACAAATACAATCCAGACTTGTACAGTACATCATCCAAACATCACCATCGTCACCACAATAGACACAATAGCTCTCAAACTCAATATATCTGTTATACATAATATAAAAATACATTTAGATCATACAATGACATTTAAAGTCACAGCTGTACTGAGCAGCTTCCTATCCATCCTTTCTCGCTTAATGTCACAGCCCCCATCTGTAGCTAATTTACAGCGGCCATTTCTCCCTCTATGAATGTCTCTGATTTAAATCAAGCACGGGGGCAAATGGTACAAATGAAATCCAGAGTGTGTGATAGGCAGTGGAGTGCTGATCCTGTCTCTGGACCCTTGATTGATTGGCCTGTGAACAAGACAGTACAGGTATGGCGGTATGAGAATGAATTTATATTTTGTAACTGTGCTGGATATGCATAACAGTTACAGTTTTGTCTGACTAAACTGTACTCTTTGTGTAGCCAGTTAGAGCTGTAATAGCTGATTTACTCCAGAAGAGGGAAGCATCTCATCACCATCCTAAGTAAGACATTAACTCTGCTTCCACCGCTGAAGACCTGCCACACCCGATGTTCTGATGTATTTGTTTTTAATGCATTAAAATCTGTTTTACATCAGCCATTAATGCTTCACAGAGTCAGGGAAAGAATTGTCCGGAGGGGGTGAAGAGGAATATGAAGGATTGAGAAAGTGAGACTAAGTGCACTTCTTCCAAACCTATCCAATCCACAGCATATCGCTTCCACATCTGGTACAAGAGGTACAGGTATAAGCCTCAGGTGTCAGTATAGTATGTTACTGTGTGTGTGTGTGTGTGTGTGTGTGTGTGTGTGTGTGTGTGTGTGTATGTCTGTGTGTGATAGAGCTATGTAAATGACTCCACAGGAATGCAGCTAGATTTACAATTGAGGTTGTGACTCTTATAATTACACACCTCCCTCAGATCAGATCACTATCTCAGGTAATTTCATTTTCACTGTTTTTTGTGAGTGAGTGTGTGTGTGTGTGTGTGTGTGTGTGTGTGTGTGTGTGTTTCCGTGCACGCCACAGACACTTTAAACGTTTGCTGCCAGGTTGAGACAGAAGAATGGATCTCTGTGTGTGTTACCGTTAACAACTGTGCAGTAACTGAGGGCAACAGCAGAGCAGCTCTGTTATTATGGTGCTAGTGATTTATTCCTGTCGCTCTCCAGATCTTATTAAGTGTCACTCACAGTCACATCTCTACCTCTGTGTCGTCTGCAGCCCACTTTCTGCAATATTATCATCTGGTGTCAAACAGACAGAGGATCCCGACAGTCTGTAATCTGACCAATAGCTCATTCACAGCACTGACAGTTTCCAATACACTGAGCAGCACAGCAGGTATTGGACATGAGACAATGCTTTAGGTGTGCAGATGCTGTTGATACCTTCTTTTCCACTTATAATAATATAATATAAAGCACAATCCACAAGGTGTGATTTATTACTGAGACTGATGAAGATGATTTGTACATTTGCCAAATGGTAATTACAGGTAATTGAACAGAGCTTCACTAACCTTTGCACAGAACACTCATGTTTATCAGCCCCAACATGTGTCACTTCTTAGATACCAAATTGATGAAAGAGGCTCTGAAGATCTAATCAACAACACTGATCATTCACTACATTTCTGCTGAACTTGAATTTATTTGCTAATTCTGCTTGAACTCACTCACTTTAAATAAATTTAACATTGCTGAAAGGCAGTCAAATAAAGCCACCACCTCTTCACCTCCCGCCTCAGTAAATCTGATGGCTGTTAAGCATTAAGTGAAAATGATATCTGTTCAGCTTTCAACAGATGTTGCTGGCAGGGTGGTGTAAGAATGTCTCCTCCTGCAAATAACAGCCAACTCTGGGTCTCTGTCCCCTTTCCAACTTTTCACTGCTATTGTTGTGCTTGAGACCCTGCAGGCCAATAGATGTTGGACAGCTGATGGGTGAAACAACATGGATCCTTTCTTCTTCCTTCTATTGCACCAATCATTACAGAGCATAGCCATTAATAATTGATCTTTCTATTACATCTTGCATCATCATAGTCATGGAAATTGGCTCATATGGTCCCTTGGCATTTGCAGTGGAGATTGCAGTGACCCTAATAAATATCGTCCGATTTTCAAGTTGTCCTATGTGTCACTTATCCTGGAATTGCTAATCAGTAACAGCTGAAAGCATTCCTCTTGGAGCACTCCATGTCATTCCGCTTTTAGAGTCAATCCTACCCCCCCACCTTAGATCTTATTTTAGTTGCAAATGATTGATCTTTACTTTTACAAAGCTTATCTTCTTTTAGAGTCAGAAGGGATGCCTCTAAATAGTTTCAGAGCTATTTATGACATCTGAATATTGTACATTTAAGCCCTGTGCTGTTCACCAGTCATATAAATGACATTTATTTTATGCTTGATTGGCAAATACACCTTTTTGTTGACAATACACACATTTTACTGTGTTGCTGATTCTGCTCAAGTTGCTACAGAGAAATTACAACTCCTTTTTAATTAACTGCAAGATACTAATTACCCATGAAGGTACTTAATGCAAATACAACAAAATTCATACGGTACTCAGTGTCCAGATATATATTACAGTAATTTGCGTATCGCCACTATGACTGGTTTCAATATTGAGAAGTTCACAGAATATAAATACCTCGGTATCTGTCCCAATGATAAATGTACCTTTAAATATCACATAGAAGATTTTTGTAAGTTGCAACAAAAATCCTGTCTTTTTGCACAGAACTAATTTCCCTCTGAGTTGTAGGAAACGTATCGTGGAAGTTGTTTTCCTCTCAGTTCCTGATTATGGGGATGTATTCTGTAGACATTCCTCTGCCTCCACCTTTAGACTCCGTGTACCATTAAGCTCTTGGATTCATTACAGGAGATAATTGCAATACCCACCACTGCATTTTTCATGATTAGGTTGGTTGGTCTTCCTTTACTGAGAGACACAGTAACGCTTGGTGTTTATTTATCTACAAATGTCTTGTTGCAAAATCACCATCTTGTATGTATCTTTTAATGCTCTGAAAGGAATGACTGCTGTATTGTTGGTGCACTGGACTGGAAACCCCTCTGTAACTCCAAAGCCATACATAATAATGGCCTCATACCTGCCTGTAATGCTTTAACTGATGTTAATTATTTTCTATCTTCTTTCTTCTGTTTGTGTCTGTCTATTTATATTAGTTAGTTGTTTCTTGGTGTAACTGTAAACAGGGTGTTGTGGTAAATGAGCAACTATGCTCAGCCAACCTTGTATAAATAAAGGTCAAATCGATTGCCTGTCACTCATGGCATCATTGTTACAAATGTAGACACACATTCCTAGCTTTAATGAAGATAAAGGAAACCATGAATATTTGTGAGGTGTTGACACTCTTGTGTGTGTGGCAGATTCATTGGATGTGTGGTGTTGACACTGATCCCCAAAATCTTTGCTGGAGTCTGAGGAATCTTGGGATTTCCCCCCGGGGCACAGTCTGTGGTTTTTGATTGAGCTTTTGTTGTTTTTTTTCATCCTCCCACCTCACCCTTCTCCTTTCCTGTCCCTTTTTTCCCTCCTCTTTCCTCTCATATTCTGCTCTTTCTATTGCCTTGGATTTCATAAATCAGTTTGTGGGGGCACGTACATTAACACATTAACATGTGTTAATGCATTAATATCCTGTTATTACATAAGACACCCAATCATTCTGGTTTGCACGTGTCGGTACGTGTAGCATCATATCCTGTTTTTATACTGTCTCATTCCAGACTTACAGTAAAAGCTGATTTCATTTCTTAAAGAGATTAGATGGGATGCACCTCAGGATCTTTTGCTCTTCACTGGTGCATCTTTGTAATCAATGTAAGTAGTTTCCATGGCGATAGTGATTGAAATGTTCTTTTTGTTTATGTGGCAATACAAAAGAGATCCAAGAGAAATGGTTTGTCTCATGAAGTAAGATTAGTGGGCTAGCCAGCTAACTTTAGACTTAACCCAGGCTGTTGGCGTTTATCAGGCTTGCTCACTTTGTTTTTTGCAGCGTGGCTAACTTCCTCTGGAGCATGTTAAGATCAAAGGATTTGAGAAAATATGTAAATGGCCCACCCACTAACAAATAAACTCACTGCTCCAACTTACACACAGTGTTTCTTGCAGGACCAATTATGCACAAATGGTAGATAGAAAGGTCAAGATACTCAGATATCAGATTCTTTTCCATTTTATTTACATCAATGGTTGGTTCAGTGTGGCCTATTGCAAGCTTGTCAAGCACTTAAGAATCTGAGGCCCATAGAAAATCTTTTCAATTGTAATGTTTTCCCTATACAGAGCCTACACCCACAGCTGCTGTAGCTTCACCATAGGCACGCCTCCTCAAAAATGTAACTATAGTCCCATATTGAGTAAAGAAACAAGGTGGACCTTCCCACCTACTTTGGGATATATAATGAAAGTACATTACGGCCTGTTAACCCCTTGTGTCAGCCATAAATCCAGCTTTAAAAAATGTGTATTTGCACAGTGAAAAGTAGCTTCCACTAATTTATGTACACAGTGTTACAGTCACACAGGCCCTCATCAACTGCTGTTTTCCTGTAGCTATTATGTTTAATCATTTACAATGCAGTTTTTCTCTAGTAATCCTCTCTGCATTGGCAGCAGAAACACTATTACTGTAATAATTCATCTCATTATGAAACATAAGAGCAAAACTGGTAGTAATTATTTTTTCCTTATACCCACTCTAGGCTACTGAATATGTTGAAAGTGTCAGCAGTATGATGTTTAATTTGTTTTTCTTGGTTCCGTTTCTATTGATTATATTTATAATACTTGTGTGCTGTATTCATTTTGCCCACTGCATCATATTATTTTTGCCTCTCAAATGACCTAATTTTCCCATGAGGATCTGTAGACTCATCATTTCTTAAATTAAACATGCAGCTCTTGATCTGTTGATGTTGTGTGCGATTGGCTGCATATTTAATGTGAACTTGCTCAAAGCTGGCCTCAGGACATGAACACTTTGACTTGAATAAGACCTTTACCAGAATATGACCTTTTATCAGGAAAAATGTATGCATGGAAACACAATCTGTGTGAGAATAAAACAAAGATTTGAGACTTAATTCATTTAATTTAATTAGAGACTTCATGCATCACACTAAAGTTTCTGGTGGGATCTGATTCCAGACCAGCAGGGTTAGCATGGCTCCAGAGGCTGGGGTCTTAACCACCACACCATCTCTTAAAATTAGTCAAGTCATTTTTTTTAGATTCCATTGACGTCCACCATGCGTCTCCTCTCTGGTTCCCACAATCATTTTCCCTTGTTGCCATAGCCAGAGCGTGTTTGTGTTTTCGAGGGTGTGGACTCGGTTACTGAGTTGGTGGCTGATTGTATTAGCCAGGAAAGCTGGTTTGGAACTTGGAGACATGGGAAAAATGTGACTCATGAACTGTTGTTTTTCTTCTCTTTTGCTTTTCTCTCACTTCATCTTCCTTTTGATCCGCCCACTGCAACCCCACACGCAGACAAAATGATGTGATACTTGCTTATATCCCACTACAGACAGAAACATCAGTATGCAAGATGATCAGGGATCAAACTCAGTGATGACGTTCATTTGCCACATTCAGGCCACTCTACCCAATTTTTCATTGAAACAAGTTCAGTATGAAGTTCTTATATGCACATATCGAGTGGAGAAAACCATCCAGAAAAGGCAGTGAGAAGGAGTCATAAACCAGTTGTCGGACAATAGTGGTTTAAACTAGAGCAGTGCATCATGTTTTATGAACCTATTGTATGATTTGCATGTGAAAGCTCAATTTACAAAATTACCAGCAACTACATACAGTATGATTAATGCAGTGGAGTAAAAGATACAGTATTTTCCTCTGAAATGCAATGGAGTAAAAGTATAAAGCCTCACCAAATGAAAATAAAATGATAAGTACTTATACGATATTTAGTTAGTTATGATATTTTCCACCTTTGGTGTGTTCTCCATCATTTCTTTTACATTGAATGAGTCATTTGACAACCTGTTCTTGATAAAATCTCTGACTTCAACAAGGTGATTAAGATTAAGATTAGTCTGCCAGAAGATAAACTCATGTCACCATAATTGAATGTCTCAAGTGACTCCTCTGCTTGAATCAAAGTCTGTGTTTCTTTGTTTTTTTGCCAGAGTAAACCAATTTTACAATGTGTGTATGTGTGTGTGAGCGTGTGTGTGTGTCTGTGTGGGCGTGTGTCCCTGCACATGAAGTGAATCACTATACTCTGACTGAACACATTAGGATAGTGACTGTGGGAAAACTGGGGCAGGAGAGCAGCACACAAACGCACTCAGAACTGGGTCAGAAAGTGCTGTATGTCTCTCTCTTGTTCTGTCTTTCTGTAGTTATGCAGGTCGTGTGGTTGGCAGCAGTTTAAAAGCCCAGAGGGAGAACCCAGAGATGACCGCCCGCAATACAGATCCTGTCCTGAAGGGGGCAAAACAGAGGCTGGAGCAGCTAACACAGGTACACGCACGTGCTCACTTCAAATAAGAAACTGTGGTAAATGTTGGCACACACCATTCTCACAATTTCGTATTCTCAACAAACCTTGTTCACAGAAGTAATAGTTAGGTTTTAACGGCCTACAGATAGCAATATTGATGGGATGGTCCAATTTTCATTAACACTTTTATCCAGAGCAAGATACCTTGATTGTCTTGATTGTATAACATTGGGATATTCATGGTCCCCAGATGATGATTCTTGATTATTTGATGACCTCATGACCTTTCATCTAGTGCCACCATGTGTTAAGAATTTCACCTTGACCAACACTTTGGCCCAAGACAAGGTGCATATCTTGAATATCCCTATCTATGTATGTAATATCGTGCCTATGAAAATTTCCCAGAGGATGATTTTTGGGAACCCCCTGACTTTTCTTCTGGCACCACCATCAGGCAAAACTTTCCCCTTATACACAGGAAATCTGATGGACAGATTGTCATGAAATTTGCTGGATTAGGACATTTTAGGATATTTTCCATTTTGGATCATGAGCTTTCTTTCTTTTTTTGTAGCATCATCATCAGCATGAACTTTGTAATACACCTCATAATCTCTTAGGCTTTTCAGCGTGCACATATCTGACATGGACATATTGAGTTTTCTAGTTCACATAATGTTCCTCCCAGGGCTCACATGATGAAATCAGTGTTTGTTAAAATGAACAGCTCACTCCAAGATCTATAAACAGCCATAAATAGCTGTATTTTTTATCAGCCTAGTTCAATGAATTTGTGACTTTGTAGAACTTTGGAGTGTGCAACTTAGTACTGTTTTATTGCAACTCCCATTTACTGTTACTAGGACAGCTAAAGGATTTCTTCCTTGACATAATTTTTGCTTTCTCAGCATAATAATATATAATATTATTATGCTGAGAATATAATAATATATTTTTCTCTTTGTCTTTAACCATTCCACAATAATGTAAGCTTTGACAAATCTTTGCACTGGACTAGGGTGGTAATTTATCCCACTGGGCAGACTATGCAGTAGCCTCTGTAAACCTGTATTTTGGAGATGTAGAAGTCAGAGTAAGCAAGAGGTTCTGTAGGTGATTTTATAACTCTTCCATAGAGCATTGATTCTTTCTTTAGTCTCCTTGGCCATGACACCATGATGTATGAAGGTGGTTAGCATTCTGCAGGAATGTTACTACCTGCCCTTAATAGATGGAATTATTCATATCCATACTTAAATAATGATGCCCTTGTTAGTTTGATCTTTGGCTGTTATTATTATAGTGCAATATTAAGTTGAACTTAATATTGGTCACCTCATGGTGTTTCATCACAGTGTGAAGTTGGTGTGATACACAGTTGCTAAAGCTAGCTGCAGGGGCCTGGGTTGTGTGTGTGTGTGTGTCCCCATCTTCATCTGCTCTCAATCATCCATTATCACCTCATATGTGAAGCACTGCTTAATCCAATAAACTTAAATGTCAGCACTCTAAAGAGAATGTAGATAATAACATGCAATAATAAATTAATTCGTTCAACAATTACACTGGATTTATGCAGCACTTTCTAAGCTCTGGACTGCATGGTAATATGGTGATATGATTTGCATGGATGATTCAGAAAACCATATAAATATGATCCCGTAAAATGATACATCAAGGTTATTCATGACGATGATTCATTGTCAGACCATGTGGCTGTGTTTGGGACTCTTAAGGGACAGTCAGACAGGCTGATAGGAAGCCAGACAAGTAAACACATGCAAAGACACAACAAAAAAGTGAAGAAGACAAAAGGGAAACTGTTACGTCAGCCCTTAAAGGATAAGGCTGGCCATATTCTATATTGTTAAACAGTGTGGCTCATTTAAGCTTTTTTAATAGTTTTTGGACAACAATGGAGGTCAATTGCACAGAGGCAGAAGATATATTAGGCATTGGCTACACAGGAGGATGAAGACAGAGATTAGATTTCAGAGTGTGTGCTTTTAAGCTGGATTGATATTTCTGTGTTAGGGCGTTACACTGTACCAAGGCTGCATACAAAGGAACTACATGTCAAGGCTAATGCAGCTATGGAGATACATGGGGACTGCAAGAGCTGTGATTGGTCAGCATGGGCTCTGCTTGTGTTAAGTTTCTGATGCCGGCAGAGATTGTTGAGAGTAAAGACAACATGAAATGAGGTGGGAAAAGGCTCAGTTATCTTCTCCTTTTCAATAACACACACATAGCAAAGGCATTTACACTGCAGACCTTCTGCTCGCTGGAACCCCCAGCTCACTATCACAGTGAAACAACGTCGTAAATATGGCGACCACATGGAATAGTCTACCCACTGTCGTTGACAGTTAGTGTCTGCAATATAATTAAAGCACAACACGGCCCGATCAGGTACGATACATCAGTGTAGTGTTGCTGTGGTGATGTCAACAGATGAAATCTGACATTAAACTATAAATCAAAACAAACACCGGCAGGATTGCGTAATCATAAGGTCAAGAATGGAAATTGTAGTTTGTCAAGAAAATCTGATAAATTCTATTAACATAAGTGTTGTGGGTTGTTATGGAATATTCATGGAAAATCATGGGATGGGACATGCTAAGGTTTATTTTTCCCTTTTGCTCTTTAAGCTTTTTCTGTGCTCTGTCTAATTTTGGCAGTGAGTCCATTAATCATGTTGCATTTACATGGAGGAAATGCCAAGTCAGCATTCCCCCCTTGCCATGAACACACACCACACATGCACCATGTAATCACTTATGTTTCTCAGGCCTATTAATTCTATGTAACCCATACGTGTCCTGTTAGTATGATTTAAAGAACATTGAATCTACTGTGAATCATCTAACATGAGCACATGCACACCAACACACTGAAATTAAGAAGCTAGACAATAGTCTAAAGTCAAGAATGAATTTTTCTAAGCTTTCTGCAGAAAGGATCAGACACAAAGTCAAACACTCTACAAGAGTCCGAGTCTGAATCTGACAAAACATACAATGTACAATTCTCTTTTATAGAAGGAACATGCGCCATACAAACATTCAAACGCCTGTGGTGAGCTGCTTCCTGGGTGCGCTGGTTCAAACCAGTTTCTAAAGACAGGTAGCAGACATGTGGTTGCAGACACGCAGAGCGACTAGAACATCTTAGTTTCACAACATATTCTTAGAAACAGAGTTCATAAGGTGAAGACACAAAACAGCAAACCCAGTTCATAAGGTCACATAGAGATACAGAACAGACCATTACACACTCAAACACTATGAGGAACAGATAGATCAATGATTTTGGACTTGTAATACATGCCCGATGGATGGATGGTGGTGAATGTTAGCAGACCACAACATGAACTAAAAGGAAAAGTCAAATATAACACAGCTCATCTGCATTGCAAACTATTTTCACTTTCAAAGGGTGTGCAGTCTTTCCAACTTTTTGATAAATTGAGAGAATTCAAGTCTGTGCATACAAACAACCCCTGTGTGTAAGTACACACTGTGAGCTGTTATTGTACTTTGAACAAGTTTAGAGTCACCTTTGGAAATTCAGGGCCAGGACTGTGCTTCTTTAATGCTAGCTGCCCCAGTGCTTTCTCTTTGGGGGAAGCCATTTATCTAAGGCACACACATTAATGCATGCCATGTATTAATAATTATTCATGCCTGTCATGTGTGCCATTTACACACTCGCACAGCTAGGATGAGAGGAGGAACACAATATGAAACAGGACAAAGAAGCATCCTTGAAATTTTAATGATGTCATCAGCCGTGTTTTGGAGGTCTGTCTTTCGTTCTGTCTTTCCTTCAGTCTCTTCTTATCTTTCACTGTCCCAGTTTTGTATTACGTGTTAATTACACCTTTGCAGCAGTGGGTTGTGTTTCACACAGGCTTTGCCCTCTAATAGGGTTCTAGTTGTGTAGCCACTCGCTTAAATCCTCGCAATTAAAATTTGTATGTACATGCTCAGCCAATCAGGATGAGCCTAATCAACCCTGTGAGGGCTGCCCCTGTATAGGAAAAGAGCAGTGGCCCCACCACTCCTCATCCACTTTATATCTTAAGTGACAGCAGATGCCAACACTGCCAAGGATGACTTCATTGGAAGACTGTTTCAAATTCTGCTCTTCCTGCTGTGTGTCTTGGTCTCACTCAGTATCCACAGGAATGACGTTTATATGGGGTGATTATGCAGCATGCAATTTACATCCATGTTCCTGTTTCATCACAAACCTGCAGTTAATCTTTGCTTTGTTTAAAGGGATTGTTGACATTTTGGATAATATGCTTATTCACTTCTTTTGTTGAGAGTTAGCACTTTCATATCTGTCTGTTAAAGCTACAGCTGGCAGCCAATGAGCTTAGCTTAGCACAAAGACTAAAAACTGTGTGAAACACCTTGCCTGGCTGTCTCCAAAGGTAACAAAATCCGCACCACCTCTAAAGATCACTAATTAACACGTGATATCTCATTTGTTTAAAATGACAAGTTGGGATCTTGTATTTTTTCTGGTATGCAAACAAAAAAATCAAATAAGACCAAAAGTCCTCACCTTAGCCACTAACTAACATTTTTCCCCTTGTCATTAATTGGATAGGACAGACCACTCTGGAGCTGCCACCCTTGAATATTTTTTCTTGTATGCCTATTGGTTTCACTGGAGAGTTTCATTGCCTCATGACCCAAATTCTGTTTAAATACTAGCCTTTCCACATGACTAAAGAAAACACAGTCCTGGTGGAAACATTGCTGTAATGTATTTTTGTCCTCCCTCAGCCCTCATTTGCAGTCCGATGACATGATGGTAAATCACTACACAGAGTCTAGTCTGTCTCCATGTCCCTTCGGACATGCTGTCATATAATAACCTTGGTTCCCCTTGTTTCCACTGCTGCTCCATGCCTACTGCACAGTGGAGGCCAGATGTCCCTCCTTATGTGTCCAGCCTGCATCCATCCAGCAGGGAAACTCATCCTAAAACACAGGCAGAGAATATCACCAGTTTTAAAACTGCTAAATATACCAATGAGCGATATACCTTCCACTTTTTGGTTGCTTACTCACAATATGAAGCAACAGTGTAAATTTAAATATCATGAACATTTAAAAAAAACAAGTTATAGCCCTGATTGTTAAGCACACATACAGTATGTTGAAGTTTTGTCTTTTTACATGACATATTCTACTCCATATAACGGTGTTTCTCCTTATTCCAGTCAAACACAGGCAGTATAATTATATGAAGGTCTACTGCTGCACATTTTCAGGGTCACACTGTGAAGAAAAATGTATACTATTTGCCTACTCAGTCAATATGTTGTGCACCACAGCTTATACCAGTTCTTGTGTTAAATAGATTATATTTGCAAGACAGAGTTAAGCCATCTTTAAATACTGAAAAGTAG
Source organism: Macquaria australasica (assembly GCA_005408345.1). Classification (NCBI taxonomy): domain Eukaryota; kingdom Metazoa; phylum Chordata; class Actinopteri; order Centrarchiformes; family Percichthyidae; genus Macquaria; species Macquaria australasica. The sequence continues at coordinate 435,198 of SEMN01000201.1, read as the reverse complement.
AATGGAGTTTGGCTGTCCTGAAACAAGCACCTCAGGCGGGAAAGCGTTGTTATAACTACTCTTGCCCTGCGTGACAATGAAGTCCTAAAATGTTTGTAATTATGAAATCCAAAACAGTTGACTCTCAGTTTGGCCTTTAAAGTGTTTAATTTGCCAGAGAGATTTCACCAGTATAAGGTAATATAAATCACCACGATAGATGTTACAATCTTGGTGGCATCAGCTTTGCTGTATATATAGAAATGTTATCTTAGGGAGAAATAAAATAAAATGTCAGCACAATATATGTTTTTCCTTTATAAAACTGGTGTCTCTTTGCCTTATCTCTGTCCTCAGCTGGAATTCATATATTACCCACCTTGACTCACTACAATACACATTAATCATACTGTGAACCAATTATATGTCCCTGTCGCCGTGTATGTGTGAAACGTTTGGTGTTTTATAGTTTCTTACTTGCACAAAAAGTTTGTGTTGTCCTTTATGAGTTAATCAATTTCTACAACCATTGATTGAAGTCAAAACCCAATATTTGACTTAAAAACTGAGTGGATGTTTTTGATTATTTTTCAATCCATCATTAGTTGAGCTTTAGGAGACGTGAGGTTTTCACCCGGCATCACAATTACGTAACATGCCACAGCATCCATGCTGTGACTTAACTCAGCAGTAGAGAATATGGAGTCATGCAGAGACAGCATGACATCAATTACCCTTTAGTCTGCTCTCTGACCTGTGTGTGTGTGTGTGTGTGTGTGTGTGTGTGTGTGTGTGTGTGTGTGTGTGTGTGTGTGTGTGTATTTTGTCCTGGTCTAGTGTTTTTGTACATGTTTCTGTGTTTGTGCAAAGATGTTTTTGTGGCCATTTGGTGCCGTTAGAGGGCAACATGTTACAGATAAACATCCATTTTGTCTTTTATCTTTAGCATTTCTCTTTTAGGATTGCTCTAGTATCATGATCATTCAAGTATTACGCAGGCTATATTGCTGACTTTTGACGTCATTACTGTTAGCTGTTTTTAATGTTTGTGATTTGTGAGTTGAAGTGTAATCTCCTTTGCACTCACTGCAACTCATTCTCAGGTCAGCTAAATATCTAAAATGTAAAAAAAAATAAAAAAAAGTCTATGTCCACGCTAGCAGCTGTACTTTGGCATAACGGTGCTTTGAGCTAAATGCTAACATCAGCTTGCTAACATGCTCACATTGACATGCTGATGTTTCACATGTAATGTTTACCACATTCACCATCTCATTTAAGCCTTTATGCATGCTAACATTTGCTAATAGCACCAAACACAAAGTACATCTGAAGCAGTAGTTTTGCAGGTATTTAGTAATAAACCAAAGTATTAGAAAAATTGCACTTTTGACCTGGTGATGGTGCTAGATGAGAAGTCAGTGGATCAGTTTATCCTGAGGGGGGCTTCAGTGTCTGTTCATGGCAATCAATTCAGTAGTTATTTCAGATACAGTATTTTAGTCACATGCCAACCTCATGGTGTCACAAGAGGAAAAGTCAGGGGATCACTAAAGTCTGTATGATGCATCCTCTGGGGAACATACATGTCTGTACAAACTTTCATGGCATTCCATCCAATAGTTGTTGAGATATTTTAGTCTGCACCAAAGTGATGGACAAGCTGACCAATGCTGTCATCCATAGAGCCACGCCACTAGCGTGTAAATGTGAGCTTTTGTGTGTGTTTTGGAAGCGTATGTGTAATGTGTATTGACATTTGTACGTATGTGTTTTACTTAGGAGCTGTTAGTGGAGCTCGGTTGGGCGAGCAAAACCAGAGGAAAGGTGGAGGAAGAGGAGGGAGGGAGCGCACAGACAGAGAGAGGCAGCGGAGACAACTGCGATGATGAAGATGGCTGTGAAGCATCTGGTGAGCGGAACGGTGAGTCATATACACACACACATGCAGACAAGCACGCATGCAAAAATAGAGGAACAAACATTAGCAAACATACACCCACACATATATACACACACATGATCTGATGCGCACTTGCAAGCTTGTCTTGTGCTTGTGCAAATATAGGGGCTCTGATTCATACATAACACATAAGCATATATATATACACATACACACACACACACACACACATTTCATTGGCATGGTGGAGGTTTTAAAATGCTGCAGCATCCACATATCTTGTGCCAGCAGGGAAATGCCCAGAGGGAGGGATAGTACTGAGAGATGGATTCTCAGTCATGAACTGTCTCCCCTCTCTCTTTCTCTCTCTCCCTCTTTCTCGCTCTCTCTCTCTCTTTCTCTCTCTCTCTCAGTTCCTCGCTCTCTTTTTCCATCTCTCTTTCTGCTGGTCTCAGCAGTTTATTTCCTCCTCGGCTGGGATGAAGGATGCACTAACAACCAGGTCACCCCAAAAAGAGAAATGCTAAAATAAACTGTAATTATTCATTTATTTCTTGACTTATGCTTATACATAATACATGGGTGTCACAGGGAGATCTGGGGACCCCTAAGAGCCTTGAGGCAATCCCGCAGAGTGAATGTAGATAAAAGTTGCTATAATTTAAATTGTTGATGAGAAAATGTTGCTCTATGTTGAGGTTATTGACCAAATGTAATGTTTTCTGTCCTTGATATGAAAAACATTTTAGTGTGTTTTCTCTGTAGATCCCCATTCTTACTATGAGGTAAGGGGAGGATTTAGCCATAAAATAAGTGGGCTCTTTAAATTGTACTAAACGTATCAATGTGAGAAGTCTGTTATGGAGCACTGACTGTATAGTCTTGGGATTTTTCAAATATAAAGCTCCAAGGTTGTTAGAAAGTAAAATCCTCTGATCCTGGGGAAGAGTGAAAGGGCTGGCTCAGTGAAATGGCTTCAACAACAGGTTTGTAAAATATGAGAGGAATTTGAATTGTAACAAATCTGAAGTATTCCTGTCTAAATTTAACGACTCTTAATAAAGCAACGATCAAAGTAAAAAAGTTAAACACTCAAAAACGAATTAGCTTCAACATGACTTTGCCAATCAGATCTGATTGCCAGTAATTCTTATATAGCTAAATTCTTATTGGTGTGAACAAATACATGACCAGGATGTTGCCAAATCTTCTATACATTTGGATAATATTTCCTTTTTTAATAAATCAGTCTGCTTTATCTATTGTTGCTAGTTGTTTAATTCATTTAAAATTAGTTTTTTTTATGTATGTTATACCTATATATGTATATAATTGATGTATTTCTTAAGTTTGTTCATGTATGACCCCATTGCTTGTAGTAAAAAGCAAATTCAGAAAATAGGATTAAACTAGTTTTTTCAGACTCAGTAGATGGTTAATACAGATTATTTTTACAGACTGTAGCAACCTTCTTTCAAACGAGTCTGTGTTCCTACACAATGAGAGCAAACATATCCAGGATTTTGTCAGATATCAATGTCATCTCCAACCAGTGGCCTGAAGGACAAACAGTCCTCAACGGCTGCTCACATACCGCAGCTCCCTCTATATGCTACAGAAAGCTTTACTGTCCGTGTCTATCTTTAGCTGGAAAAACACATATGTTGATTATCTGGTCAACATTTGAGAAGACCCCAGCCACCTGGTGACGGAACTTTCCATGCCACCCAAGTGGTCTGTGACTGGAGTTTCTATGGTCGTATCGGTGATGACCCAGGCCAATTATTGTCAGGTCAAACCAATAACATCATAACAGTGTTTGTTGGTGTAGTTTCTACTGTATAGACTGGAATTGTGCTCGAATAAAATAGAACAGAAAATAATAGACGTTTCATTGTTGGAGGCGTTTTTGCTTCATGGGATTGATCATAATTTACTACTGCTCATTCTTCTGCATCATCTCCTTGTTACGTATTGACCAGAGGCCGTGTCACCCTCCTGATCACAACACCCTGGTGATGTCATCAAGTGGTGGGATCTCTGTCCCTGAGGGCAGGATGTAAAAGGGTCAAAGGTCATTGTCACATTAATTATCACTGCACTGTCCTCATCATTACTGCAGTCATGAGTGTGTATCCCTACAGTGACGTAAAGCACGAGTGTTGCTTATTAGTCCTTTATGATACTGAACTGCAGGTCAGTGGTTCCCAATCCCTGGGCCATGGACTGGTACCAAGACATGGGACATTTGCTACCAGGCCAAGAAGAAACAATATGATTAGACAAAAAAATAACATAATAGTATATTTCTGTGGTAATTAACTTGAACTTGGCGCAGTCTGTGCTGCATCGTTCTTCATTTCTCCTTGTTGAGCCTACAAGGAGATACTGTTTTAAAATAAAGTAGGTCATCAGTATGGAGGGTAATCAGTCCCTCATAAGTGACTCAGTCTGCATAGGGTGTGTGGAGTTCTGCTACCAGACCCCAACCCAATGGGTCCCAACAAAGTTTTGGGGTTTCAGGCTCTTTGTTGCGTAAGGCTTTGGGCTTAGGTCGGGTTCAGGTTTACTTATTTTCAAAAGTCATTTATTAATAAATGTATCTCTTTGATTTAGCCAGTTCAGTCAGTCATGTTTGTTTGTCTTTTTATCTGCTGTACTCAGGTCTCTCTTGAAAAATAGATCTTAATCTTAATGAGTTTACCTGATTAAATAAAGGTTATATATAATGGACAAAATACAGCTTTTGGGTTGGGTTTTGAGTCAGGTTCAGTTGGGCTGGGTTTTAAAGAACTAACTAACTACCAACTACCAAGTAAAAAAAAAACCTTGAGAGAGAGCTTTAGGGGTTCTTAGGAGCAGGTAGGAGAGATAAAAGTCCCAAAGCATGTGTTATAATATCCTAAAAATGTCCTAAATGTACTTAACAATTATTCCAGTCGTCGCTCTGCATCCCCGCATCAGATGGACTACAAAAAACCCTGTGATTATAAAAATAATCCGTGGTTTATCCATGGATTGCTATTGAAGTTAAGGGATTTGATGTGGCAGTGACACAACTGAGGAAACTAATCTCACAATAATGGACATAATTCATATTCAAAATTTTAAAAACATCTCACATCTCTGCGTATCAGGATTATTTTTAAAACATGCAAACACTGTTGATATAATAGCTGTGAATGGAAAAATGTGTTCATGACAAGATCTAACATTTAAGCCACCTTAAATGTTTGTTTTCTTATACTGCATCACCTCCTTATTTAATAGCTCTAAAAGTAAAGTATTTGTTGGTACATTTGTCATACCCTTTAGACTAACCTTGATGTGTCAGATCTGTGGAAACTCGTGCCTCCCGCTGGGCCTGAAACTGGTACATTGACTATTTACAGAGAAAATTGCTGGTTATGATTTACCGAGCTGGTGGCGGTGTGTGGGGATCGTGTCTCTCAAGCCACAATGAATTCCCGGAGAAAGATTCACAATAAGTGACAAAAGGGGGATTTTCTGCGTGTCTCGCCGCTTGATGGCATCTCTATGCATATAAACAAGCCTCACGCGCGGTGAAGCTGAAAGAGAGATGCAGTATCAACCAGACCATACAAATCACACAGGGTCATTTATTTTTTTTTAATTATTTGTACTTGTTATGCCTGCACTTTACATTAAATCAGTAGTTCTGAGTTAATGTATGAATAAAATACCATCAAATGAATAAATGCAGGCCACTCTGATTTTTTTTTTTTAGAGATCTGCCACTAAATCTGCCTGTCCACGCTCTCTGACTCTCTCTCTCTTTAAAATTCAGCCTACAAACCACTTCTTTAAAGCTGAATTGCTGAAATGTGGAGCACAGAAACAAACTGTGCTTGCGTGAGAAAGAGAGTGTTTGTGCGCGCGTGCCCGACATGTGCTTTATGTGTAAGATTTAAGTGTGTTTGTGTGTATGCAGGCGGTACATCTGTTGCTGCAGTGTCTTTGTGTGTAATCCAGTATGTTTTATGGATGGCCCAGTTCTCTGTCTGACTGGCTGAAACGGATCCAGTAGCGTCCTGCTTCTTTACTTATAATGTCTTTCTCAATATCGACCCGTTGTTTTCTTTAACACACACATGATTGAGCTTAAGTTCCTGTCCCTCCCCGGGCTCCAGATATGAACAGGGAATAATAAAATGAAGAAAATATTCTTCCTGTCTTGTAATTAATTCTTATGGCATTTGGGCTTTGTTGAATACTGAAGAGGGACAAGAGAAGTGGAGGATGAGAGGGGGAGGTTGGGTGCCAGGGAATATCAGCCAGGAGCTGAAATCAAACTTCAACATCTCAATGTTAAGCATGTGTTTTATTTATGTGGGCCATTTAACAGTGGGAAGTTATTTTAGACATGCTGAGACAATACAAAGCCTGTTATTATTTGATTGAAGTCCATTTACAAGTTGAGAGGGAGAATCACTTGGCAAACATTGTTCACAGATCAAAAGCAAATCAAGGAAAGAGGCAGGCGCCTCAACATATGAGCAATTAAAAGCAGAGAGATTAAGTTAATGCTTTTTGGACCATTATATAAAGGTTTCTTTTTAAGAAAGAGACAGTGAAGTCCAGCCAGAAAAGCTGATACTGTAGTTTTTTCTCTTACATTGTAGTCATTTGTTATTTTAAAATTTATGTTATGCTGAAGGTTAGGTACATTCAAAAGAGTATATTTATATATAAGACACTGATACATGCCTGTAGACACACAACTGTAGGTCTTGCCATTAAAAGGGTCATGCTAATTAATGCTAACGTTCCCATGGGGTTCTGCATTACTGTCAGCAATCAGATACACATTTTATACTTAACTTTATTAGCTATTAATTATTATTAGCTATCTGTTTTAACATGATGAGATAATTATCACACAAATGCATGGCACAGATGCCATTAAACATAGTCTGTTACAGAATTATTATTTTAAAGGGGAGTTTTTTTTTTCCTCTCTCTTTTACTATTCTTCTCTCTTCTTTTAGTAATTTCTCTTCCTCCTCTCCCCTTGAATTCACCGAGATTAAACCGATTGATTTTTTTCTCCTCAAACCAGCACGATTCCCTTTTTCAACTGCCCCTTCTCTGATCTCTCTGTCTCCCAAGACATATCCAGGTCCTATAATGTCAATCATGTAAATGTAATCACAGCTTCTCTTCACTTCTCTTCTCTTCTCTTCTCTTCTCTTGTGTAACAAATTAAATGCTGTGTCACGATACAGTGATTGCTGTGCTTTAAACTGTGATGTGGTGGCAGATGCAGAGGTGGGGAAACTATAACCTCCAGGTATCCGTGAGTCACATTACAACCACTTATGTCAGTAGGGTTTGGAAAGCACCGACCCTTTTTTCCACTAAGAGACCATACTTTCATCTATATCACATCAGTTTGAAGCTGCTTACTAAAACCCTTCTATGACTAAATGTCTTACAGATTCATGTTGTCCTAAAAAAAGCATCTGAACTCCATTCTGCAAATACAAACATGGATAAACAAATTTTAAGCACGTTTGTCTTTCACCTCATACTTAATATAATATATATATATATATATATATATATATATATATATATATATATATATATATATATATATATATTCAGGAACTCTTTGTATCTTTACCAAGTACAAGATGTATTTGTGTGTATGTGTGTGTGTGTAAGAGCATGTGTGAATGTACTCACAAGGGGCACTCAATCCCTGTAACCATGGTTACCAGGTGGTCTGTCCTCCCATGGGTCCTTATTTGATGACAGTGAGGAAAGAGAAAGAGAGAGAGAGGGAGGGAGAGATGGAAACAAAAGGAGGCGTGGCAGATTTTGGCTTCATCTCTCTTGGCCAAGTAACATAATGAATTTCTGAATTGTGCTGTCTGTAATCTCGTTACCTCCGTTGTGATACAATACCTTAAAATCTGGTTAAGTCGGGTTTAATTTGCAGTTAAAACACTGTCAATGTTTGGTTCTTATCATAATCCTGCACTAAATAATGGACATACAACAGGATATTGTTCATTGCTGAACCATTTTCTGTTTATTGTCCTTCCTCCATGTATCTTTCCCTCCATCATCTCTGCCTTGCTCCTCTGGCCTCTCCCCCACTTCCCTGGGGCCAGATTCACAAAGCCTTTAGAAGCTATTTCATCTTAAAGGGAAAGGCCAGCGTTCTCCAGTGCTTGAACATGTTGCCCTTCTGCCCGAGGACAGTTTGATCTGCATTCGTAAGCATCTGTCTAAAGGGAGCCAGAAAGAACAATAAAAAGTCTGGCGGGGCTCCTAATCTGCACCCGTGACTATAAAAGTTCCCAGAGCGAGCCTCTGGATCGTATTGATCAGTGCCATAAAATGAAACTGCTTTGTTTGTACATGCATGCACTGGAGAACATTAGGGTGTGAAACACGCTATGAATGCAGTCAGTATCCCACTGATACAGCAGCTTTACTCTGGAAATCCAGACTGAAGCATTTTCTTCCCATCATGCTTTATTGAACAACAATAGAGCAACCCTGTCTCCTAAGAATTATACTTGTATACAATTAATGAAGGATATGCATTAGTAAATACATTTTGTAGGAAATGTAACGCTGCCTTGATTTAGTTTTTTATTAACATAATGAGGAAATTTTAATTAATTGAGCCTACTAACAAGTATTGTCTGTGTAGCCAAAGCTTGATATATCTTATTCCTCTGTGCCAATTGTTGTTGAAAAACTATGAAAAACACATCAGTGAGCCATTCTGTTATGACATGTTCCTTTTATTAAGATGAACATGGGCACTGTTTATTTTGAGTTACTCTCACCTGCTGCCGTAAATACTTACAAGCTAAAAATAGTTTTTTTTAAATTAAATATGTATATCTTCAGTAACAAATGGGCTTGGAGCTGACAGGTTGTGGAAATCAGAAAGTATTGAGAGACAGACTAACACATTGTTGGTTTTGTTCTTTTCAAGGGATTTGTTAACAATAACAAAAAAAACGCAGAATACTGTACTGCCAGCCTTATCTTTAAACGTAACAACTTGGTCTCCAACCTGCTCCCTCTGACTTTTATCTGGTATGGATGTCACATTCCTTGGATTGGAAAATTATGTTTCCTCCAAAATGCATTTGGCAAATTAATATAAATTACATTTGTACGATCATTGAGATTTCCGTGTTATTTATAATCTGGCTGGTTTTTCTCTTTTAATTGCTCTTCTTTGTCTGTGCTCAGTTCTTTGGTTTTATCTTGTTTATGTTGCCCAAGTCTCACAGCTTGGGGTATATTGACTAGTATACTGGTACACACATGTACACAGCATATACACCCAACATAATCATGCACACACACACACAGAGAAATCAAGGGGGGAGAAGAAGGAGATAGGGAGGAGCAGGAGACGGCGATAGGGGGTAACAGTGGGTGCAGAGAGAAAGGGAAATTATAAATGATAGGGCTCACATGCTGTGTGTGTGTTCAGCATGTGGCAATGGTTAATAAGCAGTAGAGTTAAAATGATAGATCCTAAGGGTAGGAGACACGGCTCATTAAAGAATTACACATTCACTTTGCTCTCACTGTCTCTCTCATTCAAAGCGACTCACTGTTTTGTGTAACACACCCTGAGAAAGATAAAATAAATGAACTTTACATGAAATGCTGCACATTGAAGAATATCTACTGAATACCTACGTGCACGGTTGACTCCCTGCACTCAAGCTATCAACATACCCAAAACCTCTACCAAGCATCTCCTATATCTACTGTCATGTCCTCTTCTCCCTCTGCCTTCCTGTCTATCAACCTGTCTGTTTGCCTATATCCTGCTCGCCTGTCTTTCTGTCTGACTTCCTGCTTGTCTCCACACCTGAGTGAGTTTGTTCATGCAAATCTGATTAGACATCATCTGTTTATTAGCCCGGCTCGCCGCAGTGATGCTGTTACTCCCATACTTGACCTTTTGAAAGAAGCCTGTTGCCCTTGCTTTGTCTAGCTTTCTCTAGCTGCACCTCCAGCTTCATCCCTCATCTATTCAAATGAGCGTTCACATGCCGCACACACAGCAGACAACACCCCCAATCGCTATGCAGTGTTCATCCTTTCATCCACCTCCAATCACAGTCGGTCCTTCGCTGCATTCCCTCTGCAGTCTTCGGCTCATTTTTTTTCTCTACGTGTTTCCTCCAAAGGTTTTATGAATCCACTTGAGGCTATGCTTAACCTCGGTGAGTGTGACCTTGGGAAGACGCTTCAATGCAAGTCAAACCGTTAACTGTTATTTGAAAACAAGTACTAGCCATTTATCTGGATATTACTTTTTAGACTGTGTAACCGCACAGTTAATTTGGGACCAGTGGAGCAGATGATGGAGATGCAAGATCATCTGACCAGGCTGTTGTCCACAATTATTCATTAAATACTCAAGTTTAAAAATAAATACATGTTTTTTGGGAGATTAGCCAGTTGATTAACTTGATTATGAAGTGATAACAGACATCCCAACATACTGTAGATATTTCACTGCATTACAATGCTTAAATATTCAGTATGTTAAGATATAGTAAGCACTATACAAAGTAAACATACCTTTCAAGAACATTCATAAAATCTTCTGTAGATTAAATTACATTTTAGCGATTTTGATTTTAACAAATCTGCACTTTCAGATTTCAGGTGAGCAACTGTATATTGATTGATCTTTCATCATAAACAATGTGTCACCACCTGTCTGCTTTTCTATCAACCCAAAGTAAGAAGTGATGGACATGAAGAGATTCTTACAATTTCACCGGTAGCAGTTTTTTTAGCCATGCCAGCAGCGTGGTTCTAGGGATGGCAAGGTCGGTCGATCCACCACTTTGGTCCAGACTGAAATATCTCAACAACCAATTCGTACAGACATTTATGGAGGATGAATCCTAATGACGTTGGTGGTCCCCTGACTTTTCTATACCTGCAAAACTAACATTCCCATCAGCCTCAGCTGTGCTTTGTGTTTTATTGATAGTTAGCAAATGTATAAAAGTCTTGTTTAAATGAAATTCCCTCTTTGTGCTAGGACTGTGTTCATTGCTGTGCCATGATGGAGTGGTAGACACTGGTAGTGGAAAATTACACATCATTAGCGCAACAGAAACACAGAGCTTCCTTTGGACAACCAGTTGGTAGCTAAAACCAAAGTGCTTGCTTGTAACATGGCATACCACTTACAGTAACATTATTTTGGAAATTTCAAAAATGTTTGGTCTAATGGGCAAACCAGAATCATTAAATTCTCTGGGTTTCTTCTAGTATTTACACTTTCCTGGTTTGATCCAAGTCTCTGAGGCTTGCTCTTTGTAGAAACACCCTTCGACGTGCAACCTGTCAAAGTAAAACCCAACAATTCATGTGGTATTTTATGTAAATTTAACGTTGATTGAACATCTTAGTCCCTTCAAAATAAGTTCACTCAGTATTGTATAAGCTTACTAAAATGCTTGAAAACATCATGGCAAATTACCCACCAGGGACATATTTGGGGACGTAGGGACATAAATTACCCACCAGCGATATATTTGATGATTTCAATGTCTATAGACACAGGGAGTTAGTTGACCAGCAGTCCAATTTCACAATACTCTTTCTTTAAGTCCATAAATAACAAGATGACGGCAGTGAAGAGATACATTACAGTGTGTTGGCTGGATATCAGAATCAGATTACTTTCAACACCAAGTTGAACATATATTGTGTGTTTAGAAAATGGCCATTGTCATTGGTGTTGAGATATATTACCACTATTAATTTACTATGGTGTTCACAGTACATAGCCCACTGTTCTTTCTTTCTGTCTTTCTTTCTTCCATATCAGCTTTTTTATTTTGTTATCATTTTATAATTTGATTCTGATAAGTACTTCCTGAGGATATAATCCACAGCTACCTTTTACCATGCTCTTCCTGCTATCTGCGTGTGTGTGTGTGTGTGTGTGTTTCCTCCCTGGGGAACTGAGGCTGAAGTAATGAAATGCTCATTACTGATTCAGCTGGAAATGCTAGGGATACATTTACACACCTACACACACACACCAGCTATCCAGACGCTTTTCAAGGTCACCTCATTTGTGTGTGTGAGTGTGTGTGTAAGAGAGAGAGAGAGAATGAAGGTCTGTTGTATACATACAAATTGAGGGCAACAAGATTGGGTATAATTAGTGCCTAAATTGACAGTTCTGTACAATACACCACAGGCATCTGATACAAGACACGATAATTAACGCACTCCGTCCTTCGTCTATTTCATAAACACACATACATATTCACCTTTGCTGTCAGTTCTCTTTTCAACGTTCATCATGCATCCCTAACATCCCTCCATCCACATGGACAAACACACATAAGCACATATATGGTATATCGAACATAAACTCAAATATTTGAACTACCTTCTGAGGCAAGACAAGACAGCACAAATGCTCCTCTTCCTTGTTTAACAGATTAAAATGCATTCATTCAGTTCTGCATTACTCACGGATCTGCCTGATCAAAGCATAACTAACATGTTTCTGTGACACACACTGTGTTTATGGACACACACAAACACTGCTGTTAATAGGAAGATGCTGTGTTGTCAGTTGGGTTTTGTTTCAGATGGCAGACTGGGGGGATGCATGAAAGAGAGTTAAACGCAGTAATGCTGAGGTTTGGGTATTGGCCTGTCTGGAATGGATGCTTTGGGGATGCTTGTTACAGATCAGGCAGGGATGCTAAAGTCTGAACATGACAATGGATTAAGGCACCACAGGTGATTTTGGCTGGGTGGTCCTGTGGAGGTGGAACCTATAACCCAAAAACATCATCAAAAACAAAACAATGGGAATGGTCAATAACATCTCAGTTGTGTCTAATACACCAGCATTACATTGGCTAAAATATGTCTATTTTTAAATTGGGCAAATAAATGTTTACCAAAGACAACAAGAGCTTGAGGCGTTTTGATATCTACTGTCACTGACACAGATGAAAGTTTTGTTCACCGAATTAAATCAAACAGTCACCTTTAAAAAATGAGAAGATTTTTTTAGTTTGTCAGCAGGTACCTATTTGCTCCAGTGTATTATTAAAACAATCACAGATTGTAGCTTTAGCATGGGACTTGTGTGTTCTCGGCTTTGAAAAATTACTCTGACGAGTAAATATGTGCATTTTTAAAGAAACAAGCTAAATATCTGAATATGTAAGAAGAAAGAAAGAAAATTCCTGCAAAGAAAAAAAAGAGATTCAGTGTATTACACTTAGTTTTAATGTATTTATTCTTTTTCATCCGTGGTATTTTGTCTGGTTTATTACTCTGATAATAATCATATTAATGTATTTTATTCAGAGTTTTTTCTACATTACGTCCTAACATAATTAGTTGCAGTTTGTGAATAATCATAAATAGTAAGTTTAACAATGTTCCTTTTGCAACTATAAGCCATGTTTTTCTCTTTTTAGAGTAAAAACGTCCTCACCAAACCTTTAAGAAACTGTGTGCGTGTATGTTGAAGTGTGCGTGTGTGTGTGAGAGAGAGAGAGAGATGCACTAAGCGCTTGGCAGCCAGTCTGTTTCCTGTGGGTCACCACAGCTCTGATTTATGGCCCTGCTCCACCTGCTTCAGACCCTTACTGTCACCCGAGGGCGAACGCTTCCCTTGAATCCAATTCCATTTTTATCTTATTATTTTGGAAAAGTATCTAAATTACAAGTCAGTGGTGAAGAGGACACATTTATTTGCTCAGATAGGAGGGGATGATGTATCACATGTCTTCATCTGCTCTCCTCTTCAGCTTTTATAATACATGGAGACCATTTTTGTCCTTCCTCGTAAACTGTCAGTTCAGCTCCTCTGGGCATGCAAACTGTGCATGAATGGAGGTGTAAGCTGTTCACGCTGGACTGCAGTGAAGAAGACTGAAACATTCAGCTGATCTGCAATTGCACTGACCTGGACTCTGCAATCTACCACAGCAACTCAGTGACGGGATCCTTCAAATGTCACTCGTGAATTTTGATTATCACACACACACACACACACTCACACACACTCATTACTCATTGCAGTAAAGGTTAAACTACCCCATGAGTATGACCAGTGATATTGTTCATCACTCATCTCTGCTTGTGCTGTGTGTGTGTGTGTGTGCGCGCGCGCGCTCGCGCACATATGCCATGTTCTGGATTGTTGCTAAGAGACAAACATGCCGGAGGGCATGTAGGAGGAGACTGCATGCTGCCACCCGCTTCAGAACACACACACACGCACACACACACACACACACACACTCACACTCACACTCACACAAACATGCATATGCATATGCACATGCAAAGCAGCCTTTCAAAGTTGGAGTGATTTAAAACATTCAGTCTAGTGATCAGTAAATCATTTATCAAGAAAAAAAAGCCAAATATTTGCTGCCTCCAGTCTCTCAAATGTAACGATTTTCTGCTTTTCTCAGTTTTATATCATTTTTTTATCTGTGTTTTGGACAGCTGATCAGAGAAAACACGCTTTTGGAAGTCATTTTCATTTTCATTGGATATATGTGACAGTGTTTCTACAGTGCATCCACTCAGCTTTTAATCATATAATCTGTGGTGGGAGAAGTATTCAAATTGTTCATTTAAGCAATACCACAGTATTAAGTACTTTGTAACAAGTAAAAGTCCTGCATTCAAAACTGTACTTCAGTAAATAGACAGAAGTATCATCAGCAAAATGTATTTAAAGTATCAAAACTAACAGTACACATGATGCAGAATGAAATTAAAATTATGGAATATGATGTTGTGATGCATACAACACAGACCTGGGTCTTCATTCTTCAACAGCAGTTGGCTTATATCTTGAAAAAGTAAAATGTTATTAATCTCTTGTTACCCAAAATCACTCACTCACCTTGCTTATGCTCTTCAGTGTAAACAATTACTGAAAATGTTAATATCAGTGTCTGATGTTCCCTTTGGCCTAATTAAAGGGACAAAACAAATCAACTTGCCATTTTTCCATCTAAACCAGCTCACTGTAATTCCAATTTTGCAAGAACAAAGATGACAAAAGTAACAGATATTGAGCTATATTGAACCATGAATTTGTCACACTACACTTGTTATCAGGGGAAAAGCAATAATACAGTAATACGATGCAGTTCTGATCCCTAAATAGGTTCACTCCAGATGTGACACAGGGTTTTCAGTTCTGATGGGAACAGCTGAACCCAAAACAGACCACACACACACAAAAACACACACATTTGCACAGCCATGAGCCCAGGGTCCCATATTGCTCCATGCAGCTATTTGTGAAGAGAGCACACAATAAAGTACAGATTCCTAATTGGTAATAACTCTGCTGCGAGTAAATCATCGGAATCATCAACACAGACAGTCAAAAACAAAAACACATCATGTGTCTCTCATACAGAATTTTCTTCTTCTTTTTTTTTTTTTGTCTATGTCTGCGTTTTGAATTTCAAACGGTTATGTTTATGTGTATATTTATATGAGTGTTTTCCTGCTGCTTTTATGTCTGTATTATTATGAGATATAATATTTGTGTGAGTGTGTGAACATTAACAACTCACCTCATTCCTCAGCGACTGAAAGAGCCTCTTTGTCTATTGTACTGCAGAACAATGTGTATTGTAAGAGACAGAATCAGATTTCTGCCCAAGCAGGTGTGTGTGTGTGTGTGAGTGTGTGTGTGTGCCAGGATAAAGCATGTTGCGACTGAGTTTTTTTTGTGACGGGGCAGGTGAGTATGAGAATGTCTCTGGCTGATATGCATGTGTGTGTGTGTGTGTGCACGTTTAGCTGGCGGCGCAGTCTGTCTCCCTCCTGTCCTAATCCACTCATTTACCTGAGTTCCTCCCATGAGGGGCCTGGAGTCCTGCCAACACACATACACACACACACACACATCTACATACATGCATATGAAAGTGTTAAAGCAGCTGGTGAAGTCCGGCCGTATGCCCATTAAATTAATCAACATTTCACACATCTGTGTCTGTGTGTGTGTGTGTGTGTTTGTGTGTGTGTGTGTGTGTGTGTGTGTGTGTTTATGTGTGTAAGGTAACATTATTCACATTTGTGCAAAGCTGCGGGTGGGTGGGGTGAAATTCATAAATCTTTCAGGTCTAAACAACAACAAAACAGCCATAACTAATGCAAGATTTTGTGCAATCATGAGACTAAAAACAGAACCAGAAATGACTTCCACAAATCTTGACTCAGACTGCTAATTTATGGACTTGTTTATTTATGGAGATATTTTTAAACTAGATTCCTCACAACGATTGCAAAGGCCTGAGCTTGGTTTGGTTCGTTTAATTAATCTTTTCAGACACTTAAAGCCCCTCAAATGTGGGCTCATGCCTTGTAAAACTAGATTAATGAAGTACTGTATTTCCCATGTTCAAGATTATTATCATGTAATATAATACAGACTTTATTTTGGATAATAGATCTTTATTTGTAGAGCACTCAGAAACCAAGCTTTGGAGTGCTTCACACAAGGCAATACATGAAAAACCAACAATAATAACAGCAAATGTGAAAAGTAGATGAATTATACTGGACCAGATTAACAATAACATTAAAAAACTGAAACACAAGAACAGTAAAATTAGTCCAGATCCAAAATTAAATTTAAAAAAGGGGATATAAGAGTATGTACTATATGATCTTGAGATTACATACTATATAATTGTTTACTTCACATCTTTAGTATAACCAATAAACTACCAGCTGCCTTGATTAAGAGTGTGTGAAAACTAGTTAGCAAGTCAAAATTGATGGATAAAAATAATTGATAAATGGTTGAAAGGTCCAGCTGTGCCAGCAGGGTGAATGCAAACTTGATCAAACCTACAGTATTGGGGAAAAAGGTTAAAAAAGAAAGAGGGAGAGAGCCAAGCCTAACATGGATAATTCCCGGATCACTATGTCTTGTATGAAAACATTGAATTTACATATTTGGAGCAGGACGGGTTGTGTTGATAAAGAGGAACAGAACCACTGCTATACTTTATGTACTTATACTGTTGTGTACTGGATACCAGTGATTCCCAACCAGGGGTACTTCTGCAGTTGCTCCGGGGTACATGGAAAGATTGTGGACTAGCTCAACTAATTTGAGAAAGTGGACATTACAATTTAAATTAAACATACATCCACATATTGAGTCAGCTGTAACACCTGAAAACCACGTGTTGAGAATGCCTGAAAACTAGTTAGCAGGCAAGCTGCGAAGTTGAAACTGTTAGAAAAACAGGTAAAAGTGATGAATAAATGGTTGAAATAAATGGTAGTGTTGAAGAAGTGGTAATTGAGTTAATCTGATAGGGCTGTGGGGGTACATCAGACAAAAAAGGTTGGGAACCATTACACTGTATCATATTTTTGCCTCTGTCTTCCTCAGGTGATGAGACAGGTGATACATCCAGCGGTCGTAGTCCAGCTACAAAGGACAAGGCTCCTCCTCCTCCTCCTCGTCGCCCCGTCCCTCCTCATCACCTCTCACCTCCACAGGTAAGTCATGGCTATTCCTCTCCTTCCTCCGTTCCTCTCATCTGTAGATCGTACTGCCCGGCCCGTTCTTATGTAATTTAGTGCCTTATCGCATATTCTCTGGCAGGTGGCTGTTCGAGGCTCAGCCCACCCGTTGTCTATTGCACCATTACCTCTGACCCTGGGGACCCTGCTGTTCCTACTGCTGTCGCCATGGGAACATCGCTGATCACAGAGAGATGGTCCCTGAGACTGACAGAGACAAAAACACTGAGTGACCGCCACATATGTTTTGTGGTGAAGTTGAGCATTTGGAGTTTCTGTAAGCACTCTGATCGTTTTAGTTTCGGGTGACCCGGCTGATGGGACACGCTGTTGATTCATCACAGCCGCAGGTGCACAGTATGCATTTTTATGTTGCCTGTACTGACCTCTACATGTGTTTGTTTATTTGTATTTAACTCTGATAGGATAGGTTGCACAGCACTACTGACTTTTTTTGAAGAGAGATGTAAATACAAATATATATATATATTATATTTATATAAAGAATTTCTATAGATAACAATGGCTTGTGTGTAAATAGAGATTAATATAGAACAGAGCAGATTGACTTTGACGTTAAGGGATGTTTGGTTTGACCTTTACATCATGTATCCCCCACAGAGATTAAGATCCATGAAAGCTATAGTTCAAGCTGAGGGCCTTCACTGTAGCATCAGTGTACTTACAGTGAACGCACATTTGTGAGGACTTTAATTATTGTTGAAGAGAACTCAGCACAGAGAGCTGAACGTAGGCTGGTTTTCCCGACAGGCAAAACAACCAATTATGTGACACTTCAGACCATTTACAGATGGTCATGCAGCATAATGAAGAATTTGACAGTTTGGCCTGTAAGCCTGTGCAGACTGAAGCCCATCCGGCACTCTTTTTTTTTTTTCACACAAATGCTCTTTATTTAAATGCTGGGAGATTTTTTTTTGTATTTCCGCAGCAAGTATGCTGAGAGTTTTAACTGTGTAACACTTGCTCAAAATTTACATTTCTCCAGAAATTACTCTTTAACATCAGAGATCTCTCCCAAGAAATGTGTGTCCTCTGGTAGTTTGTCATTTCTATGCATATAATACATTTTATAGTCTTGGTAGTTGTGGGGAAAATGAGTAAAGAATTTTCTTCTCAAGATGTACAGTGTGCAGAGTTGTAAAAGCACTACAGGGAGGGATAAAACAGCTTCCATTTCAACTTCAATTTCACTTATAAGCTGCCACAGCCATCCTCGACAGAAAGCTCTGTTAAAAATTAGAGTACCCCAAACAATAAAAAGCACCTAGTACAAGAAAAGACTAAATATGGACAGCATTTAAGAGCAAGACACATCCTGAAAAGCCTGCCTCAACAATGAATAATTTGACATCTCATTACCATATGCAAACACTGAACTGTCACAGTGATTTCAAAGGCTGGCTGGTCTCCAAATGTATTCATTAAACGGCAACATCCTGCAATGAAGTCCAACCAAATACTATATAGTTAAGGCTTTTTCTAAGTGTGATACATGTGTTATCAGCTCCATATCCAGCAAAGACAAGAGATGGAATATCAAGAGAGTGATCAGAGTACGGCTGAGCCCAGATCCAAACGTGAATTAAATGTAATTCATATTAATTAGGACTATCAAGTCCTCCCGGCTCTCTGTTGAGTCTCAAACCCCCCAAACTGCACACAACAGCAGGACCGACAACTGGAATACTGATTAAATACATTCAAAACGAAGCTAATGAACCAGCTGTGTGACTGGACTTTCTTCTCAGATTTATCACCATTTTGTCCCATACAGGCGTTAAAATAAAATAGCTAAATTCCCATATAAATGTGTCTACTTTCATCACCTGAGACAGTATATTTAAGAAGGAATGTGACTGACAAATGAGACAACTTAAGAAATACCATTAGAGTTATCTGGGCACTGAGCCCAAATACCATGTTAGCTAGCAGGATGCTTTTACAACATAATATTTCAAACAAATTTAAACGTTATACTCAAATGACATTAGATTTTGGATTCAAGCCAACCCCCTTCATCTATCACAGCCCTCACTAAGCGACCTACATACAAATAATGCGATGGAAACCGATATTTCTTCTACCTGAAGTTGCGTGTTATTATTTGGGGGGAAAAAAGCTCCATGATTGACATGTGTCAGCCAATATGTTTCTTCACTTCAAATCATATTGTGAAATCAGACAGTTCATAAAACTTAGTTAGGTAAACATAAAAGTAAAAAAATAGAGAGAGATGAAAAGTAAGGTATGAGGATGTAATACTTCATAATTCATTGCCAATGCAGTTAGGTTAAAAATTAGGTTAAAAAATACATTTGCCCGATTTGATGTAACGTCCGGTATAAACCACGCCCACTTCCGGTCTTCTATTCGAATACAGAGACAGATCATTTTGTTTGTTGAACAGATACAGATAGTGATGTCTCTGTCCATCTCTACAGGGTGATCTATTGACCGCAATTTTTGAGATTTTGAAAATGTTAAAAATATATTTCCATATATTTAACTGCTTATAAACTTTGTTAAACATAAAATAATGAGCATTTACAGCTCTCTTGTGTAATAATTCAAATTAAATCATCTGGAAAGTGAAGATGAAATTGGAAATTTGGTCTAAATATGTGTATGCTCACCTTCACCTGTGAGCTACAAACTGCTATCTATGGATCACAAGTTGAAATGTTGTAGTTGTAGTTCATGAAGTGTGAATCTTGTTAGTGCATATTTGTATATGAGATCGAGCAATGTTATATCAAGCATAGAAATGACTTCCTATTGTTTCTCTAGTGCTGTGTTGTGGTTCTCAGCGTGTGTGTTGAGGCACACTGGTGTGCCATGGAGTGACCTGTGCTGTGTCATTGTTATATAAAATGATTAAATGTACTTTATCAAGGTTTAACAAATCTTTTTGTTTAGAAATTCTAATTTTGTTGTAGTGATGTAGCAGTATGCAGGAACACCAGGATGCAACAAACAGCCAGTTAGCTGCAGTACTTTGGTTTCTCTCACCACACTGAACACCACTGTGCTAATTTAATAAACTAAACCAGTGACTCTCATGTGAAATGTACATAAACCTACTGTAATACACTGTGTCCTGCTGCTCTGTTGTGTCATTAATCTTCAGTTCAGTAATAAACTGTTTTCAAATACAGATTGTACTTTGTCTTGTATATGTTGTGTAACAGCCTTGGTGTAGGATCCACAAGGGAGCCACAAACAACTGAAACAAGGTGTAAAATATAAATAATAATAATAATAATGATAATTGCATTTAAAAAATGTACTTGGTTGCACAGAGTGGTGGTCATCTATTTACACATGGCTACCTGTGTGCAGAGTTTGCAATATGGTTCAAAGGCTAGGCACTTTCATACTGCAGATGAAAAATATGGTTGTGGAATTTCTGCCATCAATCTTAACATATAAATAAAGAAAATTGTTTTGATTGAGCAGTGTATTTCAGTGCATCCACCATATCTGAGCTGCTCAAATGGGTTTAAACAGAGCCATCGCAGCTTTTATGTGTACATATATATATATATATATATATATATATAAAACGTAGCTGCAGCGCTTTGGCCTCTGGCCCTTTGAGAGATTACTGTGATTGGATTGGCATGGTCAGGAAGTTGGCACAGATTGCTTGGTTGGCACAGGACGCTGCCAGGGGATGATGGGAAATAAAGACATCATTGAATGCAAATTGCCACAGAGAGGAAGACACAGAGAAAGAGAGAGAGAGAGAGCACGAAGGTGAAAGACTGTGAGAAGGAGTGTTTCTATTCCTCATCCTGATGTTAGCACAATGTAGTTCCACCCATATATTCTGTTTCAGTCTAAGACCGTGTCAAGATGTCTTCTCAAATTAGCTTTATTGGCATGACAGATCAGGAATATATTGCCAAAGCAGTACAGAAATACAATATAATAAAGGCATTAAATAACATAAATAATAATAATAAAAAAACATGGGTAGCTGTAATACTTATATACAGGTGTAATCACTTACTACAGAGCTTGTTTCCCTAAGTGTATGACAACAGTCGACATACTTTGCAGCTAATACTGCACACTGACTTTTCTCCCCACATAGATAGCGCAGTTTATGAAGATCAGGGAGATGGATAAACTCAGGATATTTATTATTTATTTTCTCAAAGAAAACTCAGTTCTCTATATTTCTCACAGTATGGCAAGATGTGAGATTCTGTCTCAACCTCTCTTTCATGACAAAGTGAACACAGCCTGGCCTCCCTGGGTATAGCCCGTTCTGCCTTTATCCATTGTTGCTGATTTGTCCTTTTCTTTTCATTCACAGGGAATGCCCATTTTTTCCAGACAGTGCAAGGTGCTGCTTTAATTAATTTCCTAGAAGCGAACTTCTGATGCATTTCAGTCAGAGGGCAAAGGGCCAATATAGCCTGCCCATCCCTGAACATAAGAACAGAGAAACAGAAAAGGCAGGCAGCAGGCAGGGCGAGAGGTGAAGAAGGTGGAAAAGCAACTAAGATGAATCAGAGTTCATGACAGCGAGAAGGAGCCAGAAAAGGGATTTGCAAGATGCTGTTTCAACACGTTGGTGGAGGTTGCTCTGCTGAATAACGTCAATAACATCCTTCCTCTGTGCCAGCGCTAATGAAATCAGAGCTCTGATTATTTTAACCCTGTCGAAGGGTTGTGATTGAGGTTTGTGCTATTTGAATCATATTTATGTTCCTATCCTCGCCAGTGTTTGCAGCCTTCGAGACACACATTATATCAGATTACTGTCTGTGTACACGCTGCACCGCCACATGAGTTTATTGCTGTTTTAGCTATAAAAAATATGTCTAGAGGTTTGAGAACCATGTGGTTATAGGAATCACCCAAGAAGCACACCTGCCCGCCTTATAGACACAAAACAACACAACTGGATTTATTGACTTATAAGGCGATATGACACAACTATAAAGGTCAAATTAGGAAATGCATGCTCTGCACTGGGAAGCATTTTCTAAATCTGGGTCTGTCTATCTGGAAAGGGACCCTTGAATCTTTCTGATTTGCCCAAAGCAAGTTCTAGTGATCTGCGTAGATACTTCTCTATACTGAAGAACTGCAACCTAAAGAATTAAGAACAAACTCTTTTCCTTCTCAGCAGTAAGTGAGTACTCCATGCAGAATAAGCTAAACAGACCAACATTGGATCTTTTGCCTCACTTATCCCTCAAGTGTTCAAACCTTTCAGTTACTCTAATTGGAGCTGTGAATAGGAAAAGTCCATTGTGGCCTAATGCTTCTGGGTGTAAAAAAGACCCTTGAATATTAATGGCTGCTGATGGAATCTATATGGCAGTGGTGTGGCACCAGTCTAAATTTGGATTGGGCCTTTAGGACTCATTTAACCCTGAAAGCTGATCAACTTCACAGTGGTTGGCAGCCTCCTTACCTACAGTCTCTATAATGCATTGCCAACATAGAGCATCTCTGCTGAAGCAACCAGGGATTAAGTGTCTTGCTGAAGGGCACTTTAACATCAGTTATCAGTTTCTGTGTGAAAGGAGAGCGCTGAATCATCTAACTCCCCTCAACACATCCATATTATCACAACCATCCCTTCAATCCTCTAAACCACTAATTGTTTCTGGTAAACCTGCAATAACTGATTTTGTTTGGCCACTTGGGGGCAGATGAAACAAGCAACGAACACCTTCATATTATTGCCTTTCAAGTTAGAAAACAGTTGCCTCTTTATACATCCAACATATACAGAACAACGTTAACATTCATTTGAAGTCATGTTTCTGGCCACATGGCAAATGTAAGTCATCTTCCTTTTAGCTCTGTTTTTGGTCTCCACCAAGTCCAGAGTGAAACCTTTGACTCTTTAGCTGCTAAACACTCCACTATGTTCACCAGCAAGTCGCTGACTGTGTCTGGTAGCGTACAGTGGGTTTTTAAAAGCTTTTCCGCTGATGAACGATGTAATGAGAGCATTAAGAGTGAACTAAAATAGTAAAGTTGTAAGCCAGAAAACCAAAACAATGAGCTGAAAGATGCAATAAATCTCCGTAGGGCTCAGAGGAACTGAGTCCTGTGACAATCTTCTGCTGGTTGATCACTACAAGTGACCCCTTTCACATTACATAGTCATTTGAACCATTGTTATTATAAAAATATCAATTATATCCGATTTAATGTAGCACCAACAAGACTAACAGCCGAGAGTACTGAGGCACGTGGTCGCAGTGACAATGCTAACATGCTGATGTTTAGCAGGTATAATGTTTATACCATGTTCACTGTCTTAGTCTGGCATGTCAGCATGCTAACCTTAATTAGCACAAAACACAAAGTACAGCTGAGGCTGATGAGAATGTCATTAGTTGGTCATGAACCAAAGTATTGGACGAATTTAACCTTTTGACCTGAGGAATACAATATTTGGAGAGTTAAGGGATCACCAAAGTTATTGCAATTCGTCCTGAGGGTGACGTGGATATCTGTACCAAATTTCACAGCAGTCCATTCAATAGTTGTTCAGACATTTCACTTAAAACCACAAATATCAACATCATGGTGGTGCTATAGGAAAAAGCACTTTACAAGCACTATTTATAAGCCGACAGACAACTTGAGTTATCACATCATGATTGTTTCTGTGGCTTTCACCGTCTATTGGGAAGTAACGTATTGTGAATCACGGCTGAGCTGCCAGGGTGCGTGGAGCTCCACTGCTAAAAGCTACTGATTCGTTCAGTGACAATGGTGATTCAGTATAGGATTTGGAAGATTCTGTGTTAAAGGTTTATTCATACATCTAGTTGAGATATTTAAGTCTGGGCTAAAGTAGTGCTGGACCAATCGACGGACAGACAGAGCGATATTGCCATCTCTACAGCCACGCCGCTAGCTCAGCTAACAAGTCACAATCTTCTCCCTCGTCTGTTCGCTCACTAACTGACTTTGGCCCTTCAGCTTGGACTCCACACTGTTTTCAGGTTGAAGCAGGTTCACGTTGACCTGGATGCCAGCCAGTCATTCACTCCCATGGCATTATGTCAATGTTTATTGGCCACGGCTCAGAGATCTTATCTTGAATGACAGATAGTTTGGATCGAGGGTGGCAGGTAAGCTATTAAAGTTTCATCATCTGTGTGATTTATTGTTTGTAGGTATGTGTACAGTACGTAACAGGTATAAGTGTGTAGGTATGCTTTGTGATGGACACATTGAGAGTGTATGCTGTGTCTACAGCAGCTTTCCACTGATATTCATCATTCCTGGGTTCACTCCTGCTACTGCAGATGCTACCAAGAATGACTGACGTGTGAGTTTAAATCTGCTGAGAAGGAAGTATCTGTCATTCTGACTTACAGACTTGAGCTGAGACAGGGTAGAACAGAAAAAATAGTACACCATCGCACTACAGGTCGAAGCAAGCTAAGCTGCTTTGTCTTTCATTATTTTTCTCCCTGACATCTTCATGCTCTGTTGCATCACAAGCATGCACTTGGAAATACAGAGCCCTGTGATGTATCTGTATGATACTTAAAGGCTGTGTGTGTGTGTGAGAGAGAGAGAGAGAGAGAGAGAGAGAGAGAGAGAGAGCAAGTTGGAAAGGATGGCAAACAGGGAATAGATTGATAAATGGTGAGTATTAAGTATTAAAACTTTCTACACTAGAGTGCGTGGGCTTTGTTAAGGGCAGATAAAACAGGGCAGGAAGTACAGAGGAGGAGAAAATAGAAGAAAACAAGACCGAGGCTTAGTTTAAAAGAGTTCAAGAACTGGGCTAAGATGATGAAAGTGGTCCAATCCTTTGGTTAATTCAGATGAGTGTATCTGACCTGGCTTGACTGGTCTCATATTATGTCTTTAAGCAAAGATCTCAGAGGTTCAAAACACGACAAAGACCCAGTTTGGGGGGAATGTTCTTGCTAGGTCTGAGTACAACAGGATTGATTTATGTCATAAACAATGACTCAATAGTTTGTCATTTGCGCAAACAAGACCGGTTACCTAACTGACAACATTTAGACATCATTGTCTCGACACTGAAATCCTGCACAAATGTGGGGCCAAAAAGAAAGTTGAGACGACACTTGTACACGTCCACAGACAGTATTCACATTGTTGCATGAATTAACGACCTAAATATTTGTCTGATATCGGTTCAAACCAGTTTCGAGTGGTGATTTAATCTGACATTTAATATATCACACCTTCAGTTTTTCTTGACGTGGAACTTGGTTAACCTTTTCCCAGAAATCTTGGTGGATAATACTGATGTTTTTCATTTTTCCATGAGGAAAGCAGTCTTAAAAAAAAAAAAATTCTCATCCGAAATCTGGCTGCATCTATACATTTTCAACACAGGAAGATGCCATTCTTCCACTGGATCTGAAAAAAGCTGGTATTTGACATGTTACTCATCTCTCTGCACACAACAACATCTTTCCCCACCGAGGACTGAAGTGGCTGGTATGTACCAGTCTCTTTTAACACATTAATCCTGATGGCACTTAGCCTGCCAAGGCAATAAATCATTGGCTGGATTAACACTTGCCCTGGCTTTACTCAGGTGTGTATGGAGCCGAGCATGTGTGTGTGTGTGTGTGTGGGATTATGTGAAAGTGTAACTCTAATTTCTCCTTTGAATGAGGTGGCCCATGACTGTGTGTCCTTCGGTTGACCATAAGGTAAGTGTAGCGGCAATCTTCTCTCTGTCCGGTAATCCACATTACAACTACTGTTACAGTCTGTGTTTTGGCAACAAGCTTGACGTGAAAGGAATCTTCAGAGGCAGTAACTCCATTTAAAACGTCTGCTCAGAACAAATAAAGTTACAAGATTCACTCCGATTGTGCTCAACTTGGCACAGCGGACAAAAAACTGTCTTTCTCATCAGACTGCTTAACTCTGAGAGCTAATTGGCAAATTTAGTAGCATAACTGAAGGAGCACTGGCGAACTGAATTGATCTTATCAATTCTTAATATGGCTTTTACAGTGAGGCTGAACCTTTTATTCTAAAGTTAGACGATCCAGCCCAAAACCAATGGTGCATTTGACCTGGAAGTTGTCCTCAAGCAGCCAACAAAGTGGTAAAGTACCAGTTGTTAACTCAGGTAAATCACATGAAACCCAATTTTATAGTAAAAGTTGTGACATTTAACTTCAAATCAAGATGGACAACTGGCAGAAATGTGCTAGGTTAGTGATAAATACCTTCAGATTCTTTTCTATTTATTTCTCTGTAAAGGCCTTTGCTTCAACATGTTCAAGAGTTTATACCTGAACTACTTTGTAATTCATATACTAGTGATTCATGACCACCTGAACCAAATACTTTTTGCTGGCCTTTTTCACAGAAGACATTTTAACATGTCCCAGTAGGAAAAAGCACAGGTGTAAAGAATAAAACTGATGATGTTTGACGTTTAGCTGCTTCAGTTTCAGGGTCCTGGTATTTTGCCACTGCTGCCATTTGAGACTACCATGAACAGGTCGTGTATGTTTAGTGAAGGGACAGGTGTATTTACTGTGTTGAGCAGTACATGGTTCCTCATACACCATTAAAAAAATAAAACTGTGTTCAGAGTTTCTGAGGAGAATATTGTTACAAAGAATAGAGACTGAGGTACAGTACACTGAGTTTTTAATCTTTTTATAAACTGCTAATGTACAGCATGCATTATTATTAATCCCTACTATTAACCCTGAGCCTGACTTGTGTTTAATTAACAGTATTCACACTGTTACATACATTTCATCTTCGCACTCCTCTGCCACATCCAATTTAAAAGTAATTAGAGCATGTTTAAACCTTTTGTGGCTATAATTTCACCTACAGTTTGATTTAATTTCAGCTGCACGAGGTGTCAGTCAGATTACAGGGCTGCCAGTGACTTTTCCTGGCCATCCTTTGGCTGTTGGGGAGGATGTAGGATGTGAAGATTGGAGAGCGTCTGACAGCTCATCGGTCATGTCCACCAACCCCGCCAAACTGAGCCGGTGGAAGCTACTGAATCCCTACCAGCCACCGAATCTCCCTTCAGGGACACATCGCGTGTCTACAGCTTTGTGCGAGTTTGTGTGAGTCAGGTTTTGTTTCCAGAAAGGCTCATTTCTTTCATTTGCACGACTCATTTCAAGAAAATGCGCACTCGAACCTTAAATCCTGCCCTCGATATCATTGTTTCAGTGTCTGTGGTGAAAGATTTGACTGCAGGCCAACTGAACGCTGTGTGTTAGACGATCTGAGGCTCGCAGAATCAGCAACATCTTTTAAATCACTTCTCAAAACTTATCTTTTAAAAAAAGACTTAATCAATATTATGTATTATTTATTTTATTTGTTTATTTCACGCTTTTCATCATATTTCATTCTCTTTCATTCTCTGTACTTTTATTTGCCTTTATTTATTTGTGGTGTTGAAATTATTTTCTCATGTAAAGCACTTTGTAACTTTGTTTTCAAGATGCTGCATAAAAAAGTTAATAGTTCTTATTAAAATCGATTGAAGATGTGTTTTAAATAGCATCAAATACAACAGAACAGACACCTGATTTTTGAGCTCCTCATGATTTTAAGGTCAATGCAACGTGCTGTATTTTTAAAACTAAATGTATCTAAAGTACGTAAATCATCAGAAAGGTTTTCTGTTTGTTCGTACACAGAGTTCTGGCTGTAGATTAATCAGTGGCAAACTTTTTCATGCAAAGAGATATTTAGGATTCAAAACACAGACCCCCATTTGATTTTATGCAATGGACTTTTTCCATATTTCTGATTTATTATAATTCAAAAGCCTCCATGTTGAGGATTGTATTCAGGGATGTTGAAACCAATACACTCTCTAATTGTGTACATTGTCACTTTCAATTAAGAAATACTATACATTTTTGATGGGGAATCCCTGGAATATCATTCTTCTGCACTTTTTCCCTACTTTTAGGACCTGCAGGTGGCGCTGTTTGGCCCCTGGTTCTTGCAGCAGAAGACACACACTCCATAGCCAGACACACACACACACACACACACACACACACACACACACACACACACACACACACAAAGAGAGAGAGAGGGAGAAAGAGCGAGCATCAACACTCTCCAGCACACTCCAGACCCTCAAACACACATTGCATTGTCCCAAAGCCTGGAAAGAGGGATTTACCGGACATTTTCTTCTCCTGTCTGAAACCTCATTTAAAATAACGGATTTTGCTCCTTTGTTGCCTTTAAACCGGCTGATTTCCATAATCATGCACCGGTAGTCTGAGCATGGATCTGCACCGGCTTTGACTGAGCTACACTTGCTCTCTCTCTCTCTCTCTCTCTCTCTCTCTCTCTCTTTTGTCTCTCACAGCTCTGCAGCTCGCAGCCAGCAGCGCTGAGGAGGAGGAGGAGGAGGAGGAGGAGCGGAGTGTACCTGACACCTACAGCCGCGCGTCGTAGCTCTCCTCTCCCGCAGAAACACCCAGCCAGGACTGCCTCCTTCTCTCTCCTGGTTGTCCGCGCGTTAGTTCACCGGAGCTCTGCGCAGTATGAACGTGGATCGCTGCTCCAACTGAAAGACTGGAAACTCTTAAAAAAATAGAAAATAGCAACAAAACACTAAGGATCTTCTAAGAACTCCTGCTTCATTCACTCGGACCAGAAATCTTCAGGATTTTCTGACTGACTGTAAGAAAAAAAAGGACTACACTTCAGAAGATGCGTCTCCCGGTGCTTCTCTGTGTGTTGGCGTGTATGTGTGCAGCACCGGGCCCGGTGGCCGGAGCGGACAGGAGCTGCACCGACCTGCGGCAGTTCTACACCGGGAAAGGATTCACTCTAGCAGGGGTACCCCTCACAGAGATCTCCGGTAAGTTTTGGGGAAAATCACAGAAAAACACACAATTTCATGCACTTCACAGCACTTATTAAGTCCGTTTTATATAACTGCGATTAAAACATGAAATAACTTGCTCAAATATCTCAGTTCTCAATTATGAGTTTTCTCTGACATCACCTTATTTTGTGGGATTTCCTATGGCAACAGTATGCTATATAGGGAGTTACACTGTGTCTATAATATTTCTATTGCAATATTCCTTTAAAATACATATCTAAGATTACTCTTTCTCATAAGGATGAAGTGCTTGGTTAGTGTATTGTGATTGGTTTGAATGAGGATACCATTCATGTTAATAAACCTGCACCTAAAGCTTGTTTAGCCAAGTTTTAAGTTGCATTAACTTGTTTTAAAGGCTGGTGTGCTTATATAAGGCTACATCTCAGTTTATGTGTCTTATTGTGCAATTCTCCAGCCTCTCTACATGCTCCTATCTTCTATTTCCCTCACTGAGCAATGCACCCATCCTAACTGAAGTGTTTCCCAGTCTATAGACTCTCCTGCACCTCTCTATTATGGTCCTTTCTGGAGCATTTTCATTGTCTGCTAAGGGCAGAATTGCAGGTGGGTGTAAGCCATGCGTCTTGTGGAGCTATTATGGTCTGTTCAGCGCATTTACGGTTGTTTGCTGATGTTTGCGCTGCAGGTGTGAACAGCGTTTAATATAAACTACAGAGGAAAATATAGATTTGCTTTCTGCTCGTGGCTGCTGTAAGTCCATTACATGTAAGTCCATGTTTTAATAGCAGTAGCACACTAATGTGTTCTGGGGCATTTTTCATTGTCTGCTCTGCTCCGGACTGCAGGTGTGGGGTGTGTGTATGTGTGACTCAGTAGATGCTGAAATAGCCTGTTTTGTCATTTGCATGAACTAATAATTTAGGCTAGCCTGGGGCAATATCCAATTACAAGCAAGCTCACAACATAAGCTGCTGTAACAAAGTTGAGTTGAACAAGGGAAGAGAGTGAGATTTGGGATGGTTATTCTATTCTATTCTTTTATTTCATCCTGGCACCCTCTCCTGTCAGTCAGTCAGTCAGCCATCCAACAGTTCAAGCAATCATGCATTTAATCAATCAGTCAATTACCCAGCCAGTCAATTAATCAATCAGGTCGACACTCAGTCAGTCAACCAGTCAGTCAAGCAGACATCAAGCATCAAAGTCTCTGTATCTCGTCTCTCTGGTCTCCACTCTTCACCAATGCCGATTAAACTGTCTTGGCCTTGAGGAAAGTGCAGATGGGGATTGTGAAATTGAGTTGTTTTCCCCTTCATTCATGCAATCATCTGTCGTTCTCTGTCCTTCCCCGTATTCCACCTGAAGATGTACAGAAAGAAAGCAGCGGCCTCGCAAAGGAGGAGATGAAAGAGAGGCGAGATTGAGGTGTGCGTATGTGTTCAGTGTGTATGATCTGAAGGTCATTTCATCACAGTGTGTCAGTGAAAATAGTCTTGTATGGGCGGGTGAGTTATTAATATTGGATGTGTGTGTGTGTGGGTGGGTGTGTGAGTGAAATACAGACTAACAACAAACAAACAAGAGTGAGGCAAAGACAGGTGGAGACAGGAACAGGCAGAAAAAGAAAGAAGACAGGCAGACAGTGAGGTTGGTTGACAGAGACAGAACAGGTGAGTCACTCAAGGTCTCTGTCGCTGCTTCATGGACGACAGAGGAAGAGACCCGACACGACGCTCCCCCTCCCTTTCCATTAAAAACTCATCTTTTATTGACAGATGAAAAAACACAATGCTTCAGTCACTTGGACCTTGGTCTGCTCTAGTTATTTGAGCAAGAGTTCTTCCTTTCCCCCGAACCCATTAAAAACTGACAACCAGATAAGGACAGAAAGATGGCGACGGGCAGCAGAATTCCCCAGAACAGGGGCCCTTCAATCTTTCTCATCTCTGAGACCCAAGGTTGGTAAATTTAGCTTTTTCCCGCTCAGGGAGAGACAGACTCCTCTGCACTTCTGTGTCAGTGTCACTCTGGAGGAGGCTGGTGTCGACCAGGGTGAGATTTCTCATATAAACAAAATGTTGGTGCAACTGGCTGAGGTAATCATGCCTTTTCTGCACCTTTACGCCCATTAGGAGGAATATTAATTGTTTGGATGATACAGATACTGTATATTGCAACTGCAATTTGCATACTTCATTGTTACAGTGGTTGCATTTTTCATCCCACCATTATTTATGCAAGTATATATTTGTACAAATAAGTGCTCAAAATCAGCTACTTTCCATTCACAACTCTGTGTTTACTTTTGGTATTTCTTTTCTTTTTACTGTCGCCAAAGGTTCAGACTGACCTGATTATAAAAACATTCAGGTTTGATGCTCCTGTCACCTGTCAGAACTTATAAAAGGTCTTTAAACTGAAGCACAGAGTAATGCTAGATGAATATTTTAAGGTTGAGAGAACTGGAATCTGTCTTTTTGTCCGAATATGATACTCTAGTTAAAATAATCTAAACTAATAGTTAGTTTAATTACAAAATCATCACTAAACTCATTTAAGTTGACCTTATTTTAATGCGTATGAATGTGTGATTTTGTAAATTGTAGCCTTCTGTCCTGCCTGTAACTACGTATTGATTCTAATGCATTGGCCCACTTTCCTTTGCAAATAAAAATTGGAATTTAAGGGCTGTCTTACCTCATTATAAAGGTTATAATAAACACGTTTTACTGCAGGGAAACTAGTGTAAAACCAGCAAAACATCCACATCAGAAGCAATAATAGTTGCTTACAAATTAAAGCACAACATTGCTTGAATTTTAAATATTTCTAGAATCACTCGGTAAACACATGCATAGATGTTTCAGCCCTGTGGCCTTCCTGTTCATGCAGGCTCACATCTGGAGGAACAAACAGTGTCCTAATGATTTGGGACAAGACCCAGCTGTTGCCAGTCACAAGCAGTTCACGATTAGCATTGTCTGCAGAACACAGTAGTGGTAGGTTACTTCAGTTTATTGATATCATTTGGTCACAAATCCCTAAAAATGCAGGATAGTACTCCTGGTTAGGGATGGGCACCAATGCCAAATGCAATACCTGCTTAAAACAATATTTCCTTCAATACCATAGTTAAAAATAACCATGTTTTTCTACAAAACCCTTTCATAAATCAAACAAATGTGACAAATGTCTCTGTACAATGTTTAAAGACGAAACATTCAATGTCAGCTTTTGATACTTAAGAGTTTGTAGTTTTGATTTTCTACTGCAGACACATTTTCTTTATGCAGTCAAACAGTATTGAGGTTTGATACGTTGCCCTTGGCTCTCTACTTGTACTCCTGAGGTCAGCCAGACATCTATGGCACAGTTTGGCAATCACAACATTCAAATGAGTGAGTGATACAGTGTCAACAACACAAAGGTGCATTGAAAGTTTGTTAAAAATTACAAAATTGTGGACAGGAATGTTGTTATTGTGAATGCTGGGATGTTTTTCTTCTAATAGACATACATTTAGATTTTCGCAAGTGAATTCTGGCAACTTTAACTCCCACCAACTAGTCAGACATCACTGACATGCAATTAGTTGTTGCACGGGGGAAAAGTATTTTAAGCCGAGCAATCAGAATTCTCCATCTGTCTCGCCTGTTTTTGTTCCAAACCAACAAAGAAGCTCATCGTTTTCACTTTGTTTTTAATGGAACAGAGTTTAGAAAATGTGCATGCGGATTCAGAAAGGAAGTGTATAATCTGAATATACAGTATGCCAGTCTGCAAGGGAAGGAAGGGATTTCCATGTGAACACCTGAAACACAAAATAATGCCAAGTGTAGTCTTCAGTCTGGATATGAAATTCATGTTACTACCAGGTACAAACAGGGTGTGAGACCTGTATTTGCAAGTGGATATGATAAATATCATAATTCCAAAGTAAACGGTGTGTAATTTGATGAGCAGATGCTCTTAATTCCTGCCCAGAGTTTAAAAAAAGTCCCTATTCTTCTTACACCTATTGTCCTATAGGTTTAACACCATGTGAATGGAAGTCGTCTTTCCTGCTGTCTGCCGGTCTGTCTTTGTGCCTGCGAGCGTTTTTAACTCACACACATTGTACCCTTTACCTGGTCAATAGTTAAAGGCTAGCTCGTCTTATAGTGTGTGTGTGTGTGTGTGTGTGTGTGTGTGTGTGTGTGTGTGTGTGTGTGTGTGTGAATCTGTGTGTGTTTAAAAGTCAGTGAAAGCCAACACCTTCTCCAGGGAAGACACTTAGTTTCATTCACACATGCATTGTCAGTGCCGAGCAGCACACACCCATGTGATCGTATGACACACAGAAACGGAGAGAGACTATATATATATATATATATATATATATATATATATATATATATATATATATATATATATATATACTGCACGCTTCATATTCTGTATTGGGAGGTATTGAGTTTTGACGCCTGTGTGTGCGTTTGTGTGTGGGTGTGTGTGTGTGTGTGTTATGTAGCCTACATATTGAGTATTTGACACGTTGCTTGTTTGAAAGAACAGAGAGGAGGATGTGTGTTCGAATGACAGTGAGTTTAACATGATACACTGTGTTTTAGGTCAGATTACCTGTAGATTAGGATACATTACAGGTTTGGTTACCAGTCGATAACTCTTTAACAAGGCTCAGCCAACTAGGGAGCCTCCATTCATTTACATGTACACAAACGTCAATGCCCTTTCTTTAGAAAACCTAGGGCTGATGAAGAATTCAGTGTTATTATTTATTAGTCAAGTTTCCATCCAAATTTAGTACAATTCTTTTACAGAATATAAAGGAAATCTGCAAGAGAAAATGCAATTTAATCCACGTTTCCATCCACTGCTCTTATAAATCGACAGTTTTTTTGATTTTGCTGCCTGGTAACATCGTTAGAATGAATGTTGGTGTAAATACATAATTAAAGATTTTACAACTCTTGATTTTTACTAATCAACCAGGTTTTTCAAAATAATTGTGAAGTAGTCAGTCGTCATCATGTCTGTGTGAATAGTGCTGAATTTAGTAGATTCATTGATTCATAGAAAGTTAATCACTAATAACTATATGCTATATGCTAAGCTATAGGGATTTTGAATTAATTACACAATAATAAGTTGGCAAAAATTATTGATAGATTAAATGATGATGAAAATGACAAGTAGCTGTAGCCTTAAAATTAGTCTTTTTACTATTTCTGCCCTGATGAAGACCCTGTGAGGTCAAAACTGGTCTGCATTTTAACCAATATGCCTGACAAAAAAAAAAAGACTTAATACAACTTCTCTCCTTGCTCTGCCTAACAGTGCCTGAAGAAGAACATTCCTTTTCTATGTATTTTTTACGATCACATAACCTGTGAGAATACTGCAATGCTACAAAGCTCAAGAAAGAAAAATATACGTGTGAATTCAAGCCAGCATCAGTATTTTACAGTTTACCTGCTGCACATCTGGTGATGTTTGTCTGCGAAACCCCGTGTGTGTATGTGAGCGTTTATGACGTACGTGTGTGAGAGAGGAAATTGATACTGTCCGTCATCTGTCACACATCACATGCTCACTCAGGCGCTCACAGCACACGCCACCAAGTGGAACGCTGAATACCCAGTCCACACACACACACACACACACACACACACACACACACACACACACACACACACACACACACACAATACTCTTCTATAACTTTTGCACTCCTCCCTCTTCCTTTCCCCTGTTGTCTGTCTTATTCCTGCTTCCATCTCTGCATTGTTTTTCTAGACAGGCTCAGATCTATGAGTGCAGGGTTGTGTCTGTATGAGAGAGGGGGGTGGGGGGGGGGTTTGGTTGGCAGGATCTGTTAAAAGCAGAGCTGTGAATCTTTCATGATGTCTGAAGCAGCTACATGAAAGAGAGAGAGACACAGACAGAGACTGAGGTGAGGATGTGAGGAGAGCAGACCAGAAGGAAGATGAGAGGAAGAAGGGAGGAGGCTCAGTCCTGGTTGCCTTTCCTGTCTTCTCGCCTTCATCCTCTCTTCATAGACGTGGGATGGATGTAGCTACAACTGGTTTGATACTGATCCTGGCTCCTGCGCTCCATATGTCGTCATTGTCTGATGTTTTTTATTAAATGCATAACAGGAAATATTTGTAAGTGTCCGCTAATAATCCACCAAACAGAAATTTTCCAATCATAGATTAGCAACCGGCTAATATGTCAAGCTAAGGATTTCTTAACATGCCAAAGTGATGTGCATGGGGTTAGTAGTAAGGACATAACTCAGCATTTAAAGTGTTTTGAGGATGGTGTCTTTTTAGCCTTTTCTAAACCACAAACACAAGAGCAGAAGCGTAACGAAGCATGTTCAGGTAACTTGCTTTCTACCTACAGTATGCTACTAACTGAGCGTTACTTCCGAGGCCAAAGAGCACATTATTCACTAACAACATTAGTTTTAGGGGGTTCAGACAAACATCATTTCAATCAGTCATTTTTCCCTGTTGTGTGGAAGCTGGTCCTCGATGCTAGGCTAACGTTAGTAGCTCTGTCATGCTCTTTATTGGATTTGGGGACATTTATGCTCCAGCAACCCCAATGTTAAAAATCCCCAAACACCTCAGTTAGTCCTCATCCTAAAAGCCTTTTCTTGTTATGCTAAAAGTGAAACCATACTGTTTGAAAAAACAGACAGAAGTTCAAAGGCTAACGTTACGCAGCCAAACAGGGTTATTATGTTAGAACAAAATAACAGTCTGGCCTTACAGGTTTTTATTTTATTTTATCATACGTATAATACTAGGACTAACTAGCCCTACACTGCAATATAAGATGCTTTTTTAAATTTTATTTCCATGTCTTCTACATTGACAGTTTCTGGATAGAAAAGCTTTTGTTTACTTACAAACCGTTCAATGCCTTAACATCAATCTTTGCATCAATGTGGTACAAACCAGCATCGTTTCTCGATAACCTCTGTCTCTCTTTTCCTCTGCGTTCCTCCCACTCTCTCCCCACACCGCTCGAGTTCACACCTCTTCTCCTTGTTCTCTCTCTTCCCTTTAATGTTTACTTCCTCCTTCTTATCAGCCGCTATTTTTACTTTCTCCTCCTCCTCATCCTCCCCTCACCCTCCTCCTCCTTCCGAGAGTCGAGCGTCCATCTGTTTCCCAAATGAAAAGATGAGCTGTTTGTCTGATGTGGTGGCCTCGGTGGTTGCTCGGTTGCTTTATGAGTCAACGCTCTTCATGCATATGCTCCATGAGGCCCTATACACTGTGTGTGTGTGTGTGTGTGTGTGTGTGTGTGTGTGTGTGTGTGTGTGTGTGTGTGTGTGTGTGTGTCTGGACTGAAGGGATGGAGATTTATTGGTATAACAGGCATTTACATAGTGAAATGAACTGATGCAGAGCTGGTTATACTGGTGGTGTCTGAGCTGATTCTTCAGTTAATTTAAGAGACTACTGAACAATGTAATCAAATAGCATGTTCATTCAATTAGCACTGAAACGATTAGTTGATAAATTCATTAGTCATTTGACAGAAAAATATCAATAATGTTGATAATCCTTTAATCATGTAAGTCATTTTTAAAGCAAAAATTCAAACATTTTACTGGTTCCAGTTTCCAAACTGTGAATATTTGCTGGTTTTCTTCATCGTCTGTGATAGTAAGCTCAATATTTTCGGGCTTGGACTGTTGGTTGGATAAAACAAGCAATTTGAATACTTTATGTCAACTTAGGTTTAATTGGGAAATTTATGATTTTTCACTATTTTCACCATTTTCTGACATTTTGTGGGTCAAAGATTAATTGAATAATTGAAGTCCTATATTAATTTATTGATTAAATTATGTTCAGTAAAGAGTTAAAACAATGCAGTATTGTCATTTTACTTGTGCATTTTAATTCATACATTAATTTTCTTCTTCTGATAGAAGAAGAATAATTAACTGAGTATTCTGAAGTAATATGGTACAACACTACATATAGATGTGTAGTAACTTACCGTGCACTCACAAGCCCTCACTTGCACTTCAACTGAAGTTTAGGCATTTTTTAATAACTTCTAATGACAGTGAATAGAGACGACAGGAGTGGATGAGATGTGTCGACTTAGTGCGTTCACCCTGCGTTTCAGCTCGCAGCTCTGCATATTAACTGTCATGCATTGTGGTTTGTAATTTCAGGGAAGGGCACGAGGGCAGTCTCCTCAGTGGGTTATCTACAGACAGACCTATTAGAGAATGTACAGTGAGGCATTACAATGCTCTGCTTTCCATTTCACTAACTTTTGCAGTCTGACGCGCGCTCAGAGCTGCTTCCTCTGAACGCCTGATTTCTATTAATTACAAGGATTAATTGGACTGTCCTAACTGCAAATTATGATGCAGCAATATGATATGATAACACAAGTTGTTCATTTGGTTTTAGTTACGCTGTGACAACCCTCTCTGAGCCGGCCTCTCCCTGCAGGAGCCTGACGGGGGGGAGTCAGGTCATCAGGGAGATTCTTCTCACCTGGTCTGTCTGCAAGACTTTATAAGCTGGTGGCAGTCAGTCAGTCAGTCTCTCTCTCTCCCCTGGCTTCCACCTGTTAGGTTGTGTTGTATTTAGTGTGTCTTTATGTTGATTTCCCTGTTAGTTATTTAAAATAAACACATTTTTAGTTACATGTTCCTCAGGGGAGAGGGGAGGAGGAAACTAAAGCTAAGAGGAGCAACACAGCACATATTAACACATTTCAGTCACACATTCGTCTATGGGGGGATGTAACCTACACTATTACACTACGCAGTGTTTTCATATGGATATAATATGGATGCATATCAGAAAGTTATATGATTAAACCAAACCTTCCCCACACTTGAGAGAAGGCTCGTTTTCATGCCATCAAATATCTTTATGAGTGTCGGTCGATCAGATATAAACAAGATCCAGTCCAGTTATCCATGACATGGAAATATCACTGTGTAATGAACTGATTATTCTCAGTTATATTATTAATATAGTACACACCAAGTTTCCAGTTTATTAGGTACACATCGCTAAAACTAGTGCAGTCTAATACAACAGACTTACTTTCATGAAGTAGGACTTTTTGCAGGACGCAGAGAGATGTTTCTGTTATTTAGCCTTCACTCATTGATATAAATGGGATGGACAAATTAATAGAAACACCCATCTGTATAACGCAATACAGAAGAATGCAGTAGAGTTTCAACAAAAACTGATCATTATAACCTTCATGACAGTAGGACTTATTGCCAGACTGTTGTATTAGTTTAAGCTAGGTGTGTGTATATCATATATCATGTAAGTGGGTGCAAAGTTAGGTTTCAGTTTCCATCTTCCAAGCAAAAGTCAGCTAGTTTAAGTTAACCATCAGTGCTTTGAAATGTTTCACAGAAACATCAAGCTGCTGCTACAACACAACGTAAAATAGTCGAAGGTAACGCTGTAGGTAACTTTGCTCCAGAGATAATTTTTTTTAATCTGATGTTTGCGGTGGATGTGGTGAACTCTGAGAAATGTATAGAAGGCTACATGAACCAATCAGGACTGAGACCGCATAAAATCAATAAAGGAAAATGTAATTTGTCAAGTAAAAACAAGAAAATGATGAAAAAGACATAACGTATTCCCCTGAGATTTTTGAATTCAGTCAAAAATATTTAACTGTCAAATTAGACTCAGCATGTTGAATGAGTGGCTGTACATTTGTTCAGTGTGCTGTACAGTCACCAGGGGAGACATTACATTATTACAGCTAATCACATAGTTTGTAAGTATTTTCCTCAAACCCCAGTAGGGTTTTTATCTGTTTTATAGCTTGAATGGTCTCTTTAGAAGAAAATATAAAGTAACTCAGTGCTTGTGTACAATAGAGGATTGTTTTTGTGTAAAAGCTACTCAGTGTCCTAACTGGGAGGTCACAACCGCGCACACATGCACACCCAGAGCGCTGATAGGATCACCGGTGGAGAGTATTATCAGTGGCAGATCTCGCTGAGTTTGACTGGGTGTGTGTGGCAGACGTATCCGTCACGGGTTTGCAAGGTAAAACAAACAGACTTGGCACCGGTTTCCAACAGCAACCCGGGGGCATTGATCGTCTTTGATACATTACATGTCAGCGGAGTGAAAAGATGATTGATTTTAATGCTGAGGATAGGTGGAATTAAAAGGGCAGATCAATAAGGCATCGTGATGTAACTTTCACCTGAATCCAAATGTTAGCTTCGTTTCAGGGAAAGAGCAAGTTGGTGATATGTTGAAATTTAACACGAACATACGCACACACACACACACACACACACAAAACTGCTTGTCACCCTCCTGGGATATTATGAGAGGTGTGGTTGGTTAATGGAGAACCTGAGACCAAATGCTGCACCTGAAGAAAGAATCCATCACAGTGTGGGTTTTCGCGTGTTTCTGTGTGTGCATATGAGGCTCAGACAGAGGCCTATAATTAGACATGTTGCTGTGAAAATCCGAACTCTATACACGCCTGCTGTGCTTGTGTTTCTGTGAGCCTTACTGTGCTCCGTACAGCCAGTCTTCCTTGTGCTTTTTATCATTTTAACCTCCCGAGTGTCCGCTCATAGGCTATTTCATGTTTTATTTTTTTTATTGTTATTTTTATGGCATTTCTGCTTTATTAGATAGTTTGCCGTCGGGAGTGACATAGAAGTTCATTTGATATAGGTGGCGAACTGCATAAAAAAAGGCTCCTTGGCTCATAACATTTTGAAGACAGTGTGCGTCATATCCCGACGATACACCAGGGTATCCATATGAGTTTTCGAAATGTTCCACGCTTTATGCAGCAGCTCCTGCACAGTACTTACAGATACTTGCCCAAAGGCACCATGGGAGACATAATAATGAATTTCTGTGAATAGACTTACAAGCAGAAGAAGAAGAAGAAGAAGTGCTCCCTGTGAAATTTAAATAGCTGCTTTGCATGTTCCTCACTTTTCATTTCAATCTCGCCAGACATCGTCACTGCAAAAGATTTACCAGTCATGTTATACAGCAGTCGAGCAAACATTGATTATCTGGTACAAATGATTGATTCTGCCCTGGCTTTGACTTTTGCATGTCTATGAAGCACATTTCACCAGAAGTTGTGTTCAGTTTCACGTCAAGTCATTTGGTTTTCAAAGCTAAACACTCACCACTAATGAAACAGGCTTTTTGGGGTTCATTAACATAATAAAAACATACTAATATAGCATAATTTATAAACTACTACCCTGAATGGTTGGTGGTGTTGCTGGCCCTGCCCTTTCTCTTGGCAGACCATGTCTAAAGACCAAATCTAGCAGCTTACAAACTTTATTAAGACCCTAAAATAGAAACGTTGTTGCTACGTCACACTAACGGGCAGGGAAACAGTTGCCAGTGAGCACAACACCAGACCTATTTGAGTCTGTGGGCAGCGATTCATTCATGGTTCTGAAACCAGGAAGGACTACCAGCTTCATGCTGTAACAGATCATAAATAATATCTCTAACTGCAAAATCTACACCAAGACTAGACAATTCTTGTTTTTCATAATAACCCATTTTTAACAACTGCATGAAAGCGCTTCCAAACAATGACCTGGTTCATAAACAGGAGCTTGTTCCACATTGTAAAACTTAAAACTCAGTATATGTGTCTGTGTGTATTAACCCTTTGG
Source organism: Macquaria australasica (assembly GCA_005408345.1). NCBI lineage: Eukaryota > Metazoa > Chordata > Actinopteri > Centrarchiformes > Percichthyidae > Macquaria > Macquaria australasica. The sequence continues at coordinate 394,152 of SEMN01000201.1, read as the reverse complement.
TAGAAGATCATATAGCAGAAGTTGGATAAAAAAAATGAGTGCAGATGGCTGTTATTGCTTTAGTCAAACTTCCAGCTCGCTTGACGCTTCAGTCCAAAACCACGTGGCTGTTCTCCCAGCAGCTCTGATCCGGCAGTCGTTGCCACATTCATTCAGCTTCTCTCAACTGTTCTGACATTGAAGACTTGACCTGGAAATGGCCGACCTCAGGCTATGAGGTCGGCCTGTGTACCCCCATCCACAGGGATTTGATGCTCCCTGCTGAGAAAGAGCTTTGACGGAGAATTTGCCTCTGATGTGGCCCTTTTAACCCCCTCCACACACACACACACACACACACGCACACACACTCACACTTACATTCACCCACCTCTCATTTGCCGCCTTCCCATCACCACCACCAACACTGTGCTGTTGGATTAGGGGTTGATGTCTAATCACGTGCTAATCCTGGCCTGTTAATCTATGTGCTAGTAGTTCTTAGCCCACAGCATGAAAGCAAATGCACTGACCTTGCCACTGAGGGAATAACACACACTCTCACTGAGTTACTCCGAGTTTGTTTCTGCCTGTTTGACCTTTGCTCTCATTCAGCACATTAAAACTTGCAGAAACCTTCATTATTTCTCAGGAAATCTGCTTTTGATTTATCACAAGGCAACACTCCCTCCTGTTTACAGTCAACAGCAAGTAAGGGCTAATCCCAACAGTCAAAGGTAGCTGACTTGACCTTTGCCTTCACCAGAATTATCCACATAGTCAGGCACTGACTCTCCTCAGCGTGGCACACACCAGTTGGCACGTGTTGTGAAAGGGAGTAAAAGTAGTAGTTAGTTTAAGAGCCTTTAACTACCCCCAGAAATGACATAGAATTATGGTATTATACGGTGAAGTTAGTGCCATGTGCACACACATATACACACACACACACATGCACACACACGCCGGGCAGCAGACGGGGCTGGACCGTGGGGTGGTGGGCTATTTTTGGTTCGGTAATAGTATAAAATAAGTAAAGGTTCAGCCTAAAATGCTGTTTGCCTACACCTCCCTCTCCTTCTCTCTCTGCCTCTTTACTGGGTCTTTTTTTTAAAATCTCTCATTCATTTTTTTTCATCCTTTCACTCCCTTTTTTTCTTTTACTAGTCTGGTTTCAAAGCATCAGAAATTACGTTTTCTAATAATTTCCCCTTTAATTTGAGTGCAGTCTGCACCATTCCTTATACTTGCAGTAAACATGCAAATATTGATATAAGCTGCAAGACAAGCAGCTTCATTGATTTGCACCTTGACCAGAGCTTCGAATAGCTCTGCTTGCTGCGGGAAAATTGTGAAGAACTGTCACAAAACTGCAGTGGGAGTCATTTTTGTGTCAATCAATTATGCAGTCATTTGTGAGAAACTGTGAATATATCAGCAAAAAAAAAAAAAAAAGTAGTGTGACTTTAAATCACAAAATCACACGGAAAAGATATAAGATAGAGATTTATTAGACACTTAGAAGCAGATTACAGCGTTATAATTTACTCCATTTACTCGTTTTTTCTCTCTCTGCTCCTGCTTCTGTCTCCACTCATGATCTTTCACTCCTCTCTCCCCCTCCCACCTCTCCCTCTTCTTTCATTTCCATTTTATTGCCTTCTCATCCCTCCATCTCTCTCCTCTTTCATCATTACAGCTCCGTGGCTCTCTCCTCCTCCTCCTCCTCTCCCCCCTCCTCTTCCCCTCACTTTTCGGGTGGATTGTAAAAAGGTAAAAGTGTGCTTTGGGAGGAAGGCCATGTGAAACGTTAAATCACATACAGGTGCCCTTAAATGGTGAAGAGAGTGTGAGATGAAAACACACACACACACTCACTCACACACACATACATGCACACGGACGTACCATCAGCCTCTCATTTAGGTAGCAGTAATTTGCCGCAGTAAGTGACAGGGTTATTGTAAGACGCTCATTAAGAAAGGGAAGCAGCGAATAAACGTCTGACTGAAGGGAATAAATTCAAACCACTGCGCCACTTTTACTGCTCAGCAATAAGCCTCTTTGATGTGGTGTGTGATGGCAGCGCTGGGGCAGACTCAGGGCGTGTGAGTGTGTGTGTGAATGTCAGAGTGGTAGTTATGTCCTCCAATACTGATTTTACATTTAATTTGTAATGCGGTCACTGTATATAATGTGTGATTTTTGCACCGCGTGTATCGTGTACTGTGTGTATGTGTCTGTCCTTTACGGCTTCAAGGATCAGAGGTCAGATCGGTTACTTTGAGACAGACTGTTACCGCGGTAACACAGCACGAGGTCACTTCCTATGACAAACTTTCATCTCAGCAGGGGACAGAGGGAAGAAAGCAGGAAAAGGAGGGATGTGTGGATGAAAGGGATGAGGCAGTGACATTAGAGGAGATGGCGGGATGGAAGAAGAAGTGATAGAAACTGATTTGAGAGGAGGAATTAAAAGTAAGGAAGGCAGAATGGACGACAGGGTGAGGTGATATTTAAGGGAGGACAGGATGACTGAAAGACTGGATCGAAAAAGGAGAAGAAACCTGAAAGACAGGAAAATGGGAAGAAAGCACAAAGGTGGCTTGTTGTGGTGGAGGCCTGTCTGTGAGTCTGTTTAGTTATATCCCACATATGTGTGTAGGGAGGGCAATGTTGGTCTGTCGGTTGATCCACCACGTTGGTCAAGACTGAAATATCTCAACAACCATTGGATGGATTGCCATGAAAGTTTGTACAGACATTCATGATCCCCAGAGGATGAATCCTACTGACTTTGTTGATCCCATGACTTTTCCTGTAGCGCCATCTGCAGGTTGATTTTTTTTCTGATGAAATGTCTCAACATCTATTGGACCATAGACTGTATATAAAGATGGACGACATGACAGCTCCCCAAATGTGAAGCCAAAACATCTTGAATGCCCCCTGGTGGCGGGCTGCAGTATAGGTCATAAACCCCGCCTCCTCCATGTTAGCAGATGAGACATGGGCCAAACTGAAAAATCAAAGCACATGTCAAATAAACTTTTCCCAAAGATAGTTTGTGTAATTTTAGGTAGTTCTTATCACACTGATGTTTGTTCAAGTGTTCATTTTTCTGATAAGTTTGGTTTTACTTTGGGGCAGATACCCATGTCCCCTACAGGATGAATTCTGCTAACTTTGCGATCCCCTGCCTTTTTCATCTAGCATCATCATCAGTTAGTATGTTAGCACGCTAAACTAAGACGGTGAACTTGGTAAACATTATACCAGATAAACATCCCATTCAAGCATACCCACTCTTTATATACCGAGATAATTCTGGCTTATTTTTGTTGTTCGGGCCATCATTTCTATCGGTTATGACGACATTGTACTCCCCAAAGTAACTGCTGCGATCTGAGAACGCAGCGACATTGCTACATCTTAGTCCAAAATGGCAAGAAACTGGTTGTAGTTGGTTGTTAAATAAGCCTACCCTTTAGCCAGATGATATGAACCACTTTATTTGAACTAAAAGTTAGCTTCTGCAATAATCCTTCATTGTATATAATTACTTTGGGCGTACAACTATGGCATGTACTGTAGGTCGAACCAGGAAGTCATTCAGTAAACTGTGATGTTTACAACAGATAGTTTGGTTAATAATTTCACCGATCACCTTTGTTTTCTCTAGCGTGGAGGTTTGTTTCTAATCATCTGACTGCTTGTATTTCTCACCACGTTTCCACATCACTGCAATTACCTTGGTGAACACAATGTTAGCATTACTCTGAACGTATGACTGATGTTGTAATAAACTAGAATTACCATTTAAAATGCCGGGAAGTGATTATAAAGTGCTTTAGCAGCTACAGGAAACACAGTACTTTCAGAGTAATTGTTTCATTCTTTAAAAAGGACAACAGTGATGCTCCACCCTATAGGAGAGCTGTTTGTCAAACTCCAGTCCTCCTTTGTCAGCAGCTGAAGTGTGTTGAGCAACGGTCTAACATCTGGAAACTAGTCATTTGAGAGACTCCAGTTATGCTTTACAGTGTGCTGATTCAGCTCCAGCGTACACTGCCCGACCTCTGAGAAAGATTGGCTTGCGGTGTTGGTGCAGGTTAGGTCCGTGATGGAGCTTCTACTGTGGCTGGGAGTGTAATTGGATTTACACGTCTCATTTAACCTGCTAGATGCCTCAACAATCCCAGATATTGGAAACATCACTTTAGTTTCTCAAGTAAAACAAAATTGATCTTGTATTTTTCATGGAACAGAAATTGCCTTTAATTACTTACAATTAAAGAAAGTGCAGCCAAAACAACTTTTAACCAGTTTAGCAAAGTTCAGCCATTGATATACTTAATTATGATTAAAGTTATAATTGCTAAGTCTGGCTGTTTTGGGGGTTTTGTTTTAATTCCAAACACCGGGGATAAGTTAGGATGTTTATTTGTTTTAGCAGCAGTGGTCCACAGTTTCTGAAACAGCAAAAACTGAGCTGTGTTCATATCTTTATTGCACATGTTAAAAGCTGTGACGTGTGTGAGGTGGTCGAATAACTTGTGTGTGAGTGTGTGTGTTAGAAAGATAAGAGATTATCTTGTGTGTACGTTCAGCGCATCCTACAGCCTCAGGGTATTATGTCTGTGTAAGTAACATTAAATGTCTCTCTACCTTTGTGTGTGTGTGTAGATGGATAAAAGCTTATACATGTAATTTTAATAACTGGTGTGAGTGTGTTATGAAATACAGTGACCTGATCTTCTTAATTGTGTGCCTGGTGACCCTGATCCACCTAATCAATGCCACAAGGGGATGTGTGTGTGTGTGTGTGTGTGTGTGTGTGTGTGTGTGTGTGTGTGTGTGTGTGTGCGCGCGTGTGTGTGTGTGTTCTCATAAGCTCCCATACAGTGATGGAAATGGGCCTTTTTGCATTTAGTAGTATTAGTCTTTCTCTGTATAGATGTTATGGTGTATATATATATAGTGTTTTATGATTCAATTAAGAGATAAACTGACTGCACTCAACCACTGCAAGAGCGTGAGGTGTATTATTGTTATGGTCACCTGCAATATACTGTAATAATGTATACTTACACATGTGCGAGGTGTCCTGAAGTATAATTTTAACAGCCAGCTAATCAGAAAAAAAGTATTTTCTGTGGCCATATTGTTTTAATGTAATAATTTAAATAGGGTGATTTGATTCCCCTGATTTTGAAGAAAACGGCTCAATATTTTGGGAAATATGGTTATCAGCTTTCTTTCTGAGAGCGAGATAAGAAGATCGATACCGCTCCCATGTCTTTGCATTAAGTATGGAGCCAGGAGGTGATTAGCTTAGCTTGGCAACAGCTATCCTGGCTCTGTCCAAAGTTCCAAAATCTGCCTTTTAGTACCTCCGAAGCTCACTAAAGAACACAACATATCTCGTTTGTTTAATCCACACATAAACAGTAATGTAAAACTGACAATTTGTGAGTTTAGAGGGAGCCAAGCTAGCTGTTTTCAGTCTGTATGCTAAACAAGCTAATCGCCTCTTGGCTCCAACTCTGTACTAAATGCAAAGGCATGAGAGTGGTTTCGATTTTCTCATCTAACTTTGGCAAAGAAAGCGAATAAGTGTATTTCCTAAAATGTCGAACCATTCCTATTAAACATGACAGGTTAATAGTGGATTAAAAACATACAGATGGCATTGATAATAATACAGTTATGGGATCTAAGTAGATTAGGACTTTAATTTTAATAGGGCAATTCATCACAGTTAATCTAAGACCAGTGCTGATCAGGTGAGTTTACTGCACTCTCCACTTGAGCTCAGCTGCAGTAGGTCCGGCTCAAATTAGCCACATTTGCTACAGCTAATAGCTTAGCTCACATTCTCTTGGGAAAATGTGTAAAAATATTTGCAAACAAATTCCAGTCACTGAAAAATGCTGGATCAAAATCAGTGTAATCAACGTGCCATGTCATGTAGCAGAGATAAACAACTTGTGAGCAAAAAAAATCTTCCCATGAACATTAAAAATGCATTTTCACCAGAGGGGAAATACCAATTATCTGTCTGTCGCCAGGAGCCAAACCAATAACTATTACTGTGTCTGACATACAAGCCAGCAGCATGGCACCACAACACTAAAAAAGAATAACAGTCGCGAAAAATTAATTAATTCCAAGCGTCAAACAGAGGTAAACAGACAGCTGCTGTCAAGTGTTTAAATAAATTACTGTATCAGCAACGTCCTGTCTGTGATTAAATCTAGATGTTGCCAAAACTGTTCAATCAAGTATTTGGCTTGATTAATGAAGGTTTGGCTTGATGGGAGTTTAATTTGAGTTTCAGTTTAGTTCTGCTTTAGTTAATGGTGACCGAGCATAGTTTTAGATTATAGATGCAACAACAGGCAGAAAGCACGTCACCTCTGAAGGGTCCGTAACGCCACACTTCCTGTTACTGAGTGGTTTTGATTCAGCTCTCTGCGTCCCTGGCTGGATGGCTTCCCCGTCAGCCTGCAGCGCGGTGCAGGATACCTGTTCACCTGCTTGGCACGCGTGCTGAGGTTGGCTCACTTGTTGAGACGGGCTCAGGTATGTCGGGGCTGCCACGGGGAATGCAGGGAGGGAGTTGACAGAGGGAAGAAAGTGAGAGACAGATGCTTTTGATGGGAAAAGGAAATTAATGGCTAAGCAACGTTGTCTTGATGTGGTCTCCATTCCGATGAGTGCAAGCTGTTATACGTCTGCAGGAAAAACCTAAAAACAAGTTTCGAATGAAATGGATTCACTAATGATTAAGTGCAAAATACCCTGCAGCTGAACAAGGCTCTGCAGTTCTGCTAATGCAGCACTTAGCTCCAGGAGGGCTGTGGGAAACTGTCTCTACTTGGCGTATAATCCAACATTAAATGAATTTATACCCATAAATATTACATCAGACGTTTCCATATAATCAATACAAAAGAATTTACCTCATCAGGATTCATGCCAGTCTAAAGAGGTGTGTAAACTATTCATCAGACAATAAGCAGGGTAACTGAGTTTGAATAGATTTTGAGTTTACAGAAACCACATTGAGGTTGTCGGTTTGAGTCCCTGAGCTGCTGGTAAAATGTAAGAGGAGAAAGTGGGTGAGTAGTGACCAAAAATAGAAGGCTGTGATTGAAATAAGGAGCACTCAGGGTTGATTGTGATGATGATTATGATCATGTGAAGCAGAATTTTACTTGACAGGAGTAAGCATGCCCAGGTGACCTTTCCTGAGTACATAAAATGTTCAAAATCTGAGTGAGCAATGGTTGTACAAGAGGTTTTAGATCTTTATGTTACTTTTTTTGTTTTATCTTCAACACATTTTTACTACCACGAGCGTCAAATTCATATCGGTCGGAGGTGAGACACTGTCTCTTCTGTAGGTGCGCACATCATCATTGTTTACAAAGCTGCAGGAAACCACTTTCTGCTGATCAGGTCCCCTCTAGGACGCAATAAAAGGTAGTAAGAAAACTTCCTCCTTCGCTGCAGATATTTATCTTTTACTTTTCTGTTGTTTTTTTGGGTTTTTTTTTTTGCCAACAACTTTGGATTATGCATACAGGCACCAAAGAGGGGGCTCATCTGACCTGCTCATCACTGTGAGTAGCTGACAAATATAAGCAGGAGCATAAAGACCCATAAAGAGACTCGGTGGCATGCACTTTTTTCTTCACTTCAACTGGTCATTTAAAACTGTATAAATTCAATACAAATCATACTAGACACACATTATCACACTTCTTGTTGATAGCCCAGAGGGTGTTTATCTTATCACTGCTGGGCAGAAACTAATGCTCTGCATATTTATGACTGTGTGTGTGTGTGTATGTGTGTGCTTATGTAATTCTACTGGGTTAAGCTGTCAGTATGGTACAAAAGGACTGCTTGTCGGACAGTCAAACTGCGTCTGAAACCACCTCCCCCCACACCTTCGGGACATGGTTATTGGAGGGTGGTTTCCAAAACCAACAATACAACAAGCACTCCCACTTAATTGACCAGGTGTACAAAGGTGATGGAAGTATGCAGATTTGAAATCCTCTCTCAAGCTCTCTTTTTCATTCTTCATAAAACTTTTTCTGCCACCTTTCATGTGAACCACCATAAATGCCTTCCAGGAGAAACTTTCCAAAAATGTGCGTCATTATCCACTTTTGAAAGATTCACCTTATCTTCCCCTCTGTCTATGATTTTCACACTGCCTTCGAGTGTGACCATTTTGAACAGCTATAAACACGTTTACCTTTAGATGTGGTCGGACAACACTTTTGTACATACATGCATCTGTCTGGGTGGAACCATTGACTGTATATAAAGATGGACGACGTGACAGCTCCCCAAAAGTGAAGCCAAAACATCTCGATCGCCCCCTGGTGGCTGGCTGCAGTATAGGTCATAAGCCCCGCCTCCTCCATGTTAGTGGATGGGACATGGGCCAAACTGAAAAGTCAAAGTACACCTCAAATAAAAGGTTCCCAAAGATGGTTTCTGTAATTTTAGGTAGTTCTTATCACACTGATGTTTGTTCAAGTGTTCATTTTTCTGATAAGTTTGGTTTTACTTTGGGGCAGATACCCATGTCCCCTACAGGATGAATTCTGCTAACTTTGCGATCCCCTGCCTTTTTCATCTAGCATCATCATCAGTTAGTATGTTAGCACGCTAAACTAAGACGGTGAACTTGGTAAACATTATACCAGATAAACATCCCATTCAAGCATACCATTAGGTAGTTCTTATCATGCTGATGTTCGTCCAAGTGTTCATTTTTCTGATAAGTTTGGTTTTAATTTGTTATCTGATGCTATAAAAACGGGGTGTCACATCATGATTGACAACTGTGAGTGTGCTGTGATTGGCTCAGGCGGCTGTATAGGCAGGAACTCGATACCGCGGCTCCACTGTGGATCACTACTGCGCAGACTCTGGTTTCAAGTGCAGCTCCCGTATCCGGGGTATTTTGGCTTCATTTTTTACAACGGGAAGAAGTGGAGGCGCTTTATATCTTTATCTTTACATACAGTCTATGGTACAAACAAGTTTGTTTTAAGCATACTGACCTTTAGGGTAGGAGACACTGTACTTTGAAAGGTTGGTTGTGATGCTAAGTGAAATAACATGAAAATGAAAGAAAATATTTAAACTTACAGACTACCTGTCAACCAATGGGTGACAAAAAATTCTGGGAAACCAATTTATATTCCAGCCTACTTTATTGCAGTTGGTCACAACTCCTGTCTCTCTGTCGCTCCCCCTCTCTCCTCCTCTTGCAATGCTTTTAGCATCTTGCTTTCCTCATCTAAATGGGGCCTTAGGCACTAGGGAATGTATTGTGTCAATGAGCGTCCTCACAAGTGCAGTACAAAACCTGTGCGTGTATGTGTGTAGGGTGCCGCCCAGGATGTGGACTTGACTAAATATATGCTGAAGCTTGAGGGCAGAAACAGTGTGCAGCGCAACCAAATCACCTATAGAAACTGATTTTATTTGACCCAAATCTCTCCTCTCCTCCCTTTTCTCTCTCTTCTCCTCCGTCTCTCTCCTCTCCTTCTCCCTTCTCTCTCCTCTCCTCTCCTCTCCTCCTCTCCTCTCCTCTCCTCCTCTCCTCTCCTCCCTTTTCTCTCTCTTCTCCTCCTTTCTCTCTCCTCTCCTCTCCTCTCCTCTCCTCTCCTCTCTCCTCTCCTCTCCTGTCCTCTCCTCCCTTTTCTCTCTCTTCTCCTCCTTTCTCTCTCCTCTCCTCTCTTCTCCTCTCCTCTCCTCTCCTCCCTTTTCTCTCTCTTCTCCTCCTTTCTCTCTCCTCTCCTCTACCCTCCTCTCCTTTCCTCTTGTTTCTTCTTTGTTTCCCAGCAGCACTTACAGTAAAAGCTGTTTTGCTTCAAGGATTTGTTTCCACCATTTTGATAATCTCACTCTCTCACTATGTGCAGATGGTTGCCCAAAGGCTTTCCATTTCCCATCACGAAGCCCTTGAGCAAGGCACTTATTCCTAGATTTCGTGAGATAACCTGCACTACGTTGGACCTTCTGATCTTTTCATATACTCTAATGTATCTGTCTGCGTGTATTAGCCTGTTTGCTTTTTGTACATGTGTTAGTGTGTCACCGCTGTGCTCAGTTCTGTCTTTCCAAGTAAATGAAGTTTTTATAGCAGGATGCCAGCTGCTTCCATTACCCACCAACCCAGGAATGCAGTAAAGCATATGTGTCTGTGGTAAACGCCCTGCGTCGTCTTGGTTGGTAAGCAAACCAACAACAAAATGCAAAAAAAACATGAGCTGCAGCACATGAGCGCCCAAAGATGGAGTCTGCTGTCACTGAGCCACATATGTAACACTGGTGGTTTGGTTTTAAACCCCAGCAGAGGAATCTGTCCCGACTATGAAGCGCTCTAAGACGTTTTTAGAAAGGTGACCTGATCAAAGAAAATGTTGACGTTGATTGACACGTCAGATCTCAGCTGTGTCACACCTCTCCTCTCCTCTCCTCTCTTCTCTTCTTTAACTTATGATGTTCCAGTTTTTGTGGAGAATGTCAGAGGTGTTGATTTTAAGTCAAGCTGAAATTTTAAATATGATCTATAATGATACTGCAGCTATTCTGAGGAAACAGCAGCTAAGTTTCAAGTCTCTGAGTATAGGTTTTCCATGGCAGCGGTTGACTGACATTTTAGGGCTGGCGTTGCAAGGATAAGCAACCCCCAAGGCTGGATTGCCGCAGGGCCCCAGACCCTTAGGACCCCATATTCATTGACATTGCATTTTGAGCATTTGATTAATTAATAATTTATCTGGCCTGAGTCAGATCCTGTCTTGTCTACCTGCCTTATAGAGAGGCCCTGTGTCAAAATGTACATGGTGCATATTCTGTTCAACAGAATCAGCACAAAAAAAAAAAATATATATATATATATATATATATATATATATATAAATTAAGAGTACGATCCTAGTTTTTAGTTTTAGTTCAGTTTCTAGTTAAGATTTTAGTTGTTTTTTTATTACTTATTTCTTATCTTTTTCTTTGTGTCCTTGTTTGTATTGTGATTCTTATGTGTGATTTGGCTGCTGTAACGCTTTTTTGATCATCCAAAATAAAGTCATTAACAACGCACAAAAATACATTTTTGGATTCTGTGATTCAGAATCATAGAAGATAAAAACTTTAATTCTTATGTGAATCGATATTTTCCTCAACCACTACAAATCATAATAACAGCACTAACTTTGTTAGTCGGCACAAAAATGTCCTGCCCCGTGGAAGACACTAATGTATAATACATACAAGTATTTTTGGTAATTAAAATTTTTGCCCAAATATGTACACAAGTCAAAACAAACACCAAGTCAAGGATATATGCACTGATTTCTTTGTTCTTTATTAAAATGGATTTTAATTTCAGTTTGACTTTAAACTTTGTATTGTAGTGCTGTTATAATTGATTGTATGATATTGTACAGGTGCTGCTTATCATTTTTAATAGCATATATTAAAAACAAAAGACTTTCCTCAGAAGTCAACATGAGCAGTCGCTGATAAACACAAAGAGGTGATGCAGCAGTTCCCTCTGAAAACTAGATTGACAGGATTATGTGGGAGTCGTGTGAAAATTCACAGCTAAAGTGTGAGGATGCAGTTACATTTTAAAAAGCTTTTTCCGACTTTGAACAATCAAACACGCAAGCTCAGTAAAAAAAAAACAAAAAAACAGGCAGGATTAGCAGGGAGTCATTTTGTTTGATGGTGTTTGGCTTCAGAGGAGTGAAGCGTCTCGTCTCAGACTGACCTGCACTTGACACTTGACTACAGAAGAAATGAGAATATTAAATGAGTGTCCTGGTTGATCCGTGGAGTGAGTGTGTGAGTGTGTGTGTGCGTGATAGTTCAACTCCAGCTCCAGACTTGTATCACACTTCCCCTTCTTCCCTCTTGTATTTGTAATAAAGCAAAAAACGTCTTAAAACATCCCAAAAAAGAGATGGAAGGTGGTACATAAGGTGCTATTTCCTGTACTATGGCTGCCAGTTTCTCTGTCACACTCACACACACACACACACACACACACACACCAGCTAGTGCCAATGAAAGATTCATGGTGCAGTGATGATGAAGGCGTCTCCTCTTCTGCTCCACTTACCCTGGTGGACAAATTCTGCCCCCCAACCCACACACACACATGCAAACACACACCCACGCAGACACACAAACACAAACACGCACACACACCAACCCAGGACCTGTTAAGAAGAAAGAGAGCAGTGATGCACACAGCTGTGGGGTACTTACTCACCCTTAACCTTCCCAGACGTGGGCACACACACACACACACACACACACACACACACACACACACACACACACACACACACACACACACACAAGCTGTCAAGAGACTGATGCTGCAGACGGCTTTCCAGGCTATCTGGTAGACCCAGTGTGTGTGTGTGTGCAAGTATGTCTATGCGTGTTTGTGTGTGTGTGTGTGTATGTGTGTGCAGAAAAGATCTTTATTTTTACTCTCCCCCATGGGAGTATCCCCATAAGAATAGAAAAAAAACAGGTTTAGGTCGGGTGTGTCATGATCAGGGTTTAGTTATTGGCTTGAGGGAAGGAAGAGTCAGTAAAAACCAATTTTATTATTTTCAGCATTCATCACTGCAGAGTTTCTGTGTTGCATTTCTAACAAACAGTTTGTCCTGTAAGCTGACACATAACCACACATGTAAAGGTGGAAAAAGTACTTTACTTTTACTTAATTGGGCATTTTTATCTTTGTGGCGGAATGTAACTTACTGTACTGTACATATTTAAGGTTGTACTTGACTTGAATATATGATTTTATGCCACTTTATACTTCTACTCAACTACATTTCAGAGGGAAGTATTCTACTTTTTACTCCACTACATTTATTTCAAAACTATAGTTACTAGTTATATTTGAGATTTAATATAAATATAACACTCTGAATGGTACATTTCATTTTAATACATTAAGTACATTTAGCTTTGATTTCAGTCTGATTATCAATGACTCTCACATACTGTCCCAAAACAGATGTACAGACACACAAACATACAGCTACTGAACATACAGTGTGAGTGAGTTGGTGTAGAAAAAGAGACAAACAGCCAAAAAACAAACATGGTTGCTATATATAAATCAAGCATACTGTATATAATGTACAGAGAGTTTCTGGTTGGTAACTGAATATAAAAGGATTTCAAGAGTGGCATAAATGATTTATGCAGTGGTGTGAGAGGCACTCAAATCCTTTACTTAAGCAAAAGTAGCAGAACCACATTGGAAAAACACTCCAGTCCTGCATTCAGATTGTAATTTAGTGAAGGTAAACAATAATTAGCAGAACAATATACACCAGTATCCACAGTTAATGTAGTCACAGTGATTACTGGTTCCTTTCAAAGTGTTCAATTATTGATGTATTAACACGTAAGAACCACTTTGTAAAAGTATCTGATTACTTCATTGTTAAACCCATAATGTGTCACGCTGGTATTGTAATACTAAAGCCTTTACAGCAGTTATTATCTTTATTTTTTCAGACTTTCATTCCTGACTGTGTCATTTAAGGCCTCTAAATTCATTTTAATATAATTTTTAGGACTTGAAACTTGTCACAAGGGGTTGTAAGTAGACATTTCTTTGTTTTAAGGGGTAACAACCCAAAAAAGGTTGAGAATTACTGCCATATAGGCTGTAAACTTTTACCCTTTCTAAAACTATTCACATTATTTTTGAATTTGTCATCAGGCTAAAAAAAAAAAAAAGATCTGTTTTCATGGTTTTTATATTTCCTAAAAATGTTGGAAGAATGAGTGTCACATAGTGCATCTTATAGGCACAGCTATAAGACTAATGTGAGAAGGCTAACATGCTAATGCTTTAATAGGTATAATGTTGTGTGTAACCATCCTAGTTTAGCATGTTAGCATGCTAACACTTGCTAATTAGTACCAAACACACAAGTACACACGTCAACCTCGTGGCAGCGCCAGACGAAAAGTCAGGGGATCACCAACGTCAGAGGGATTCATCCTCTGGGAACCATGAATGTCTGTACAAAATTTAATGTCAATCCATCCAATAGATGCTGAGATATTTCAGTGTGGATCAAAGTGGTGGAGCGACCGCCACTACCAGACATGTCGGTAGCATTGTTAATAAAAACTGCACACCTGCATTTATGATTACTTTGTAACTTCCATTTCTTAAAGCCTAAAGAGCTGACATATTCGATTATTAAATTGTGCAAATTAATTAAATCAAACTATTTAATTAATTAACTCTGTGTTTTCCCCACTGTGCCAGGTGAACATCTGAGGGTGTGTCCTCAGGGTCCAACCTGTTGCACCAGCACCATGGAGGAGAACCTCAGCGGCCTGAGCGCCCGAGAGACAGAGGGACTGATCAGAGAGGCTGGCAGGTCGCTGCAGGCTGCCTTCAACGCTCTCCACAGGAGCTTCGACAGTAAGTGTGTGTGTGTGTGTGTGTGTGTGTGTGTGTGTGTGTGTGTGTGTGTGTGTGTGTGTGTTTGGAGGTTCATTACTGGCTGAGCTCAATACCAGAGCTTCAGCAGTGGGCCCAGAGGAGAGTGACATTTGTATGTTGTGTATTTGTGAATTTGTGTTTGGTACAAGCTCTGGCTGTGCTCAGCGCTCAATACTGCAGCTTCAGTAGTTACGGTGTGTGTGTGTTTGTGTGTGTGTGTGAGAGAGGCAGGATGTGTTTGTGTCCTGTGCGTCAAGGGGACCCCTGACTGGGTGTTATAATGAGAGCGGAGTCAGCCAGACACAATGAAACGTGATAAGCTGATCCCCTGATCTCAAAGGACACACACACTTGCGTACGTTCACACACACACACACACACACACAAACAGAGGGGTGCCCCCTGGGGCAGTGGCTGGTTCAGCTAATGAGCAGTTGACCCACTGAGGAGCCGAGTCTGCAGATCACTGCACATCAGAGAAAGAGAGGGATGGAGGTAGGAAGAAAAGAAAGAGAAGTGCCACCACTAACAATCAGTGGATGAATGCAGCGAGTGAGAAATGTGTCATTAGTACTGAGAAGAAACAGTGAGTCAAAATAAAAAATGTAAAATAGAAGAAGAAAAAAAGGAATGAGGAGAAACAGAGAGGAGGCGGAGGACTAGTCAGAGGAGGAGGAGGAGGAGGAGGAGGACAGTATTATTAGTCTCAAGGCAGCAGGCCACCTCAGTAGCAGTAATGTGGCCGCCCATCTGGTTGTGGTTAGAGCAGGCTGGCACCGGTCCACAGCCTTTGAAGCGCGAGGGAAAAGCCCAGACCAGTATACTGCAGAGCTGACTCCCTTATTCTTTATTCTGTTTGACCCCTCTATCGCTTTGGATCCATCTGGCTGCAAAGACAATTTCAAAGAAGCCTTTATAAATGACAAAAAAATTGGACATTTTTGGGAGATCACGATGAGCAGAAATCAGTACATCCAAAGCCATTGTCCATTGATATTATTGGCCAATCTTATTCCTTCTTCATCCTTTATTCACCATAAGTTTTTTAATAGCTATTAACTGGATATTTTTTCTATAAAATAAAATTACATTTATAGCCGCAAGCATTAAAGCTTGTGTTTCCATTCGGCTTTTCTACTTCAAGTCGTCTTAATTTACTGCTCAGCTCATCCCTGTCGTTGTTGCTTTCCTCCTCTGTCATCTTCTCCTCTTATTCCTCTGCTTGCGAACTCCTCACCTTCTACCTTTCTTTGTCCTTCCTTTTCCCCTCTTTTCTCTGTCTCCAGCCTACTTCACTGAGCTGCACAGTCATTCTGAGCGCTCCCTCCAGGAGGTGCTGTCTCCACTCGGCCCCCTGTACTCCCAGAACACTCGTCTCTATGGGGATCTCTACACGGACCTGCGACAGTACTACCGGGGCTCCGCTCTCAACCTGGACGAGACCCTCACTGAGTTCTGGTCCCGCCTCCTGGAGCGCACCTTTAAAGTCTCCACTCCCACCGATGTGAGTACAGACACAAGTTCAACCAGGAGACTTTGCCACGTTTTGAATGAGAGACAGGTGTACAGACAGAATGATGAAAAAAAGCAAACGTATTAATAAAAAAAGTGCGAAAGTAAAGCAGGAACCAGAGCACTGATTGGATAACTGAGATGAGAGGGGAGAGGCCACGCCTAGATCACAATAAGGCAGTCTGTCTTTTTTTTTTTTTGACTGTTTTTCATCTATTATTACACTTAATTACACTTGGAGGAAAAGCATTTTTAAATCTCTCCTAATTCATGTAATCACAACGTCCTGGACTCGAGTCTGGCCTGGAACCTTTGTTGCATGTCATCCCCCATCCCCTAATTTCACTTTTTAGTCTCTTAATAACATTAACTCAGATATTTATCATTGAGTTTCCAGAAGCCTGGTCATTACAACCGCACAGGACAGAGGCTTTAACCACTAAATAATCTGAATAATCACAGAGTACTGTGTCACACTGAAGAGATCAAACCTGAGCAGATAGCCTACATGTATGCTATTTATTCTAGTTTTTATTTTAGCATCAAAATTGGTGAAGTTTTGTGGATTTAACTCTGTACAGATCAGAAAGAGCAGTATTTTTAGATATTTCATCTAATAATTTTTCTTCACGTGTAATTTGGAAAGGAGCTGTTCTATCTTTATCATCAGTAACAGTATTAAAATCTCCTCATAATATTATATTAAACCCAACATTAAGTTTTTCTTTCAACTTTTTAAATAACTGCATGTCAGGTGCAGTATAGACAATAATAATCTGAAAGGTTTGTCCACAATAAAAACAATCAATCGGGAGAAGTCTACCCCGCGTTTGATAATAACTACATCATGAATTTTAAAGAAAATGCCCACACCGTCAGCGTTATCTTAATATCGACAAACATCAGCCACATCTGTGCTGCTTTTGAGTCGGAGCTCTTGTAATCACAGAAAGCCAAGATCAGTGTCCATCAGATAATCTACAAGACATCTCCCATCGCTCTCTCTCCTTACTGTCAGCTCTGTTCTGCATGCTGTCTAATAAAGGCAAAAATGGCCCAAAGAAATACTTAATAAAAATGATAACATACCCCCCTGCCCCCGTCACCTCTGTCTGGCAGGTCAACCTGTCAGAGGACTACCTCGAATGTGTTGCTAAGCAACAGGAAACACTGCGGCCATTCGGAGACGTCCCCCGAGACATGAAGGCAAAGGTGATCCGGGCTTTTGTCACAGCCAGGTCGTTTGTCCAGGGCCTGATCGTCAGCGGAGAGGTGGTCAGGAAGGTCTCACAGGTGAGTGTGTGTGTGTGTGTGTGTGTGTGTGTGTGTGTAGATGAGACGTAGGGAGAGACACAGTGAGGCAGACAGAGAGAGACAGGATGAGTTGGTGTGAGAGAAACTGAGAGTCAGTGTTTGTGTCTCAATGAGAGAAAATCGTGCGTGTGCGTGTGTGTGTATGTCAGACTAAGGCCTGCTGGGCTTAGTCCCAGTAAAGCAGATATGATGGATGCATGGTCGTCACACCCTAACTGCCAGAGAAAACGTCTCCACCCTAAAAGTGAAAAACACAAAGATCATCAAAAGTGAAGTGTCAGACTCTGCCATCAGAACAAAGCTCTCATTTGGAGGGATGACATCGCTGTTGTCAAATTATGGGTGTGATGATGTTTTTTCAGCTCTCGCTGAAGATTTTTTCCAAACATTTAGAGGCACAGCGTGTCTGATGTGACTGTGATTGTTTTCTTCCACGTGTTTTTGTTGTGAAAAGGCTATCATTAATGTTTGACCACCCTTCTTTCTTCACGTATAAGTAAATATGCTAATTTTGCTGTGTAGTTAAGTAGTTAAGTGAAGGTCTTAATTTGTCATATGCACAACAATTACAGTGAAGGAATTGTTGTTCTCAGGCTCCCTCCAACAATGCTTAAACAATTTGTACAAGAGAAAATCGAACAAATAAATGAGAAATGAGAAAAAGAGAATCTAAGACAAAGACAGTGCAAAAGTTAAAATATAGGAAACGATATAATAGAATAAAATAAAATATAATGTGAAATATAATACTGAGGTAGACTGAGGTTGTGTAGTAAATGAACAGAATGTACACAGGTATGCACATAAATATATAGATTTAACTTAACGTGGAAGCTTCATCTCAATTCTGCAATTTAAAAGGACCATACCAGTGATTTTTTTATGTTTTAACCTATTTTTCACAACTCACATGTTCAGTACTTTACATTACAGCTAATCATTCTGCACAATATTCTGCTGTGTTTTAGAAATGTTAATGTATTTGTCCTTACAGTTAACAGGCATCCATTAGTTTCTATTCATTTCCATGGGATGTAATAATCCTCATGTCTGCGTTCGTTTTTGTTAAAGCTACATTCTCGTTATGGGCGCAGACTTTTTAAATCTGTCAGCACTTAAACCACACTATCACACAACCATAATGTAACAGTGACACAAATGAATGCACACTTGATGTTGACAGTGATGAATTCTGCAACTCAAGCTACTTTCAAGAGTCTGTGGACTCATTTTCATACTGCACAGAAATAAATGTGTGAAGGCCAGTATGATGCATCCAAATATCTAAAACTGTGCAGCATACAAACAATTCAAATCTTGCAAACATACGTGTCCTGCCCTCATTTTGGAGTTCATTTTTGGTTTTGAGTGTCCCTCCTCCATCACATCTGTGCAGGGAAGTGGTAAAATAACTCCACTGTGGAACTGGACACCTTTCATGACTTGAGTACATAATCAGAAGCTGACAGTGTAACAGAAACCATGTACTGTATAAAGACGGACAAGGAGGGCCATCATTGCTTTCTTGCTCAGGTTGTGTTCATTATAATGTTGCAATACCTCCCTCTACTGGTTATGTTATTCCTTGAGCCATCATGGAGTAAATTCCCTGCTGAAAAGGAGAGGAGCAACATTTTTAATTGGGACACCACTACATTTCCCACAACAGTGCAATCAAGGATGAAAGGAAGAAACAGGACTGTGGATATAAATGTCCTTCTTTCTCTACTGGCCCTGAGGTTTGTGATGCTGACGGTCCTGTCGAACCTCCCCAGGTTTCCCTGAGTCCGGAGTGTATGAAGGCCCTGATGAAGCTGGTTTACTGCCCCCACTGTCGCGGCATAGCCTCCGTCAAACCCTGCTCCAACTACTGCTCCAACGTCATGAAGGGCTGCCTGGCCAACCAAGCTGACCTGGACCCCGAGTGGCAGAACCTTATAGGTAAGATTCAGGCCGTACAGTATGACATTGTAGAGTGAAGGTGGAGACAATCCAGATGTTCTTATGAGTGGATGAGTGGATCATCCCTGGAACTGACATTGGGCCTCATGCAAGAACCACTCGTACGAACAGATTTGTTCTTATATGGCACATAGGAATGATTTAAGAGTATTTTACTTCAAGTTTTCTCTTAGCTATGAATGCAATTGGTCCAGACCTGCCATATGAGTCATGTACAGTCTGCCGAACTTCTCCACAAGGGAAAAACATTAAAATTTGACCTGAAATCAGGTCAAAGTTTAAAAATGATATAGAAATTAACTCAAATAAAATATATAACTAAGACAAACTTAACAAAAAACTAATATTCTATTTACCATATCATACACACCATGGCTTGCCTATTTATTGAGATATTTTAATTAGATTTTATGATTTTATTGGCATATTTTAGTGCAGCAACTTAAAGTAGCTGTTAAAGTTAAAGTAATACTTTATGCAGGTTGTTACTCTTTGTTATACCACCTAACAGTGTAACATCATCTACTGCAGGCTATAATATTATCCCGTCTAATATCTCAGCCAGTGTCACATGACCCCCTCTGATATTAGTCATGGACTGCTTTGCTTTAGAAACATGTTATTTAGCGCCTAACTTCATGTAGCCTAACTCATGCCCTCTTTATGTCTTTATGTCACAGTACAGCGCTGCTCTGCTGACAGCTGAACTCTACCACACTATACTGACACTGACACATCTGTTTGCTGATTTCTGACAACAGGACCTGAAGCTCTGCTGTGTGAAAGTCTTCTTTTTACTCTTTGGTTAACATTTTTGTGGATGAAACCATTCCACAAACGGAGTGGAGCAAGCGACCTTATATGGCAATTTTAGGAGCACTGATTATGTTAATGATTGAATCTCACAGATGCGAAACTCTTCATGAACAGGTGGCGTTCATCAGGCCGAAACAAGCGATTTAAGACAAGTTTGTCCAGTTAAAAGAGAGTTTGGTGAATCCAACTCTTACGAGATTTAGGCTAAGAATACAAAAATGTATGTGAGTGTAAGTTAAGAATGCAACTGCAGATGAAAAGACTAATATGTGTGTAGGTGTGAATAACCAAACAATGTAAACAATAACATGATTTATGAATGAATATACTGTTTCTACTGTGTAACAATGAATATAAATGTGATGACTGAAGGCACTTCTTTGCCATCACAACAACTTTAAGATGGTTTATACCACTAGTATGGATTTTCAGTATTACTTATGATAATATTAAAAGACAGGTACTTTTTTAGACTGTCGTGTGACCAGTTTATGTATCGGTAAACTGTGATTTAGTGGCTTGGGAGCAAATCAAGTTTTGTGCCCCCAAAAAACTTAAAGAGTTTATCAAAAATTCTTCTCTCCTCTTTTGTTCCTTCCTCCATTCAGACACCATGATCCAGGTGGCCTCTAGTTTCAGCACGGAGCCCAGTCTCGATGTGGTTCTCTCCTCCATCCCGGCTCGAATCTATGAGGCCGTTCACTTCCTACAGGAAAACATGGGCACATTCACAGCAAAAGTAAGACGCCTCGCTTTGTCTCATCACTTACTAAATTTCCCTGTCAGCGTTTTTTTAAAATCTCCAGTCGGATGCCAGCTCGTGCTTATGTCTGCAAATCCTGCACCCTTAGAATTATTAGTCAAACCCTTCACCTCTTTATCAGAGTGTTGGTTGAATTTGATCATTAATGAATATGCAAAACCACACAAGGAGCACTTACCCTGATTATACCTGAAGTAGAGCTCAACAATGTGCTCCAGTGTTAATTGGCTCAACCTCTCACCACCAAGTTTTATTGGTTTTATAGATGTATCTTTCAAATAAGACTAGGCAGCATTATTACTGTAAGTTGCTAGGCTCCTATAATATTTATACTGATGTATCAGTGTCCGTTTATTGGACAAGCAGTGAGTGCAGCTATGATCAGTCTTGGTCTTGCTTTCAAATCCAAGCTGTAGGCAATGGCAACCAGGAGCCACAATTTAAACAATTTAAAACACTCGTCTATGGCGACATCTAGTGGACATTTTTAGTTTTCACAAACGTTTCAATACAGACTAACCAGCAATTTCTAAAGCTGTGTGATTTTAGATGTTAAATTTCACAGTTCACAGCTTGTAGTACATGTTTGTGTTGATGTGTGTGTGTGTGTGTGTCTGTGTGTGTAGGTGTACCAGACGTGTGGAACTCTGGGTGAACCAGGAACAGGAAGTCCCACTGTTCATGAGCAGAGGAAGAAGAGCGGCTCTCTGACCGCATCAGAGTACAAACCCTCTCCAACCGCTGGAGTCAGACTGGAGATGCAGGTGTGTGCATGTACTGTATGTTTGCATATGTTTAATTCTGTGAAGTATGTACACATGTAGAATATGTATCTATTTTAGTTCACAGCAGGATTTCTCTTTGGTGTTCAAGGTGTAGATGTAGAGACTAGAATGAGAGGAAAGTGTTATTGTGGGATGAATTGTAGCTTTGATTTTCTTTTTTTGTGTATGAAAATATGTATTATTTCACGGAAAACACATGAATTTCTGGCTACCACTTATTTTTTTATGTGGAGACTACATCCCAGGTTGTATGTGAGTGCCTTTGTCAAGGCTATCCATAAAAAAGAGATGATTTACATTAATTGTATGTACTTCTGTTGCTGTTTACATTTTGAAAGGGTATTAAATGTGACATGAGACTCACCTGTGACATGCAAAACAAAAAAATGTCTCTTGTCTCAGGTGTCAGACCTTTCCAGTAAGCTGAGGGAGATGCGGCAGTACTGGATCCAGCTCCCTGTGGCACTTTGCAGCAAATTGGCAGCAGGAGGCGGCGGACAGGATAAATGCTGGAATGGCATTACTAAAGCCAGGTGAGGGAAAAACGCTGCCTGTCACTGACCAATCACAAGCTTGTTAAGGATTAAATGTGACTTCGAGCACCAACTAAATCCAGCCTACCTGTTCTCCAGGCTTCAAAATGCCCCTCAAATCCAGAATCCTGGGGCTGTTTTTCGAAACCGCCTGCTATACTAGCAGTACGTACTGGCCAAAAAGCTAAATCTGCAATATGCAAAAAAAACAACAACCTGGATGTCGTACTGATTTGGAAATAATCTCCAGTTTGCATCAGACTAGTCTACCTGTCCAACTGTGTCCCACAATGCAAAGCGCTGGCGGTGGTTTACCATTAGTCGTGCTATTGTTTACTTCCACTTTCCAAAACTAGAAGCCGGCTAAGCCTGGCCTTGCATACTACAAAATAAAGTTTCATACTGCATACTACAGTGAAAAGCACTAGTATGTTGGTTTGTTGGTAGTATGTCGTAGGCGGTTTTGAATACAGCATGTGTCTACATATTGTATGACTAGATTTCATTTTACCTCAACATTAAAATATTTCTTTGGTTTGCATCAAACAGGATAAGTGTTCCCTTTTCAAGGCTCCTCCTTATGTTGCCTGTTCAGGAGTACTTTGACAATCCATTTCTTCTGAAGTTTATTCACATTTATAGTGTCTGTTCATTTTCTTGTTACATTTCTGTCCTCTTCAGAAGAGCTTTGTGAGGCCGGATCCCTGATGCATCGTGTGTGCATTCATTTACTGGATTTCATACATTTCTGACTTCAGTCCTTGAACCCATGTTGATGGTGTTCCTGCAACCAAGCTTTCAAACCAACCACTCCTCCATCCTCCAACAGAAAGCTGGATTGTTGAGCGTTGAATAAAACACTTTCAAGGTCTGAAATCTGTTCAGCACAAGTGTTATTCATGCAGCCTGGAAACAAGATGCATTACAAAAAAGAAACTCATGCTTTTAGCACTTAGAAGCCAAAAGAGACTTCTGAGAGGAGACGACTAGCTTCTGGTAAAGTTGCTACGATACAGTCCAGTTCTCTTCTTGTTGAAGGCCATTTGTGTCCTTTGTGTCATAACAAAAGAGGCAACAAGCTATTTCTTCTGTATTCTCGGGTGTTATGAACTGACATTTCTTCCACATGCAGCGATTCAAAAGCCTGCAGCACAAGCATTCATGGCCACACACGTACACACCCCTGCAGGTCTTTCAGCCTCCCTTAATCCATGTGTAAATGGATTATAGAACAATTTGATGCCATGGTGATATATATGCATGTTATTTCACCCCCCTTCCACACATACAAACACACACACCTCGCATCCTTTAAAGTGGTTGGATTACAGCTAAAACTGATGAGATTTATGCTGAGCAGAACACTCAGAAATATGACAGTCGAAAGGCATGAAATATAGATGTGTGTGTGTGTGTGTGTATGAGAGAGAGAAATGTGAGAAAGGCCATGAAATATAGATGAATCACTGACTGTGTGTGACAGATTAAGGAAATATTAAATTTGTGTGTGTCCGTGTGGCAGAGAGTGAATTATAACTGCGGTGAACAGTTTGAAACTCTACAGCGACATCTCGTGGATTTCTTAAGAGCTCAATAAATGTCACACAAAATTACAACTCTAATAAATTCTCAGAGTGCAAGATGAAATATAGGGCTGGAGTATGGAGTTTAAATAGGGTTATTTAAAAAATATTAAGCAGCTTCAAGAGCATAAATTAAATCCCACCACTATGCACATGGTGTGTGTTTGTGTGTTTGTCTTTCTTGCTGTAATCATTCCTCCTGTTCATACTGGCCTTAAAGAGATCCCTTCCTAATGTGCTTCCAATGGAAGACCTGGGGGACAAAGTTATAGTCGTGCAAAGGGTGACACTAACAGTAACTTTGGAAGATACCCACTTGATTTGTCTAACTCAGACTGCGGCTCGAGGCTACACTAGCTTCTACTAGCGTAAGACATCCGAATCTCCAGTTGAACTGTTGGTGGTCGAGTTGCATTGTGGGTAATGTAGGCGCCAGGTTTTGATAAATAAGAAGAAAGCATGGAATATTTCTGCTGCATCAATGTTGATCCTTTTTTAAAAACTGTCCATCGTGAGTCCAGCAGTGTTACAGGAGTACTCTTGTCAGTGAGGGTCCTCTCAAGTGCAGAAGTACAAGCGTGTGTGTGTGTGTGTGTGTGTGTTTGCTTGTGTGAGTTGTATGCCCATGCTTCAGTCCATCTGCTGACCATGCAGGCGCCGTCAGCACAAAATGCCACATCTAATCCCTTCTCTCCTCCTATCAGGTACCTTCCGGAGGTGATGGGTGACGGCTTGGCCAATCAGATCAACAACCCGGAGGTGGAGCTTGACATCACAAAGCCAGACATGACCATCCGGCAGCAGATCATGCAACTCAAAATCATGAGCAACAGGCTGAGAAACGCACTGGACGGCAACGACGTGGACTTCCAGGATGCAAGTGGGTCCCTTTCTAATATTTGTACTGTAAAAATAATATCTTATACATGAGACACCTTGTCCATGTTCTGTTAAAGAGGTACTGCACACTTAAACGTGATTTCTTTTAAGCTGTAAACTAAATTATATGACTGTACTGTGATGAAACACATCAGTGCTGGTGTTAATATTGACATTTCTTACCAAATGCATAAAAATCTGTATTTCATGGGTTGAAAATGGCTCAACACGCCACCTACTGTTTTATATCAGCCCTGAACCTTGCAAGGCAAATACTGACTTCTCTACGTCATGAAATTAATATTAAAAAAGACTCTAATCTATTTCAGTCAGTCTCCCCCGTGTCTCATAGCCACATGGCATGCATTTTTTTAATTTGCTGGAAGAGAGGGTGGTAGCAGAATTTGAGGGTGTAGCTACACTTAATAATAATGTCTTGTTCCCTATGTTAAACCAGAGTTAATGACAACTGGGAACTGAGGACCAAATACTTCTACATAATGACTAATAAACTTAATTAAAACATTGATTCCATTCATGAAGGTCAAATGGTCGCCACTCACTAATTACCACTTACAAACTGAAAAGTCGGAGCTTATCAGGAGCAAGTGAAGGTGACTCATCTCCTTCTTATGTTTATTTTATTTCCCATTAAAATTTTCTTTTTTTTCGTCTCTCTGTAATGACCTCCATAGGTGATGACATCAGCGGTTCAGGAAGCGGGATGTGCATAGGTGGTCAGTGTCCCAGGAACAGACCAGGATTGTACGCCTACTCGCCAGACAACCGAGTCAGAAGCGTGGCCATGTCTCAAACCCGCCTCTGTAGCCTCCTACTCCTGCTCCCATTGGCCATCCTGCTGCTTCAGCGATGATGGACCGCCGCTGCCTCCAATCAGACTCTGAGGTCTAGAGCAGGGCTGAGCAATGGGACGGACAAAAAGGGGTTTGGTGGGGGAGGGTGGTTGGATCGTATCTTTGCCAAAAAAATGAAAAAAGACATTTTGGGGGATGAATGGACTTTTTTTTTTTGACCAAGAGGAGCCAAAACTGACAGTGACAATATTCTTAATTTTGTTTTGCTCAGTTTCTCAGTCTTAGTTTGGGTGTGATTCAGTTTGTTGAGCTGGTTTCAATGGATTCTTGTGATGAGGATGGTTGGAAGACGACGGAGAAGAAGAAGACAAAGAAGAGAATGATGTTGGATGATGATGAAGATAATTATGGGGATATCGATAATGATTTATTGGCACTCTATCCGGTCCATTTAGCTCCAGTTCCCAGTCAGCAGGCGGCAGAGTTCAGTGAAAAAATGTTTAGCGCCCCGATATGTGGTGCGTTCAACAAGGCTTTTTTTAATTTTATTTCATTTTTTTACTCGAGTCGAGGTCGCCAACCTTAACAAACATTGTGTAAGTTGTAAATGTTTGTGTACATTAGCGAAAAGACTGGCGCCATATTGAGCCATGAATGTACAGTATAATCCTATATTGGCATTGAATCCCCCATAATCTGTGATGTAGTCGTCCAGATGTGTTGGTGTGTGTTGGCATAAAACAGAAACATTCAGTGGGATTTGTTTGAAATGTTGCAGATAAATTATCACACTCCCGAGATGTATGAATCATGTTGTGATTGTAAGATTTTACCTCACGTTTACTGTACACCCAACCATTTCAAAAGAAAAAGGAAACGACCACTTTTTTAAAAACTCACGACCTTTAAAGAAATAAGCAGTCTCATCAAAGCACAGACAAGCAGTTTCCTAAAGTCCAAAAGTCATTTTTCCTGCAATGAAGACAGAAAACTGCACATTATTCTGACACTTCTGGTTGCAATAACCACAAAAAGAGAACATTTCATAACGCAGTAATGCCAGGGAGGACTCCTTGTTGACAACACACCTGCGTTAAGTTGGATTGAAATTAAGTCTTAGAAGCAACACAGTGGCTGATATACAGTAACCAAACCAAAGCACTTATTACACTCTACACTTTTTTACATTTTTTGACAGCAGACATTGCCCCAAGTACGTCGAACATTTGTGACAACCTTTCACCGGGTTTTGTATCTGCGTAATGTTTAAAGGAAACAAAGGTTTTCAGTTCCTGAAGAGTTTTTGTACATACGGTACAGGATATTTGCAGAATATTGACAACATGTATGCATTTGCCTGGTGATATATCATTTACTCGGCATGCCTTCCTTTCAGTCTACACTACTATACTGGTACATATGGGATTCCTGATTCACACAAGTCTCTTGCACACACACACATTGACACACACTGGGGTTGTGTATTAAGCTGGTTTTCATTCATTAGCGTATTTAATCACACAGTTCATTCATTAAACTCTGTTTGATTGTAGCAGTGGATTTTGCTATGTAGATTTTGATTTGATTATTACTGATTAGCATGAAGTAAGAAGAAGCTACATCTGTATTTAAAAGGGGCACTCCACTGATTTTACACTTAAAGGTCAGTTTACTCGTCAGGAGGAGAACTACTAAGCCTGTGGAAAAAAATTGTATAATGTCTTATGTGGCTTTGGAAGGAGCTTTCTGAAGTTTAAGAAAATAAGCCTGGTGAAGTCTTAAGGCTGTCATCAGCTTGGGTTTGGAGGCTAAACATTTAAAACAAAAAGCCTGTGTTACAAACTGATGTGGGTGTTTTCCTTGCAGACAGGGTTAAACTAAATGATGCTATTAAGTTGAATTATGGCAAATGTATGATCCAGAGTTTATGGAGCTCGACTCATATTAAGGACTATAAGTCGTTTGACCATTTTTAGCCACACTAGACGCATGGCTTTAGGGATGGCAATGTCGGTCTGTCAGTTTGTCAGTTGGTCCACCACTTTGGTCCAAACTGAAAGATATATCTAGCACCATCACCAGGTCAAAATTTTAATTTGTCCAATACTTTGGTTTATGACAAAATACATTCTAATCAGCCTCAGCTGTACTCTGTGTTTTGTGCTAATTAGCAAATGTTAGCATGCTAACAAGGTAAACTAAAATGGTGAACATGGTAAACATTATACATGGTAGATAGATACTTTATTTATCCCCGGGGGGATATTTGCATGTCACAGCAGCAGTACACAATAACCGAAACAAAGAACAGTGCAAAAGCAAGTGTCAAACGCAAGTAAACATAAAAGTAAAAAAGTATGCATGGGAATACAGGTGTACAAATTGCAGTGAGGTGTGCAAATGAATGCAATTAAAGTTAAAAACATGTATTGCACTATGCCAGAAGTCAAGGAAATGTAATTATAAATTCCAATTAGTGAGTCCAGTAAGACCTGAGCAGCCTCCCAGTACACTGATGTCCACCCTGTGACAAAGCAGTAATTAGCATCGTCATTGTGATCATGTTAATATGCTGACGTTAGTATTTAGCTCAAAGCACCGCTGTGCCCAAACACAGCCGCACAGAGCCTCTAACATGGCTATAGGCTCTTAGTGTTGTTTAAAAGTCTCTTGTGAGCCCCCCAACTTTATGGAAGTGCAATACTAAATCAGTGGAGTACCCCTTTAAGGCCTCTCTGTTCCTCTCGGTGTGAAGTCATGTATCCAGGAATCCATCCGTTAGCCACAGAGATATGACCAAGCAACCAGTTGCTGTTGTCTTCACACTGTCTGTGCCTGATGCTCTGTGGCCTCCAGGTTTAGTCACGACTCACTCCCTGGCTTTGTTTCCACTGCAGGGCCATGCCCACTCACAGACATCATCCCACTCCAAATAAGAACATCAAATCTAGGATGATTTTTCTTGAAACTCAACTTGCCAGCTGCACTGCAGCTATAAATAAACATATATAGCTCTTGGTAACAGGCTCTGACAAGCCTCATGTGGCCCTGCTGGAGAAAAACGGGGCCACGTGTTGTGTGTGCGGGGATGACAATCCTGCACCAGTCAGAGGGGTTTGGAGTTAATGAATGTTTAATTTTCCTGATGCATACAACAGAATGAAACAGAGCAGCAGGCACATACACAGGCACAAAGAGTTGACTACAAGTTTCTATTTTTAAATGATGGAAAAGTCTTAAATGTTTCAGTGTATAGGGCTCACATTTCATTTCTCAACGGTATCTGTTATCGAGCAGACCCGATCTGAGCATCTGTCTGAATTTACCCTTTTTCTACATCACGTGTCTTTCCTGAAATGTGTCTTGTCCTGTGATTGTGACTGATGTGGAAGCAAAGGTAGAATCTGAACTGAACTTTACTGAGATGTGGTAGGACACGTGGAGCAGCCACAGTCTGCTACACTGTTGGTTTTTCTTGGCAAGAGGATTTATCGACGCCTGAACTGTCTGTCCATTATCAAGGTTTACTCACCGTTTTGAGTCCCCCAGGTGAGACTTACTTCTGAACAAACAGTTCCACAACTCTTGCTGCACAAATTTAAAAGATGTAACTTAACTCTGGATCCAGTCAAAATGTAATTGTTCTGCTCATGTGGCGACCAACGGGTCTATAATTGATTTTTGGGCCTCCACCTGTGGTTTAAAACAAACTCAGTGCTGATGTGTTTTCTAAGCCATCTGAAATCCCTCCAACTGCTGGCTTTAAGATAAGAAGCATCTCCCTCTTTGTCTGCCTCTCACTTACACACAGACATATACACAACTCTTTAAGTCAATGTGTACAGGATGCAATAGCCACTGAATAAAGGTGATTGTGGTACATGGTGTGGTGTCATAAAAGCTCTTGACAAGTGAAGTGTCATTGTTGAAAGACAGCAAATGGACTGTCTGGCCTGGAAAAAGCAATGTCACAGCAATGATCTGTACTGCCGTGTTGTTGAGACAGCGTACGAGACAGGAAGCTGCAGGAGATGAAGGTGACGAGAGACAGGGCAGAAACTTCACAAGTAAATTGATCCAAGGCCATCAGGGGCTGAAATGTACCTGAGTTACATCTTTCAGTAACACAGAGTGAAGTCTTCAGTTTCCATGCTGCAGTTGTCATTAAAAACTTTTAGATTGTTGCTACAGCTGTTGCAGAGGGCCCAAAAAGCTTTTTAGTGCTTCCCGTTCACTCATTGCTCCATAATGTTGCCACTAGAGATGCACCGATCCAACTTTTTCTCCCCTGACACCAATTCCAATACCTCTACTCAGAGTATCTGCTCAATACAGATGCTCTCTTTTTCCCAAATTTAAAATCTGTGCGCCTCACTCCATGGGAACCCATTGCAATCTTTTTTTTAACGTAAGATAACATGACGCCAGGCACTAAAAGCTGAGTCAGTCGTGACTGAATGACAAACATTACATTTTATACTGACATTCACAAAGAAACCGAATTTAATGTGGATTGGTCAGGTCCAATCAACAAAGTAAGTATCAGCGCTCATACCAATCCAGCGTATCGGATCGGTGCATAATTGCAACATCCACCTGGGAGAAAATAGTGCTTCATTTGAATAATTAACCTTTTACCACCACCCACTTCCCTACCTGTGGGATGCTGGAAATGTGGTCTGCTAGGAGTATGAAAAGTGACATAAATATGAACATGTATTATGTAGACTTTCTTTTTGTCATTGTGGTCACTTTCAGAAAGAACCCCCGATCCAGGGTAGTCTACTAGTGTAACAAATCCTTGAAAACTTCATGTGTAAAGTTATGTTTTCATTTAAGTGTGCCGACCCCAAAAGGAGTCTGAGTGAGAGAGGGTGTTAAAGGGTTAATGTTGGTCATATAGACTGGGAGGTTACTTAATTAAATATACAGGTGTTTTCACTTCCACTGGCTGATCAGACCTCTCAGGGTGACGTTTGGTGGCCATCAAGTTCATAATGGGCCTTTTCACAGCAGACATTTTGACTTGACTTTGTCACAGCAGGAAAGGTATATTAGGTATATCAGCCAGTCATGTCAGGGATCCACTGTGCACCATGGCAGGGCCCTGGTACAAGGATTATTAATGTTATTAGTTACACCTGTGGATTTCTTGCTGTGACATATCAAAATCTCTGCCTCTAGGAATGATAAAGGTTGTCCCACCCAAACAGGAGCTACAAAACTAACTAAAACCAATCAAACACAGTCCTGAGAGGTCTTTTTAGTCAAAACAAGTGAAAACATCTGTGTGGATGAAACATAGATGTGTAGGGGATTTAATGCTGGTGGAGAACATGAACAATAACCCACAGCTTGAAACGTTTGTAGCTAAAAGTCAGAGACTAGAGAATACAATCTAAAAAGGCAGAGAATGTAATCTAGAGATGATCAGTGTTACAGTGTCTTGCCTTGGGGGTGATTAGTGGTTGGTCTGTGTTTAATATACTTGTAAATATATATAGGACTTTCTGCTCTGCTTCAACAAGCATTTAAAAGCCCTGCAGGCCCATGACACATCTGCACAGGTGTTCTCCCTTATTTTGCTTGATTAGACCTCTTTTCGAGACCTTGTGGGCATGTACAGATTTGACTGATCCACTCTCCTGTCAGCTCTGTTAGTGAGGGGCAATGTTTACAACTTTTATCATTTTATTAGCATCACTTTATCATCACCCACCTTCAACCTGATCACAACCCGATCAGAGGTGTAATCAGCCAAAAAGAAAAATGGAAAACGCCTGTCTTTGCATATACACAGCAAAATTAAGAGATTCATTTTATGTACAATAACATTGATGAACTGGAGCAACAGGCTTATGATAACACTTGCTTTCGTGTGGTTTTCCATTGGTCAAGTTTAGTAATTTCTTAAAAATTAAGACTTTAAGACTTTTCCAGTACACCCTGCATTTTTTCTTGCCTTCATCAGGTTGTTGCTGGTTTCCTTATAGAGTATACAGTCCATTGATCAATAATGTGACTTATAGATGACCATAGATACTAATATACAAAACAACTTTACCAATAGTTCTTTATTTATTTTTACAAAATACAATATTTGCTGGTAATGCTGTTTTGCATATTTAGTCTCCATGGTGATCAATAAGTCACATGACTGATTGATTGCCATGGCCTGTATATAAGGAAACTGGAAACAACCTGAATAAAGCGTAGCGTACTGAAGAAGAGTGGTGCTATGTGTAAATGTTTTTATTTTGATGGACTCAACAATCTCAAAGTTAGAAAAAGTAATTTATCAAAAGTCCTGAATCAATCTTTAACGTATCAGTTTAACTCTTGTGTTTTTGGAGGCACTTGGTCATTATTGGTCTTCCTATTTTACCAGTAACACGTTATTACTTCACCATCCTTGAAAACCTTTGAAAAAGACCACGTCTCCCATCCCATCCTATCATAATGAGGCACGAGCGCCATTCACCACCTGCACCTGTCCCTGAGGGGATCAGCACCAGCCTGTCTTTAAATAACAGTTTCATTGCTGTACTGCCGTTTGACCGCTGGGTGTCGCTGTCCCGTCACACAGCCACCATGCCGGGGCGTGGGGAGACCTGACCATTGGGCAATCAGCTTGGGTCAGGTGGAAAAGAACGGGTGATTGGTTTACGATCCGCCATACTCTCTCCTGATTGGACGGAAAGGTGTGAGAAAAGAAGAAGGTTGAGAGGAGGGAGAGGGAGAGAGAGAGCGGAGATCCACCAGCAGTTTATCCGCTTCAGTCCTCGCTGACTCTGCCGGTGCAGAACACACACACACACACACACATGCACACACACACATGCACACACATACACATGCACACACACACTGAGGGCTGAGATGTGACTGTCAACCAGAGGAATACCGCGTGTTTCTGTGGGATTTTTTTTCTGTCAGCCGGATAATGGAAGAAGACAGGCGGGGAGTCATTTTGGCCATGCCGGCCACCTGGGTTGCGGTGCTCCTCTGTGTGATTACTTCGGTGTGCGCAGTGGAAGGTAGGTGTGCAAAGAGGGGATGTTTTCCAGCGTTCACGTGATGCAGGCTTGAATTAATGTGTGCCCTAACTGTAGTTAAAGCAAAGCTGCCCTGTCAACTTTTTTTTAAATATTAGAGTTATTATCCTTGGAATATTCTTAAAGATTACAGTTGAACTTTGTGCTCTATGTAGCTTTCCAACAGACACTTATATTGTGATTTCTAAGTGATATTGCTTTTGGATTTATCACAAGAAGTTTTTCTGAGCTGGGTGTTTTTGGGATTTAAAATGAGGGTCAGTTAGTTAGATTAGCCTTTCAGCAGTGGAGTTTTGGACAGTACAGGAATGCAACTGTGCCTCATCGGAGGTCTCATTGCCCGTGTCTCACAGTCCACATGTGAAAAATTCAGAAATTACAGAACAAAGTAACCTGCAGGCTTTGTGTGTTACTGCTCCTCCACGCACCTCTAAAAATGTTGTTTATTTATTTGTAAAATCATTTAAAATGGTCTCAATTCCAAAATTGTCTATTTTAATCATCTTGAGGGACATAAGATAGTGTAAAACAACATAATGATGTTTATACCAATCACATTTTTTTAATCATAGAGCATCGTATAATATTAGAGGCTTAAATTATATCTATAATCTAATTGCACTTAAATGTACGTAATGTTCCTGGATAAGAAAAAACTGTATCATATAACCATTGCTGTGTTTCTCCCTCCTGAGTGCACTGTTGTAGCTCCATTAACATACACACTGCTGCTCACCTGGAGCGGCAAAGTGAAGCGTAATTATAGCTCACAGGTGCTCAGTTACTCCATGTAGCTGCTCCTCCTCCCACTACTCCCCGACATCACCTCCTGCTCTTCCTGCCCCCCCCCAGCATCATCTCTCCCTGCTCCTTTCCAAACATCACCCTATGCCTCTTTTGTTGCACCTCTCCAAGTACTGCTGCTCCTCTCTGAGCATATCTTACTGCTGCTCCTCCTCCTCTCTTCAAGCATCTCCCACTACCTCTGCTCCTCTCCAAGCATCACATTTTACTCCTGCTGCTCTTCCTTATGCTTCACCCAGAACTCTTCCTGCACCTTCTCCTCCACCTACTCCTCCCCAAGCATTACCTACTGCTTCTCCCTTTGCTGCTCTCCAAACATCACCTCCTGCTGCTCTCGCTGTAGCATGACCTCCTGCTACTTCTCCCAAAGCCTTGCCAACTGATGCTGCTGCTGCTCCTCACACACAATCAACCCCCGCTCCTCCGCAAGCGTTACCTCCTGCTGCTCCCTTCCTGACTGCAAGCATTACCTCTTGCTCCTTCTCCCCACACATCACTGTGTTGTTTTCCTCATGTGCTGCTTCCTCTCCCACTTCTCCCGTTGCTCCTCTCCAAGCATCTACTCTTGATCTTTTCCTCCTCCTCTTCCTTAAGAATCACCCATTCCTCTTCCTTCTCATCAACCATGACATCCTGCTCCTTCTTAGCCTCCTCCCCAAGCATTACTTACTGGTCCTCCCGTTGCTCCTCTCCTAGCATCTCCTGCTGATTGTCATGCTGCTCCTCCTCCTCCGCTCCTCCTTC